>CM046878.1:387707306-388184806 GCA_025667525.1 Glebionis coronaria
CTGAAATCGTCTCTAGCTCCAATCCGATTCTGGTAATTTGCTATGTTGAAGAAGATGCTACGTGGCATGTTGTTATTGGTTCTCCTTTGGTCACACGGATTGTTATCCAAAAGCTGATTTTCCATTGGTTGAAAAGTAAGTAGTGGGATTACACTGTTGAGATTGGGCAATTTATTGCATGACGGCTGAGTGGGCATTTATTGCCATGATGTGGCAATCCGTGTGATTTAATTCTTGGCTTCCCATTGGTTGAGAGTTATTCACATGGATCAAGCTTGAAATACTTTCCAAAGTTGGTAGAAATGACCCTTGAACTTGGCAGATTTTATTTTTGAGCTTGTAACTTCATTTCTTTGGCATAATTGGTCCTTCAAACTTCATTCTTGAGCAAATTTGATCCTTTGACTGAGTTGACTTGAGAGTTGACCAAATATGACTTTAATCTTGACTTTTACATATTTACACTTTGGTCCTTCATCTTTAGCAGTTTGTCAAGATAGGTCCTTTGTCTTCAAAGTCTTGTCACTTTTGATCCTCTTTTGTCTTTTTCATCAAATTAGGCTTGATTTTCCTTTTGTTTGCTTGAAAATGTATCCTTCTTACCTATTTGAGCACAAACACAAAACATACCACATAATTCCGCTTTATAGCACAAAGTTTAGGTATTTTCATTGTGTTTTAGGGTGATTTGTTGATAAATTGATATGAGTTTTTGCTCATATCAAATCCCCTACACTTGAACATTGTCATGTCCTCATGCAATACTATTTATTTTAAAGCACAAATTTACATTCTCCTCATAATTAATCCACCTTGGCCATATGGAATGCATCTACACTACTCTAAACTACATGATGCATGATTTTGATTTTTAACAATGCAATGAACAAAATTACAATTCTATCTATATCTTTTTGTTTTTTTTCTTGAAATGGTTTTGATGGAAATAATTCATAAAGAATTCAATGACTTTGATTAGGGCTTGGGTACCATGGACATTTATCACCCTCAAGTTTCACTTTCCCCATACCAAGCTTAAAAATGGGATCATTGTATTCACAAGTAAAAAGTGCATCAACTTATCCATGACAATTAAATGTGGAACCGGTTATTATTTGAGCAAATTGCTTGTGGGAAAATTTGTCATTTATTCAAGTGTGAAGTATAAGAAGTGTAAAATACAAAAATAAGGAAGCACGGTTTTAATCCTAAGTAATCCTTTCATCCATTACTTGAAAAACCGCTCACAACTAATATAAGTCCGTTTCAAGAGTAATAAGTCATTCGCCTTATGTGTAAAATCCTCATGTCATGCTTTCATAAGTAGCTACACACTCGCTAAGGAAAGAAAAATAAAACTCATGCAATAATTTACATCCTCCGCCTTTTTGAGACTTTGGATCTTCAACCCCGCAACCCGTCAAGGTAATATTGGATTGGAGCAATCTATTGAATCCCCGCAACCCGTCAAGGTAATATTGGAACTCAATAGTCACTATAATTAACACCGCACTGCCCCTCTTGGGAGTCTTGTATTATTTTTTTTTCTTCTTTTTTTTTTCTAGCCACTCATTTTTTTATAAGCTGCTCTTATTTTTCTTTATTCCTCACTAAGAAATTTGAAAAGAATAAAAGGAAAAACACCCGCTAAATATTGAGCATGACATAAGTCTAGTACACATAAAACGTTCTAACTTAGAATCTTAAGACGTACTTATATCAACCATGAATGATTAGTCAAAAATGCATAAGAGATTACAAACCAATTAAAACCGTTCTTGATTATTTATTAACATATATACATGCGAAGAAATTAGAGGTAAAGAAGAGAAGGGTTTAGCCACAAGTAATTATCATGAAGTTTATCTAGCCCTTTTATACTTGCTTCAACTCTATCATTTCCCATTCTCCACAAATTTAAAATCTCAAATAATGAGATTGGTGGATGCTTAGCCTAATAGACCAATTAAGGACTACATGGTTAAGGATACTAGCTAGAGAGTGCTTGGATAAGCAAACTCGGGTTGAGTCAAAATATCCATGGCGGGCCTAATATGTCAAAGAAGTCTAAATTTGTTAAACCATGTTTTTATTATATTTTTTCTCTTTTATATATTTTTGATGAAAAATAAAAGAAGAAATATATACAATGCAAATGTGTTATGCAAATGAAAAATGATTAATGCAAAAATTATGAATACATATTTTTGGTGGCCAAAGTAGATCAAAAATTTGAAAAATGTTTGAAAAATTAATTTTCCCAATTATCATGAGGTTAAGGCATTGGTCTAGGTAAGGTCACTTCGATAGAAGTCTCCCTTACACTTAAGATAAACATTGTCCTCAATGTTTAAGAGCATAGAAGTATAAAAAACTTCCCCTACACTTATGATAATGAATAGACTTTGCTTAACCCAAGTTAAGGAAAGGACAACTATTAGTGAATTCATGTTTAAGCACAAGGTGTCAATGAAAGATCAAAATAGTAACGAAGTGAACCGGATACAAGGGCCTCCTCCATAAGCTCCCAAAGCATGAAATGAGTGAGCAACCCTACAAAAAATCATGAAGACAAAAGAAGGTATCCCCTACACTTATCTCCAAGTCCATACCCTTATTACTAACCTACAACACTCTAAACCTAGTTATACGATGCTTGAGTTAATGAGTCTCTAGCTCGACTCGTCCCTCAATGAATTAATTCATGGGGAAAATGGGGATCTCTTGGACCATTTCAACGGAAATGTCCTCCCAAAATAATGTTTCACACGGTGACCCTTCACTTTAAAGTTTGGACCATCGGGTTGTGACAACTCAATAGTTCCATATGGAAACGCTTGAGCAATAGTGAATGGACCTGACCATCGCGACTTAAGCTTGCCCGCAAAAAGTTTCGACCTTGAGTTAAAGAGGAGAATCGACTCTCCAACTTTGAACTCACGGTTCTTGATCTTAGCATCATGCAATCTCTTAGTCTTTTCCTTGTAAAGCAAAGAATTTTCATAGGCATTGGCTCTCAATTCATCCATCTCATTGAGTTGATCTTTCCTATGTGAACCGGCTTGGTTTAAATCAAAGTTAGCCCACTTGAGAGCCCAAGATGCCTTGTGTTCTAACTCGAATGGGAGGTGGCACGCTTTTCCATAGACAAGCCTATAAGGAGTACAACCAATTGGTGTTTTAAAAGCCGTCCTAAAAGCCCACAAAGCATCATCAAGCTTATCCGACCAAGAAGCTCGATGCTCTCCCACCGTTCGCTCTAAAATTCTCTTTAAACCACGATTAGTGACCTCGGTTTGACCATTTGTTTGAGGGTGATACGCGGTAGAAAATCTATGATTAACTCCATATTTCTTCATAACTCTCGTGAATTGATCATTACAAAAGTGAGTACCACGATCACTTATGATGGCCCGAGGTACACCAAATCTAGCAAACAATTGCTTTAAAAACTTCACAACAACTCTAGCATCATTGGTAGGTACGGCTTTAGCCTCCACCCATTTGGACACATAATCCACCGCCACAAGTATATACTTGTTTCCCTTAGAGGATGGAAAAGGTCCCATGATGTCTATGCCCCACACATCAAATATCTCACACTCTTGGATAAAATTTTGTGGCATCTCATCACGTTGCGTAATTTTTCCTTGTCTTTGACACACATCACAAAATTTCACCATTTCATGGGCATCTTTGTAAATTGAAGGCCAATAGTAACCCGAATCAAAGACTTTCTTGGCGGTATAGTTGGGCCCAAAATGTCCACCCGTAGGTCCTTTATGACACGCTTCTAAAATCTTAAATGCCTCGGGCCCATCTACACACCGTCTAATGATTTGGTCCGCACATTGCCTAAAAAGATAAGGATCATCCCAAAAGTAGTACTTAACTTCCTTAAGAAATTTCTTCTTTTGTTGATAAGTTAGACCCTCAATAAGCACATTGCCCACAAGATAGTTTGCAATATCCACAAACCAAGGAGTGGCATCCTCTTGGAAAGAGATAGACATGAGCTCCTCTAATGGAAAGGATTCATTGATTTCTTGATGTGGTAAATCTCCTTGAAAAGGATGCTCAAGTCTACTCAAGTGATTCGCCGCTAAATTCTCGGCCCCTTTCTTATCACGAATTTCTATCTTAAACTCTTGAAGCAACAAAACCCATCTCAAAAGCCTAGGCTTAGCATCTTGTTTTGTCATAAGATATTTGAGAGCGGAATGATCCGTATACACTATGGTTTTGGATAGCACAAGGTATGGTCTAAATTTCTCAAAAGCATAAACTATAGCATGCAACTCTTTTTCCGTGGTAGTGTAATGAAGTTGTGCACCGATCATGGTTTTACTCGCATAGTGTATAGGTTGAAAATGCTTATTAACTCTTTGTCCTAAGACGGCCCTCACCGCATAATCACTAGCGTCACACATAAGCTCAAAAGGTAATTCCCAATTTGGAGAAACCAAAACGGGAGCCTTTGTCAATTTTTCCTTAAGAGTCTCAAAAGAGTCCAAACAATCTTGGTTAAAAATTAAAGGAGCCTCTTTTTCCAAGAGGTGAGTCATCGGTCTAGCTATCTTAGAAAAATCTTGTATAAAGCGCCTATAAAATCCCGCATGACCTAATAAACTCCTCACACCTTTATTCGAGGTGGGTGGGGGAAGCTTAGCAATCACATCAATTTTAGCTCGATCCACTTCTAATCCCTTGTTGGATATTTTGTGTCCTAAAACAATTCCCTCTTTCACCATAAAGTGACATTTCTCCCAATTAAGCACTAAACGTGTTTCCTCACAACGCTTAAGCATTCTCTCAAGATTGGTGAGACATGAGGTAAATGAATTTCCAAAGACGGAAAAATCATCCATAAAAACCTCCATAGTTTGCTCTATCATGTCATGGAAAATCGCCATCATGCACCTTTGAAACGTCCCCGGTGCATTACATAAGCAAAAAGGCATCCTCTTGTAAGCAAATGTACCGTAGGTACAAGTGAATGTGGTTTTTTCTTGATCCTTAGGGTCAATGGGTATTTGGAAATAACCCGAAAAGCCATCAAGAAAGCAATAGTACTCATTTCCCGCTAAGCGTTCAAGCATTTGATCCATAAAAGGTAATGGGAAATGGTCTTTCCTAGTCGCCTCATTGAGTTTTCTATAATCAATACAAACTCTCCAACCGGTGAATAGTCTCGTAGGAATAAGCTCATTGTTCTCATTAGGCACTACGGTGATTCCACCCTTCTTTGGAACTCAATGTACTGGGCTAACCCATGGAGAGTCGGAAATGGGGTAAATCATACCCGCATCTAAGAGTTTAATCACTTCCTTCTTAATGACCTCATGGATTTTTGGGTTAACTCTTCTTTGACTTTAAATGGCGGGTTTATAGTCATCCTCCATAAGGATTTTGTGTGTACAAAAATGTGGATCAATTCCCCTTATGTCGGATATTTTCCATGCTAAGGCTTTCTTGTGTTTCTTAAGGACTTCAATAAGTTTCTCCTTCTCATCCTCTTTCAACTCTTTAGCAATGATCACAGGTAATTGGTCTTTGCCCTCTAAGAAAGCATACTCTAGGTGGGATGGAAGGTCCTTAAGTTCAATAGGAGGTGGACTCTATGGAAGGGTTTACTATGGAAGGATCCTCAATGGTAACTTCTTGTGGAATAGGAGAAGGAATATGGTCCTCATTGAGCAACTTTTGGATCGTAAGAATATCTTCTTCCCAATTAATGGGAGAATCATCATCACCAAGAAAGTTTGACTCAAATTCCTCCAAGAGGAAATCACTCTCTCCAAAAGGTGTTAAAGAGGGAGCAATTGAGGCAACGGTTTCAACATGGGGCATCTCATCACTAGTACTCTTACAAGCATCATGAAAGTGTTCATCACACACCTCATCTAGCACATCAACAATGTTAATAGTCTCACAAGGTCTAGACTCCTTAGCCTCTTTCCTATCACAAACATTCCCTAACTTAAACACCACTCTCTCATCCTCTACTCTCATAATTAGTTCTCCTTCCGCCACATCTATCAAAGTACGACCCGTTCTAAAAAACGGTCTACCAACAATCAACGAAACTCTAGGATCCATGTCATAATCAACCACTACAAAGTCGGTCGGAAATGTAAACTTATCCACACCTACAAACACATACTCCGCTATACCTACGGGGTAAGCTATGGTTCGGTTGGCTAATTCAAGGGTCATCCTAGTGGGAGTGAGCTCGGGAAGAGAGAGTTTTTTCCAAACCGATAAAGGCATGAGGTTAATGCTTGCCCCTAAATCCGCCAAAGCCATGCAATTTTCAACACCGGGAAAATTACAAGGTATCAAGAAGCGCCCCGGATCTCCAAGTTTTGTTGTTAAGGTTTTAAGTAGCACGGCGGAACAATTTTCATTAAGGGATGTGTTGGGCAAATCAACCAATTTTTCTTTGTTTGAGAGTAAATCCTTGAACATCTTAGCAAACTTTGGCATATAAGCAAGAGCTTCCGCAAAGGTTATATTGATGTTGAGTTGCTTGAACATCCTTAAGAAATTTGAGACTTGGATGTCATCCTTGTTCTTTAACTTGTCCTTTTTCAACCTTGAAGGATATGGAAGAGTAGGTTTTGGTGTAGGTGGAATAGGTGTTGTAGTGGAAGATTTGTGTTTGTTAGCTTCTTCATTGGAAAGTGTGGAAGGTAGAGGAGAAGTATGAATAGGTTGAGAAGGTTTGTTTGATTGAATGGGAGCATTTTGAGGTGGTGAAGTAGAGGTAGAAGGCTTGTCACAAGTAGGAACAAAAGTGGGTTGAACAATAGGAGGTTTAGGAGGTGAAGGATCCTTTGTTGTTGTTCCACTTCTTGTTGTAATAGCATTGACATTTTCCCTTGGATTTGTTTGTGTGTTGGAAGGTAAAGCCCCTTGTGGTCTTTGATTATAAATCATCATAAACTTCTTATTTGTATCTTCATGCATTTCTCTCATTCTTCTCTCATGAGCTTCATTCATTTCTCTTAATCTCTTCTCATTAGCTTGAAACCTCCTTTCATTCTCTTGATTCATTTAGTGAAAAAGATCAATTGTGTTATAATCTTGTGGCACATTTCCTTGAAAACCTTGGGGTTGGAAAGGTGGAGGTTGAGCATTAAATCCTTGGTTTGGTGGATAAAAGTTATTTCCTTGAGGTTGAAAATGATTGGATGCCTTGTAGTTATTTCCTTGGTAAGGTGATCTTTGCCCTTGATTCCTTGGTAAAATTTGAGGAGGATTTTGTTGAATTTGGGTGGGTGGTTGGGGTGGGAATCCCGGTGGAGTAAGGTAATTTTGGGACTTGTAAGAAAGGTTATTTGGATTGATATTTGGCTTGAAGTGTTCATGATGTTCCTCTTGGTAAGCATAGCATTCCCCTTGATAAACTTGCACCTTATCACATTGTTCATAAGAATGGGGGCCTCCACAAGTTACACAAGAAAGAGTAATGGCATTCACATCATTTGAAGAATTGTTCAATGAAATGTTCTTAATGGCTTGAATCATTTCTTGTTGTTGCTTAAAATTTGTCTCATGATCTCTATCTATCTTTTGCATGATCTCTTGGTGATACTTGAGTAATTGGTTATCACAAGGTGTTTGAGAAGTGTTTTGGATAACATGAACCCTTTCTTCAAATGGAGTGTTTGTTTGAACCATTGCTTTAGTCTCAATGATGTCCAAGGCCTCTTGAATGGATTTAAGAAGAATATTCCCTCCCGCGGAAGCATTGAGTGAATCTTGGTGATGAGGTTTAAGGCCATCATAGAAAGTATTGATTTGGTGAACTTCATCCAATCCATGGTTAGGGCATCGCCTCAATAACTCTCTATACTCTTCCCAAGCATCACTAAAGGATTGACTAGGTTTTTGTTGAAAGCCTATAATTAAGTTTCTCAAGGCCATGGTCTTAGATGGAGGAAAGAACTTGTTCAAAAACTTAGTGGTGAAACCATCCCATGTGGTGATACTATCGGGTGGTTGGGTGTCTAACCAATGCTTAGCTTGTCCCTCTAGTGAAAATGGCACTAACATCAACTTAATAGCATCATGTGGAACTCCATTGTGCTTAATGGTATTGCAAAGAGCAAGGAATCTCTTAAGGTGATCATGAGGATTATCATTCTTGTGACCATAGAAAGGTGTTTGTGAAACCAAGGTAATCATAGCCGTTTTTAGCTCAAATGTATTTGCGGGAATGTCGAGAATCCTAATAGCACTAGCATATCCATGAACATTGGTTTGCAAACGTTCCATCAAAGAACGATTATCAACAGCCATGGCTTCTTGTTGTGGATGAATCAAAGCACGATTCTCGTGATCGGCTTGATGGACGGTGGTGGTCTTACTCTTTCTCTTTTTCTTCCTTTTCAGAGGAAGAGGTTGTACACCAATCGGTATTTGTGCACGCCCGCGAGTGAGCATGCAACTCAATACGAGGAATGAGAGAGAAAATAATATATATGTATGTACTACTTGGGTGCAAGACCCCCAATGAAGCCTTCCTTCTTAGAATACTCACAAGTGAACGGAGGGTTAGGTGGCGCGAAGCACTTAAGTACCTATTGACCCTTAGATGGCATTTTATAGCACATCGCCTTTCTATTCACTTAAATGTTCGTATTCTTCGAATTGTTGCTTATTGAGAGTATTTATCTATTCTCGCTTTATTTTGTTTGATCGGTACACGTGTCAAGGACCGGAACGCCCCCTAACACGGTGTATTGCCTTGGAAATACTTATGGAGAATATATAGATTGGTTGTTCTTATACATATACGTATTTACTTATAATAATATATGGAAAATATTTTTGTATGTATGATTTTTTAAGAGAAAATACTATATGTACATAAAAACCGAGAGAATCCAATAATATATATTTTTTGGTGCAATCTCTTAGGAAGAAGATTGCTTTTTGGATTTTTTAATTTGTTTGGTCAATTCTTTAGGAAAAGAATTGTTTTGTTAATTTTTTAGTTTTTATATATTTTTATATTTTTGATTTTTTTTTTGTTTTTGATTTATGATACGTAAAAATAACGTTCACAAGGTGAACGGATCCCAAAAGCCAATGAAAACCGTCTATCGATAGTCTCTCGTAAAGTCAAAGAACCGACAGCGGCGCCATTTGAAATTGTGTATAGTTAAGTTCGTTTTTCTCGGTTCTCAACAAATTGAAAGTCCTAACAATATCGGGTTTTTAACTGTTTTTGGTTGTTTATATTTTTTGGATATTCTATTGCTAATTCAAACAATGCCTTGCAAAAGTGAAAAATAACGTCTACTTATATGTAAAACATCGTGCAAATACCAAGTATTTATTCAATTAAAATTCAAAATGTAAATTTTACAAACTATAAGGTCTAGAAATGTAAATTTAATGAAATGAAAATGCCAAAAAATGTAAAGCTAAAAAGATTAAAGGACTAACTATGCAAAATAGTTAACAAGAAGGACTACAAATGAAAATATAACAAACTTTTAACTAACCCTAACTAATTTCCAAACTAACCCTAACTGATTTCCAAACTAACCCTAGCTGATTTTAACAACTTTCAAAATATAGGGACTGGATTAATAATTTCCAAGAAATTAGGAAGTATTAGCTAATTATGCAACAGATTAAAATTCTAGGGACTAGATTGCAATTAACACTAATCCAATAATCAAAAACGGGCTAACTCAAACAATAAGCTCGTTTGAGCTTATTACTCAATCAAAATTGTTCAAACAAGTTGCAAAATGCTTAAAATTGAAAGTTAGCTAGGCTTGTAAAAGGAAATCAGCTAAAAATGGCTAGAACTCTGATAAGCTATTTCTAATAAGCTAATATTAAGCTACTAAACAATCTAGACTTGCACAACTGGATTTTCTTGACAAAACTTATTAATAAGCTCAAAAGAAGCACGGGAAATCAAGTCTCATTCAAAAGCATCCATTAATAAGCCCAGAATTTGAAATAAGCTGAAAATTGGCTTATGTTGACTTTGTTTGACCAAGATTTTCCAAAAAGCTTAAAATCTCAAAAGTTCACTAGGAGCACTTATACATTTGTTCTGTAAAAGAAAATGGCCTAATTTGTGAAGTGGAAATTGAGATATGGAAAATTAGTAGGCTAAAAGATCATAGAAAATGAGATAAGCTCAACTTGAACTAAAAAGCTGATAACTAGCTTAATATGAGATACTGTAGAAATTCCAAGCTAAGACCTATTCCTCAGATGTTGCTTAAACTATAGAAACAAGTTTCTAACAATTTGATAAAGGAATGAAGCTACAGTTATGGTTTGAATTTAGCTACTTTTCTGAAATTGCTTTTCAAAACACAATGCACAATTGGCTAAATGACTAATTTTGCTCAAAAGACTTCACTGACTAAAAACTTTGGCTGAAATGGACTAAGGCTTATCTATGAAAGCTATAACAAGCTAGAAATCAATCTCTTAACACCTATTGATCACAAAATATAGCTAACACTTGATTTAAATCCTATTACCAAACACCCTATCTGATTTGTTTGGAATTTTTATGAAAGTTTATTGAGCAAATGATGGAACTGAGTTAAGAACTTTAGCAAACTAGGTTTAGAAATCAAAATGAAGTGAATGAGAGCTGATTACAAGTAGCCACAACAACTAGAATCCAACTGGCTAAAAAAGCTAAGCAAGACAGATTACTAGTGAAAACAGGTCAAGGATCAAGGCTTTAAGCTAGATATAGCTACACTTATGCTACAAATTCAATGAAATCAGATCAATTACAACTAGAACACCTTTAATCATGCAATCAAGCAAGTTTTATCTAGGAATGTAGCATGCATATACAATTGAGAGGAACCAAAAACAAGAAGCGTTTGCACCTTTTGGAACAACCTTTGAGAAGTAGAGGAGCGTTGTGCTCTCTATTCTAGTGCTAACCACCACCTTAGCACTAAACTATCCTATCAACAAACAATCAACAGCTATCAATCATCAACATTATCAATTATGGCTTGAATTCTTCAAATACTAGGGAAACTGGACTAGATAGAACAAAGCAGCTACAATCTTCACACAAAGTCAGTTATGATCAAGGTATGATCATAACAAACTCAAAACAGCAACAAGAGTATCAAGTTAGCAGGAGATGAAGAGTAAGTAGGTAAAGAACTTTTGGAGGGAAAATGAGAATTTGAATTTTATTGAATGAAAGTTGTTACAAAGGTAGGTAATTGGTTACAAACTAACTAACAAACTCAAGAGTGTGTCAGACTCTTGAGTTGTTGAGCTAAGAACTAGAATTGGTGAAAGAATATAAAAGTGTGTGTGTTTTCACACTTTTCTACAACAACTGAAAATGAAGGCTAAACATACTATTTATAAACTTGAGAAGTGAAGTAGTTGGGGTTGGTGACGTGTTGGAACCAATCCCAGGCTTCCACGTGTCCAATTGAGCTTAATTGATTTTGCAGGTCATGAACTCAAATTGGGGATTCTTTGTTGAGTTGATTTCAGGTTAATTGGTTGGTTGGAATGAACTCGTCTTGTGATTTTGAGCAAGTTTGATGTTAAGCACTTCTTCTGAAATCGTCTCTAGCTCCAATCCGATTCTGGTAATTTTCTATGTTGAAGAAGATGCTACGTGGCATGTTGTTATTGGTTCTCCTTTGGTCACACGGATTGTTATCCAAAAGCTGATTTTTCATTGGTTGAAAAGTAAGTAGTGGGATTACACTGTTGAGATTGGGCAATTTATTGCATGACGGCTGAGTGGGCATTTATTGCCATGATGTTGCAATCCGTGTGATTTAATTCTTGGCTTCCCATTGGTTGAGAGTTATTCACATGGATCAAGCTTGAAATACTTTCCAAAGTTGGCAGAAATGACCCTTGAACTTGGCAGATTGTATTTTTGAGCTTGTAACTTCATTTCTTTGGCATAGTTGGTCCTTCAAACTTCATTCTTGAGCAAATTTGATCCTTTGACTGAGTTGACTTGAGAGTTGACCAAATTTGACTTTAATCTTGACTTTTACATATTTACACTTTGGTCCTTCATCTTTAGCAGTTTGTCAAGATAGGTCCTTTGTCTTCAAAGTCTTGTCACTTTTGATCCTCTTTTGTATTTTTCATCAAATTAAGCTTGATTTTCCTTTTGTTTGCTTAAAAATGTATCCTTCTTACCTATTTGAGCACAAACACAAAACATACCACATAATTCCGCTTTATAGCACAAAGTTTAGGTATTTTTATTGTGTTTGAGGGTGATTTGTTGATAAATTGATATGAGTTTTTGCTCATATCCACCATTGACCAATCCAACACCTAAGTCTAAAAATAGACTTACAAATGCAGGTTTGAAACCAAAAATTAACTTTCAATCATTTACCAAACTCTATCTATGGTCCCCGGGATTCGACCCAAAACCAAACATAATTTCAGATTATGTTGATTCTCATCTCCCGATACACGAACTTTCAAAATAGCATAACTTTTGATTCGTTTGGAGTCGTATGCTCTACCTTATACCGAAACGAAGCTAAGACAAAGCTCTACAAATATATCCAATGTTTATGACCTGTTTACAAAGTTAAACTCACGAAAACATACTTTAACAATCTGCCTAAATTTCCTACTTCAAAATCATTACACCACTTGTTTCTAATCCATCCAAACATCACCTAAACCTAGACTAACCACTTATAATCATTACTAATCTCCCCAAACATCCTATATTACCAAGAACATCAAATCTTAATCAAAACCCAATTCTAAATCATACATGCAATTAGTTTTAATCATTTAAAAACACTAGAAACATCATTCTAAACACAACCCCACAACACATTTCATCAAACATCATGAACCCACCAAACACTCCCACATTTCGTTGGTTTTGGGGGCTGTAGAAAACCAAAAACATATACCCCATCTTGTTTTATGGATTAATTATCATTACCCAATCACCAATTAAACAAATTAATGATTTAATTACATCAAAACATGTTTTTGAAAAACCATTGATTCTTCGAAAATTTGTGTTAATGCATGTTATAATTGATTGTATGAAAACACTTACGATGGATAAAGAGAAGGTGGTCTAAACTTGGATTATTCAAAATCAAATAGGAAAAATTATTGGTGGTGGTGGTGGTGTTTATGGCCGACGGCCAAGAGAGGGTGGGAGAGAAGAGGAGAAAATCTTTTAGAGTGTTTGGTTGTGTGTGTTTAGTATCCTACTTTTTGTAAATTTTGAGGGGCTTGTTTTGTCAAATGGGCTTTCTTTTGGCCTTATTTCTAAACGACCATTTTAAAGAGCGGAAATCAACTCACTAGTTGGTTTTGAAATTTCACGGGAGTCGGGATTTGTAAAAATTACTTTCCAAAGGTTAAAACGCACACAAAATGAATATACATATGGTTTCGACTCGGCTTAACACGTAATAAAAATAAAATCTCGAAAAACTCAAATATCGATCAATCGATAAAAAAAGATAAATTTTGGGCATCCGTCGGTATCGTAGTCGTCATCGGTTCTTCTTAAATCATCAAATGTTAAAATTACGACTGTAAACGTTGGTTTCAACTTAAACCGTCAAATATAAAGTAAACGAAATTTATTAAAAATTTAAAAAATATTCGCAAAATAGGATTAAATAAACGACGTTGGGCTCGGGATATCACATCCACAAGTGAGTCGCAACTTAAGAGAGATGCTCATAGTGAACAACTCTTGAGACAATAACTTAGCATCATACGACACATTCACGGGTATTACAGTCAAAAGAGCTCAAGTGGAATTCAACTCAAGTCAAAGGATTAATGATGTTCAAAATACAAGTCAAAGGGCCAAGGATGTCAAGTTTATTAAGTTTTTAACTCTAAACAGCAATCTGCCAACTTGAAGGACCAATTCTGCTAATTTGGAAAGTTATAGGAGGCTTGATCCTTGTACTACATCAATTAACTAATCAAAACAGCCAAAACCTTGCACACAGATCATTGACTATGAGTCAAAGCCATTAATGAGCCGAATAAACGTTTATGAGAGTATACTAACAGTAAAACCCACTCACCACTTCTCACAATCACAATGCAGTATTCCAAGTCAAACGGATGCTCTTATTCAAACAGATAATGATCCACAACTTCATTATTGGACCAATCCAAGGATGACACGTGTCAACTGTTATTTTCCAGAATTTGCATAACGATAGAGGCACTTTCATGAAGAACTTTCAAGAGCAAAAATGATCAGGATGATAAGGCGAACACATCCTAGCAATCTAATTAACAAATCATCAAGAGAGTTAAAAATCCCCAATTTGAGCAAGAACACTTGAAAATCAATATTGTAGAATTTGACACCTGGAAACTTCCTATTGGCCAAGACACGTGAGAGAGCTCTCCTACATCTTGTTGCTAGTCTATAAATACCCGTGTTATCCTCTCATTTGTTGTTATGTATAAAAGTGTGAAATTCCCACACATTTTAGCTTAACCCTTTTTTCTCTCTCAATTTCTAAATATAACTACTTAGGGTGATTGACAACCACCCTAAGTCAGTTAGTAGGACATTATAACAACTTTACTCCATTAATAACAAAATTTCACTTCACAAAATTCTCAACTCTTCTTTACTCACTGAATTCATACTGTTCATACCTCCATTGTTAGTGATTATGTTACTCTCATGAATAACTGAATCAAGCTAGTGTTTTGGAAGCTTTTGATGAGATCAGAATAGTTGTAGTTCAATTCCTTACCAAGTTCTAGCCATTAGCCATTGATCAGACCTGTAGCATATCAAATATGATTGATGATGGTGATTGGTGGTGATCTGGTGGTTGCTGAATAGTTATAAGGTGGTGATAAGCTGAAAAAGAGAGTTCAACATTCTCTTCTCCTTCAGTGGTGGCTTCATAGCTAAAAAGTGCTCAATTTGATTTACTTTTCCTCTTAATTGTTGACTGCATGATATTTTCTTATTCTTAGTGTAAACTTTGATGATTATGCCTGCTATTTGATCTTTGTTAGCTTACTGATATGATTTGTTAGTTTGCAGCCTTTAATTGGTTGATTTGATTCGTTTGCATAGCTTAGAGTATGCTTAACCAGTAACTAGTGTTTGGTTAATAAGCTAGTTTTTGATTCTGCTAGTGAAATTGGATAAAAAGTGTTTTCATTCACTCATAAAATAGTTGAATACTGTTTGCAAGGTTTTGAAGTCAAACCATTTGTCAAAGAGGCAAATGGCATGAAAATTCTTTGGGTCAGACTTTTTATTCCAAAACAAGCCAACTTCAAAACAGCATAAGTAGTTCATTTCTTGGATTTAGACCTTGAATTTTGGTTCTCTGGACAGTTCAACATCCTATATTTCAGTCTTGATAAGCCACATGATACAGTTCTCAACCTAGAATAAGCAATAAGCTATTTTTATTCTCTATGATAAAAGTAAGTTTATGTGATAGCTTATTTTCCATACTGGCTTATCCACTTCATTAACTAGGCCATTTTCTTTCATAAATCTGTTCTATAAGTCATAAAAAGTAGTTTTGACCTTGGTCAACTTTGGTCAACTTTTGGTCAACGCTGGTCAACATAAGCACAGTTGAGCTTATTGGCTTTTCTGGCTTATTCAGTGGAGGTTTTTTAGATTTTCTTGGATAGGTGTCCATTATTTGGGCTAATAATCAGATTTTGCGAAAAACAGACTTTGTGCTTATTCCAATAAGAAGTTCTCTTAAAAGTAGCTTATTCAGAAAGTGCTTATTTGAGATTTAGTCTAATTCAGCTTAAATCCTTGGACATGACTAGCTTATTTTGAATTTGCAAACTTATGAAACTAGTCTCAGCTTATTTGGTTGAGTAGAACTCTAGATATTGCTTAATTCTCATTAAGCCCGTTTTTAGTGTAAAATTGCTTGTTAATTGCATATAGGTCCTTGTAATTCTGGGTACTTGTTAGTTTGTTAAAAATCTGTTATATTTTCTAGGTTTTGCTATTAAGTCCTTGCTGTTTGGTAAAGTTGTTATAGTTGGTTACATAGTTTGTTATTTTTGTTAAAATTGGTTAGTAGCTTAATCATTTTACATTTTCAGTCCCTTAGGTTTACACATTTACATTTTTAGTCCTTGTATTTTCATAGTTTTACATTTTTGGCTATTATTTCTTGTTATGCATTAATTGGTTGTACATTGTGCTTGGTAAATGGTATGTGCACTATGTTTTTAGCATAGTACGGTTACGTAGACGATAATATTTTGCACTTTTGACGGTTTTGTGATAATTAGACCTAAAATACCATAACTTTGACATCCAAAGACCAAAAACAATAAAGTGACTTGATTTCTATCGATTATTCAATTCGTATAGAAAACGAGACAAACACGAATTATAAAAAGACAAATATTAAATGTTATTATTAATATTGAACTTATTAGATCACTTTTAGTACTTAGACTTGATATATACATTGTGTGATTACAACATATAGGAATATGTTGAAGTGGTAGTTCAGGTTGTGAGAAGCAATTCATCTTACCAAGTAAGTCATAACAAGCAAAAATTTCTAATGTATTTTCCATTTCCATTTAATCATAACATATATCACACTTGTGAATTTATGGGTTGTCACACTAACCTCATCCAAACACCCATATTGCCACAAGCAAGGACCCAACTTTCATCAATAATTGCTTCATCAACATTCTTTGGTTAAATTTGAGATACAAAGCAAAATAAATTACTTTCATTTTGAGCTTGAGACCTTAAGGTCCGTTTATTTAGTTTACTAATAATGTTATTTAAAGAATGACCTTTTGACTCTTTGATATTAAAGGTTCAATTTTTAATGATTCATTTTCCTTGTCTTCTTCAACATTAACTGTTGGTTATTGGCTTGACTTTCAACTAGATCATCATCTACTAAAGGTGATGTTCTAGAGGTAGGTGGACTTACGTCGAAGGTTATGTTCAACGATTCCTCGACACACATGGTTTGTTTATTTAAAGGAATGTGAAGCTTTACTATTTTGAGAGTATCCAAGAAAAAATCTTTCGTACGACTTTGGGTCGAACTTAGTGAGATAGTCCATGGTTTTAAGAATAAAACACTTGCTTCCAAACACTCTAAAGTATCCAATGGTTGGTTTTCTTCCTTTTAATATTTCATATAGTGTTTTATCTAAAAGTGATCTAATTAAAACCCGATTTAAAATATATGTTGAGGTATCAACCGCATGACACCAAAACTTTTGAGGCCTGTTTGACTCATTTAACATTGTTCTACTCATTTCTTGAAGCATTCTAAATTTACGTTTAACTACCCGTTTGATTGAGGTGTTCTAGGAGCCGAGAAATTATGTGTGATACCCTTGGTGTCATAGAATACTCCGAATTGCACCTCATTATTAAGCTCCCGACCATGATCCATACGAATTGATATTCGACAATTTAATTGATTTTCAATTTTCTTGCTTAAAATCTCAAAATGGTCAAAGGCTTAATTTTTGGTTTTCAAAAACTTTGTCCAAGTATATCTTGAGTAGTCAGCCACGTTAACCAAAGTGTAAAGATTACCTCTGTAACTTTGCACCGCAGATGGACTAAACAAGTCCATATGTAAGAGTTCTAGACACTTAGTTGTGGACACAACATTTTTAGCCATATGGCGTGAGTGTGTTTGTTTTCTGATTTTACATGCATCACAGAGGTGTTGTTCATATTTTACTTTTAGTAGATTTCTAAGATCTTTGTTGGCCAAAGATTGCAAAAGACTCATGTTGATATGACCGAGACGCCTTTGCCAAAGGGTGGAGGTGTCATCCATAGTGGTAAAAAAATGGCATCTTTTGACGAATCAAACTTCATCACATATATGTTATTTTTCCTAATTTCTTTTGCTATGGTTATGCTGTCTTTTAGTATTTTACTTCCGTTTTCTTCGAAGAGAACTTTTCATTTGTTACCAAAAAGTTGGCTAATACTAAGTAGATTAAATCCTATGTTTTTGAAGTGAGCAACATTATCTATGGTGATGTGGTCATTAGAAATCATACCTTTTCCGATGATTTTGCTTTTAACGCTGCCACCAATTCAACATTACCTCCGTCCGTTGATGTGTAGGTGCTAAAAAGATTTTTATTACCCGTCATATGTCTCGAACATCCATTGTCCTTGATCTATTTATCCAGCTCAAGTCTAACCTTCAAGCATACCTACACATTATGAAACTCAAGCGTTTAGTCGCCATCGTCTCATGGGTTCGTTTGGGTTAAACATACATCTCATGGCAATCCCAATTAGAGTGTTGCAAAATACATCCTAAGGTACTAAATTTCACATCGAGAATTGGTTATGGTAGTCATAGTTGAATAGTACTTGACTATATCTTCCTAGTACTCCGTGGTTACTTTCGCAAATGGGCGTTCAGGGTAAGATGGTTTAGGTACAATTTGTATGTTCCTAGCTCTTGTATTTCTTTCTATGTTTCTAAAGCTTGTATTATATCTTTCCGGATTAAATTGTGTAGGTTTCCTAGACACAACCATAAATTCGGCACGATTGCTTTTTTGTTCTTCTGTCAGACCCACAGACGCTTCGAAGGATGTCGGCCCCCTGTACAGAGGGGTCCAACGGGTGCCATGGTTCTCTGTGACAATATTTTTTGAAACATTGATCGTGTCGTTTTGTGGTGGTGTAGCTTAGCTAGAAGGTACATCTTGTTTCCCAAACCCTATCCCTGTTTTGTCTTTGCAATTTCTTTGGAAATTTAGCATTTCATCAATGCAATTAGTGTTCTTGTTGAAGTTCACAAATTTTAACCTTTGTTAGTTAACACTTCTTGACTAGCTTTAAGTTTCTTAATTTCGAGGTTGATCTCTTGACACGTTTCATATTTATCTTTAGATAATTTTCCTTTTTCTAAGGCTTTTAGTTGATAAACTTCTTTTTCCAAACTTTCATTTTTAGCTTTCAAAAATTTGTTTTTGTTTATGATTTTAAGACTTCACTGACACATTTTGTTATATTAAATTTGTAATGTGTCATCATCTAATGAGGAAGAATAGTAAGAATAGTCAGAATGTACCTCGTTACTTTCGTGTGCCATAAGAGCTAGCTCTTCCTTTTTGGAGTCATCTCCTTCAGCATCACTAGAACTCCATGCTCAACTCATGAAAGTCTTTGTGTCTTTGGCTTTACCAATGGAAAATTACCAATGAAATGATTTGGATCACCACATTGGAAGCATTTCCTTTCATCTTTGGCCTTTTTGATGTCAAAGGGCTTTCGAGATGTCTTCTTGTTGTCGAGTGGTTGTCTCACAAGTCTTCCTCGCCTTTTGAAGAATTTCTTGAAGTCACGTACGACCATGGCATATTCTTTGTCGTCACTATCGGACTATTCATCATCGCTTGATTCAATTCTAGCTTTTAACGCTAGTGACCTTTGTTTTTATTTCTTTCCTTTGATGATCTCATAATCTTTTTTAATTACAATTTCATATACCTTGAGATTCCCGATGAGTTCGTCTAGTGATAAGCTTGGAAGATCTTTAGATTCTTTAATAGCCGTGACTTTAGCTCACCATTTTGGATGGAGAGCTCTAAGAAATTTCCTGACAAAGTTCTTATTGGAGAAAGACTCGTCAAGTGCTTTAAGTGATGTTATGATAGTGTTAAACCGATAAAATCCCACATGAATTGACTCTTCAAGGATAGAAAATTGATCACATTGTTGAACAAGTAGACCAATTTTATTATCCTTGAAATGCGAGTTTCCTTGATGTGTGACTATTAGTGAGTGCCAAATTTTTTTGGCGGTTTGACACATGAAGATTCTTTCATACTCCTTTTTAGGTAGAGTATTATAAAGCATCATTTTGGCTTCATTGTTTTTCTCCAACATTTTCTTTTATCATCGGTTTGCTTTTCGCGTGGTACCGATTCAAATTGGTTAGTAGTAACATTTATAACCATTGGTGTATAATCACCTTCAATGATTATATACCAAAGATATATATCCTTAGACTTCACATAGATTTCAAAATAGTTTTTCCAATATATAAAACCATCGGTTTCAAAGAGTGGCAGTCTTTGCATAGATTGCCCTTCTTTCTAATTTTCAGAATCCATAGATCGATTCAAGTTTTAGAGTACAATATACTTTAAAGATCTTGAGCACGTAACTCTTGATTGTTGGAAATATGTTTTTACGTATTTAGGAATGATCGGTCTCCAACAATATATTAGTTAGTAGCTCGTAGTCTAGTAATATTAAGTTAAACAAACAAGGCAAAGCCCACCTATTTTACTATAGGTGGCGACCCAAGTGTCAGCCCAAGCCATCTTGTGGGCTTGGTTATATAAAAATTCTCCTTAGTTAGAGATGGTTGGTTGTTCATTTGGTTTCACATAGTAAAAGTGTGTGTTTCTCTTACTTTCTCTCTCTAATATTGTGTGTGTGTTCTACCCTCTATTTCTCAACTTTCTCTCTCTAAATTTATAGATTCACAATATCTTACAAATGGTATCAAGAGCCATGAGATGATTCTTAGGTATATGTGGTTGTAGTTTGTGTGATTCGTATGTTTTTGTCTTTAAAAACCCACAACACATTTTTGTGTATGTTTTTAGTGCTTAAATCTTATAACAAATCATCTAATACCTTTTAGTATTGATTTGGGTTTAATCCTTTAGCTAAAAACACAAAAAATTATTCTTGTTTTGTTTGATTTGTGGTGAAAATGGTTTAGAAAAGTACAAATCTTGATTTAAATTTTTCGTTGAAAAATTTAAAAAAGTTTGCATTTTTATGGTTCTATAGATGCTATAACACTTGGAAGTACAAGCCGATTTGTTGAATTCATTCAAAAAGTTGATTTTTTAGTTGCAAATTTTTCGAAAATTCCGGTTTTTGAAACCATATAAGACCGGAGAAGTGGCCTTCGAACCGGAATTGTTCAAGCTGATTTGAACCGGAATTGTACAAGGCAAATTAAACCGGAATTGTGTTTAAAGAACCGAAGATATGCCCTTCGAACCGGAATTGTTCAAGGCGATTTAAACCGGAGATGTACCCTTTGAACCGTAATTGTTCAAGGTGATTTGAACCGGAATTGTTCTTGGCGATTTGAACCGGAATTGTGTTTAAGGACCGGAGAAGTGGAAACCTTTCGCGAACCAAAGATATAGTGGTATTGAGAACCAGAGTTGTGTCTAAGGATCGGAGAAGTAAAAGGTTCTGCAACCGAAGAAGTGCCAAGTTCTCGAACCGGAGAAGTGCCAAGTTCTCGAACCAAAAAAATTCAAGGTTCCTCAATCGGAACTGTTTTCTTTTTGGGAACCGGAAATTTTAAAAGTCTTCGAACCGGAATTGTAGTAAGCCCTCGAACCGTAGAAGTGCGTAGTTTTCGAACCGGAGAAGTGAAAGGCATTCGAATTGAAGATATCAAAACATTTCGAATTGGAGATTTGAATTCTCTTAGAAACGAAGATATACAACACTCCTCGAACAAGAATTTTACTTTATCCTAGAACTGGAATTTCACTAACCTTCTTGAACTAGAGATATCCAGGTTCTCCTAACCGGAGATTTGGTCTTTGTGGAACCGGAATTTGCAATTTTTTTAGGAACCGAATTTATTTAAGTCTTCTCGAACCGAAATTATGTTCATCACAACTTTTAATTGCCAATCAAGGATTCAAGAATTTTCACGTTTTTTTGTTGATTTGTAAAATCCCGCGAATTAATTTCTCGGTTTCTCCACGAATCATAAAATCTCTTATTGTTCTTTCGACAACAAGCACATTTACTTTCTCTCATTGTTCGATCATCGTTTGTAAATCATAATTTTCGCAATGGAGTATACAGCTCTAACGGATAAGTCTATTTTTTCGGGTACGGATAATTGTCCACCAATGTTGGTGAAGGAAATGTACGATTCATGGACGTCTAGAATGGAACTTTACATGTTGAATCGTGAAAATGGACATCTTTTTGGAATCGGTTCAAAATGGACCATTAGATTATGGTACCGTCATGGAGGGTACGGTTACTCGTCCTCGCATAATGGCCGAATTAACTGGGGAGGATAAGATTCAAGCTAGGTGTGATATTCAAGCTACAAACATCATCCTCCAAGGTCTACCTCCAGATGTCTACAAACTCGTGATTCATCATAAATTTGCCAAAGAGTTATGGTAAAGAATTCACATTCTGATGCAAGGCACCTCGTTAACTTAACAAGAACGAGAGTGTAAACTATATGACTCGTTTTATAAGTTTGCTTATATTCCAGGTGAATCTCTCTATTTTTACTATTTGTGATTCACTTTAATGATGAATGAGATTAATATTTTTGAAATGAAGATACCATAGTTTCAGCTCAACTCTAAATACCTGAATACTCTTCCTCCCAAATGGATCATGTTTGTGACGGATGTTAAGTTGGTTAAGGATTTGCATGAAATGTCGGATATTGTAAATCTTGCTTATGTTTAGAGAGAGAAAGAGATAGAAAGATAGATGATTTCACACACACTTTATAGAGAGAAAGTGATTAACTATGTGTAAAAATGAATGAAACCACACCCTCTCCATCTAAGGAGAGGGTTTATATACCCAAGCCCATGAGATGGGCTTGGTCTTACATTGGGCCGCCGACCTACACAAGTTGTAGGCTTGGCTTGGCCTTGTTTGTTGAATATTAAGTTAACTAAACTACGAGCTACTACTTATACTATTGTTGGAGTGACTGATCTTTTCTAATACGTAAAATGTATTTCCAACAATCTCCCCTAAGGGAGGTCACTCCAAACAAGGGTGTTACCCCAGTTACAATAATAAAATAAACCTAGCATACTATGCTTGTCTTGAGCTCGTAGTCTTCGTCTTTCTTTTCTTTTTCTTTTCTAGTGAACATGCTGATGTGATCTTTGATATCAATCTTCAACATTAGTCTTTTACCTTGATCTTGTGCATCCATCACTTGTGATCTTCGCCTCCTCGTGACATCATGTCCCACATAATTATACCTTCGTAATTCTTGAAAGCTTCACAGTTCGATACAGTGGAAGACTTGACTTTTAGGCTTTCTAGAATTAGATGAAGTATTAAGTGCATAAAGTATAAGCATAATGGGACGACTTCTTCTCGGATTCCGCAACGCCACCGTCATCAAATACCGCAACATAAGTAGACACAAACAAAATGGCTTTGAACATTTCATTCTAATTCGGTATCATTTTACCTCCGGTCGGTGAAGACCGTTGGACGATATAAATATCGTACTTGTGGTAGGTAGATTTAATTAAAAATCTCCTTGACAAGATTTCACGGGTAAACCCGTTCTCTTTACTCGACCGTCCAAAGCTGACTGCGAACATAAAGAGTGAATCATTTGGATAAAGTTATCTGCATGACTGAAACTGTCAATTCCGATTCCTGGAACAAGTTTGATTCAATAAAGAATCGCACCATCGTTGCTTTCCAGTTGTCACGAGCTTGATTCATATTGAATCTTGCAAGTTACCTACCAAGTGCTGTTTGAGGTTAACACTAGAAGGATTTCCACTCATCACTGTGAATACTAAGGTATCACTCCGGTGTTCTGGCAAGATCACTGAGATATTGCGTAGAGACTTGGAATGTGTTTGAATTCAATTAAGAATTAAACAATTGTTGCTTTCCAGTTATCACCAGTTTAATTCATAAAGAATCGCACAAGTCACCTACCATGAGCTTTTGAATTTTCGCTCAAGAAGGATTTCCATCTTCATTGTAAATACTTTCGCATTACTCGGATGTTCAGGCAAGATCATGAAGATTTTGCGTAGGACTCTTAAGATCTTTCTTACTTTTCACCCTGTATGAAGAAGAAAGGAAACATAGAGGTGTGTCCTAATGAGATATTTGATGATCTCAAATGGCTCTAGACTCGATTGTGCATTTTGGATTTTAGTGATCGGAGGCTGGAGAGGAGTGCCACCATTTCAATACCAATTTACTCGGAGTGAATAAATTGATAGATAATGCGTTGTCTCCGTGTGATTAAAACAAATACCTTTTGAGAGATGTCTGAGTTAGCTGGGATGCGTTGTGCATTGTATCACTGGGTCCATGATGTTTATCTTCAATATCGAGCATCATTAAAATGATCTCAATACCATATGTGTTGACCCGGTTTCTACCTAAGGTTGTATGGAGGGCTTATTTCTTTACACCCTTTATCTTTAAAATTCTTTTTCATTCTTCAACCCCTTCAATGCATACCAATACCTCATAACTAGCACCTTGTTGTGATTGTTCCAGTGCTAACTTAAGTACTTGTTTGGCATTCAGCTACGTTCACAATCTTTCTCCATCTTTCCTAAGGACTACTATTTCTAGCTCTAGAATGTCCTTGGGAAGATTCCTCCATATGCCACGATATTCGAAAACATTTCGCATATGTCGGGATGAGCCAACACGTTAAGTCAAACCATTTGTGATAATTTCCCATATTAAATCACATTTTCTCCCCCATATTAAAAATATTAACCCAATCGATGTTTTTATTATCAATTGATTTAGTGAAGTTTTAACAAAGGTTTTGGGAAGAAACATGTAAGTCTGTTTAATCTTCATGATACCAATTTGTTAGATATGATACAGATTTGTAACATGATCACATATTCACCATATAAGAATGAATTGACAAGGTTGGACCTGATTGATGAGAACATCATATGATAATATCAAATGGTTCTGTATGAAAATGTTGGTCACCTCGTCACGTCTGAAGTCATCTCTTGACACCACATGTACGATTGGTATTGTTGTCTTGACACCAACTTGTGAACTTAGCACGTTCGATATCGAAGATTCTGAATGCTTGACAATTTCTCCCCCTCAATTGTTGACCCGTGTTCTATTGAAAGAGCTGTAGTCGTCGTTTGAGTAGTCGCATCTTCAAGTATGTAGATACCAAATGTAGATAGCTATGGTTGTAGAGATGATAACTTCATAAAAACAAGACTTCTCTTATTTTAACAAATAAATGCACTGATGCGTACATAGATTTGTGTTAGACCAAGTTATAAAGTAAACTTGATCCCTTACAAGGTTTTAAAGTAAACCTTGCCCGAGAAAATTAATTCCTGATGTTGAGCCAAAGCTTTCATAAGAAATACTTGACTTTAATATGAAAATCGGGTTGCAATATGAAATAACTACTAGCCATATAGGCATGTTTTATGAAATATTTACAACTTTTGTACGAACTCTATTTATGGCGCCGTGTCAATATTAATCGACATTTCTAAGGCCGTAAATATTATCGTACCAAAAGACATGCCTTTAAAAAATAAAGTAAGAATATTTTTGGATTTTTCTGAATTTTTCAATTTTTATGGTTTTTATATGGTTTTATATTTTTGTATTTTGCTTTTGTGGTTAGAAATATAAACAATATATACAAATGATCACCAAGGATACAAAGAATAGTTTACCACCACTATTCTTTAGCTTCATCTGCCAGTTCCTTTAGAGTCTCAGGCGAGAAAGTTCTCATTCCTAGCTTGTCGGCCAAAAATTCCATTCGAGCGCGATCTAAAGCCTTCGTGAAAATATCTGCCAATTGATACTCAGATCGGACAAAGTAAAGCTCTATCACTCCATTTTCCACTTGCTCCTTGATGAAGTGGTAGCGAATGTCAATATGCTTCGACCGGGAGAATTGAACATTATTGCAGCATAAGGCAATTGCACTCTTGTTGTCGCAGTACATCGGAATTTTGTTGAAACCTAGACCATAGTCGGTTAATTGCGAACTCATCCAAAGAATTTGAGCACAGCAACCGGACATAGTTATGTATTCTGCTTCCGTACTTGAAATTGCAGCGCTTTTCTGCCTTTTCGATGCCCAACTAATTAGTCGATCTCCTAGTAGTTGCAAAGTTCCACTCGTGCTACTCCTTGTATCTTGACAACTCGCGTGATCTGCATCTGCATATGCTATTAGTGCGACCGAAGAGTCCTTCGAATACCAAAGTCCCCGATTAATGGTTCCTTTAAGATACCGAAAGATATGTTTAACAGTATCTAAGTGTAACTCAGTAGGCCTAGTTTGATACCGAGCACACATGCATATAGCAAACTGAAGATCAGGTCGACTAGCTGTGATATACAGAAGAGTACCGATCATTCCATGATAAAGTGTCGGATCAACGGAAACTCCATGCGGATCTGCATCAAGCTTAGTTCGTTCCACCATTGGGGTATCCACGGGGTCGCAAGATTCCATCTTATATTTCTTAAGTGATTCAAGGGCATACTTGGATTGATTGATAAAGATGCCTCTGGGACTCTGAGATATCTGAAGACCTAAGAAGAATGATACCTTGCCCATAATTGACATCTTAAACTTGGAAGACATGAATTTCCCAAACTCGTCGGATAATGTTTGGGTCGAGGCAGCAAATATAATATCATCAACATATATTTGTACCATAATCATATCTTTACCTCGTTTCTGAATGAACAACGTTGGATCCACCTTGCCTTTAGCGAAGCCTTGCGTAATGAGGAATTGTGACAATAGATCATACCATGAGCGTGGAGCTTGCTTCAACCCATAAAGAGCCTTCTTAAGCTTGTACACATGATTAGGATATTTAGGATTCACAAAACCATCCGGCTGTTGAACATAGACCTCTTCCTTGATTTCACCATTTAGAAATGTCGTCTTCACATCCATCTGATAGACGATCATATTCATGTGGGTTGCATAAGCGAGGAATAGTCTAATAGCTTCCAAACGGGCAACAGGTGCAAAGGATTCCATAAAGTCGATGCCCAATAATTTCTTGTATCCACGAGCTACTAGTCGAGCTTTGTTCTTTAATATTCCGCCTAACTCGTCGAGTTTCACCTTGTAAACCCATTTCAAAGTGAGTAACTGCACTTGATCCGGGCATGGGGCAAGTTCCCATACTTTAAGACGTATAAATTCATTAAGTTCTTCTTGCATAGCCTCTATCCAACAGGATTGAGTAAAAGTTTCTTGCCATGTCTTAGGTTCAACTTCAGTGAGAAAAACATCAAAATGACAAAACATTGCATTTTCGTGTAATGACTTCGTGTGGATACCGGACGATTAGGGTCACCAATAATAGAATCTATAGGATGATCCTTTTCCCATTTGCTGTCATGTTCACGAATCCGTGGATTGGAGTAAACAGTAGTAGGAGCTTCCTCTGAGGTGGACGACCCAGCTTGATTATGGTCGGGAATTGGTACACCAAAGAATGGAAGTTCACGTATTTGAGCGAATTCCAAATCGTGATCATCATCATCCTCTTCATCATCAATAGGCATGACATGGGTAGTTGAAACATGTGTTGGTTGAGAATTACTCGTTGAAGGTATATCTTGACCAATTGTAGGTGCAGATGTGTCTGATTGTGCTTCGGTTGCTAGAGCGACAACTCCGGTTACTGGAGCTATTACCTCAGGTTCTGGAGCAACTATATTTGAAGGAGTAAAGAATTCATCAAAGAACGGTTGAAACAACGTATCCCATTCATTCCTAGTGGGTGGTGTAAATGATGATGAAGTAGGGTTATTTGGGACAAGACCAGAACTAATGTTACTGGGTCCCATTTCATGAAGTGCGGGTTCAGAGCTGCTTTGCTCAGAAGCCATTGCTGTCAGCTCATCAAAATCAACATTCATAGTTTCGAGGATCTTACGAGACTTAGGTTGTAGATTCGGTATGCCTTCTTTGTGGGTGCATAACCAATGAAAATACCAATATAAGCCTTGGGTTGAAGTTTTCCCAAATTGTCACCATCATTATTTGGATAGCAGAGAGAACCAAATACATGAAGATATGACAAATCTGGTACTTTTCCATGTAGAAGCTCATAAGGTGTTTTACCATGACGTTTACGAATTAGTGACCGGTTTTGGGTGTACACTGCTGTAGATACTGCTTCTGCCCATAAAAACAATGGAACCTTTTCATAAATTAACATCGTTCGAGCAGCTTCTATAAGTGTGCGATTTCGCCTTTCAACGACACTGTTTTGTTGTGGAGTGCGAGCAACGGATGTTTCATGAGAAATGCCAACTTCTTCATAATAATCACGCAAAATTTGATTCACAAATTCGGTTCCATTATTTGTACAAATGCGTCGGACAGTAGTATTGAGACGCACTTGAATCATCTTGAGAAATCCGATGATGAATTTAGGTGCCTCATTTTTTGTTGTAAGAAATTTCACCCATGTAAACCGAGAGTAATCATCGACAATGACGAGGATGTACTTTTTACCACTAAGACTTTCAACATGCATTGGCCCACAAAGATCCATATGCAACAAATAAAGTTTCTCTTGGTTGGTGTCTTCAGTCTTGGGTTTGTATGATTTCTTAGTGCTTTTCCCCATTGTACACGCAGAACACAAATGATCCTTGTGAAATGAAAGTTTAGGAAGACCACGAACAAGTTCGTTTTTCGCCAAATGATTAATAGCGTCAAAGTTGAGAAGAGATAACCGTCGATGCCATAACCATGACTTAGTCTTTGATTTTTTGGAGAGAAGACATACGGGAGAAGCGACCATCATATCTTGTAGAGACAAAGTGTACAATTTATTCCCTCGAGTACCTTTCAATAAATCAACCCCTTCCAAATTACGAATGAAGCATGTATGCTCTCGAAAAGCAACTTCTAGGTTTGCATCACAAAATTGTCCCACAGAAAATAAGTTGTGACCGAGACCTTCCACATAATACACTCTTGAAATTATAACATTCCCAATATGATATTCACCGTAACCCATTATCTTTGCAATATGATCATTTCCAAATCAAACCGTACCAAGAAACTTGCTGATGAAATTTTTGAGCTGAGAGCGATCTCCGGTCATATACTTGGAGCAACCAGAGTCCAAATACCAGAGAACAATTTGGACCATCTGTTTTCAGTAACAACAGTAGACAATGCATTGGAAACTATTGGTTTCGGAGTGTTAGCAGATACAATTATAAGAGTATCAGAATTGCTAACATTTGTGTGACCCTTAGATTTCCTGCGTTTTCTAATGTGAGTTTTAGCACTAACATGTTTTACTGTTCCAACTTTCTTAGATTTTAGATTATTAGCAGGCACTACAGTGGGAGTAGACCTATTTAAAGGGCACTTGTTTCCTACAGTAGTGTTGGTGTTCCTAGTTAAAGGACACACTGGTTTTTTGGTAGCCTTAGTACTCCTAGTTAAAGGGCACGCTTTCTTCGCTTTAGTGGGAGTGATCCTAGTTAAAGGGCACATATTTTCTACTATAGTGAAAGTTCTACCAGTGGGGCGCCACATCCAACCAACTTGGGTTCACACTTTCCCAGTCGGTTTCCATTCTAATCCATTTTTCTGGGCATTCATCTCATTCACATGGTCAATAAGGCAAGAATCATGACGACTAGAAAACATACATTCATTGCAATTCCAACATTTCAAATTAGAATTCACAGTAGGCTTAGAACGCTGCACAACCGCATAGCCTTTAGGTTTAGCTACATGATTCTTTTTATTCAAAACAGAAATAACATTCCTAGGGTGGGCTTCTACTTTCTTCTTCTCTTGACTACTAGATGGGGGAAAGATCTTATCATTCTTCTTGTTTCTTTTAAGCTTAGATCTTTGAGCCTTAGTAGTGGTGATTACTCCTGTAGAAGGCAACACGGGAATATTAGAAGATGGTTTTGATTTTGCCTTATCTTTATTGACCAATGTTCGAGATGGTTTAGTTCTAGGGCACTTATTAAATGGTGTGACAGCTATAAGGTTCCTTTTGATTGCACTAGAGGACGATGCTGAGACAGTGGCTGCTTTATCAACAACATTCTTACCTTTTAGAGTACGAAGTGTTTCCTTTAACTCAGCCAAGGCTAGATAATTATCACAAATTTGTTTCCTCAAATAAGATATTTCCACCGACTTTCGATTCAATTGTTCAATCAAAGATTGATTTTGTGCAGTGGTATTAGCACATGCGGGCTTTACTAAATTGAAGAGTTGTGTATTTTTCTGTTTTAAGTTATCAACTTTGGAAAAAATCTTGGAAACTCGATTATCTAGATCAAGTTTAATATTCTCAGCGGCCTCAAGTACGTTCACATAGTTAAACTTATTAGATTTCTCTATGTCTATCGGCAAAGATTTAGCAACTTTGTCACTTGGCTGACGCTGTTTTGATTGTAAATTCAATCGAAAGTTGTTTTCAAAATTTTCTTCATCTATATTAACACCTTCGAATGAAGTTTCAAAGATCACTTGAATAAACTGTTGCTTGCTTTCAAGCGAAATACAATGTTTTTGGATCTCATCAAAAAATTCTGAAAGCGAAGTATAAGAATCTTGAAGCTTTAAAAATTCAGCGTCAGATTTGTGACAAGTACTATCACAAGTGACCTATGACGGTCTTTCACATATTCATTAGTTAGTTTAATCAACTGTCATCCAAACCCATGTTACAACTACTTCTATCTAATTTGGATAGCTCATTAGTAGCACCCATACACTTCTTTTCTCACTTTCCTCAATTAAAGATTTTTTTATATACTTTTTTTTTAATACCCAACACTTCCTTTATACCTACACAATGTCTTACCTTCAAGGTCATAGTGCTCCTCATCTTGTCTCAGTTAGACCAAACCCTTCGTCTCTGATGACACATCACATCTATAACTCTTCATCCATTCGATTACCAATACTAAGCCTTCCAATCCAACAGTATCGGTCAGTTCCATTCCCTTTTCCACACTACAATAGTATTAGCATGCTTTGTGCTTTAGTCTACTCATTAGACTATACCAAAGTTTTACCTTCGGTTCCTATCTCGACCTATTTCATTCGTGATTCACATCTACCCACACTTCCGTCTTCTTCCGCAGCTAATGGCATATATCACGAGGTTATTCTTCACGTCTTTCAAATCATCTATACATCAAAATTTTCCACATAGCTTCACTTGTTTTACTCACGACCAGTTCTCCTACTCCCTCCTAATAGGGACAAACTAGAGTTTCATGTGATTACATGCGGATCACACTCTCATATTATACCCATATTAGTTTCCATATGTCTAAGCTAAGCCATATTCTAAATTCTTACTCAAGTCGCATACTTCTATTATGACCTTGCACCTAACATGAGGTACTTTCAATCATCATCTTCTAAGAATACTTGGTTCTCTCCTTCCATGGTTCTCCCTAATTCCTACACTATCATGTCCAACCAAAATTTCTCACTCAATTAATCAACTCTATGAAAATCGTTGTTTCATTGGATAATGCATAATTGTCTCTTCCAAAGATCCTTCATAAACACCTTCACTAAACTGACCCTATAATCACTTCTCCACGAACTTATTCCGCTCAGCTTCACTACTCATCCCCCGATATTGATTGCCACGAAATTCTATCTTTGTGTAGTCACTCGACTCCCCTTGTTACTTCCACGAGCTCTTAATCTCCCATGTTATGTAGTCACTCCATCACGGTCCATTGGTTCAGCTCTTTTTAGCTCCACTCAGGTACTCGATCTGTCCTTGTTTTGTCACGAACCAAACGGAGATTCCCATCATAGTGCTTGTCACCTTTCTAGTCCTTGTAACTTCTGTGACTCCTTCGAAATCTCTTGCATCCCTCTAGCAGCCGGCACGTAGTCCTTTCGGCTCCTTGCTTCATGATGTAGCTCTTCACGCACTCCTTCTCGTCTCTATGATGTTACCTAGGAACTTCACACTACGTAGTAGCTTCTAACTTCAACTCATCTACCATAATATTTCTAAAGGTACTTCAACCCCTCAATGGCTCACTCTTCCTTACTTGTTGTTCTTCACCATTAATCAGCCTCCTACCAATCATTCTTTCACATCCATGTTTTCCTTCACGTGTCTATTGCTACCTTGCCTCCATAGCTATACCAATTCCCTTGCGTGTTATTTTCCCCATCTTTCCATTAGTATAAACTTTCTACTCTACCCTCACATCCGCTAGTACTTTCATCAATCTCCTTATGGTACTTCAACCAACTTCTCATAGCATGACATCTCGTTCCCGCGACCAGTCAACTAACTTTACTTACTCCCTTATTACCGTAACCAATCTAAGTTTCAAAAATCCACAAATCTTAATCATTACTTCAACACAACCTTTAAACCAAAATACATCTCTCCATTCTAATATCTAACCATAAGTATTACTACCCAACTTTATCCTCTCATCCTAACGTTCCCACAACCGCATAACTAAATCAACCATGACGTGTACCAAAAGAAATCCAAACAATCATGTCCCAAAATAAAATATAGGGTAAAACGAACCCTAGCCAAAACGACTGAAAACAAAACGATGTAATCCGAAAGATCAATGGAGTGTGCCAACAACAAAAGATAGACTCGTCACGATTTGTATTACCAAATTTCAATATCTTAGAAAGTTTTTAATTTTCATCTCAATTAGTTACTTCACATTAGGACCATATTTAACACCAATAAATGAAATCATAGTCGTATTTTACCATCTTCGTTACTATCACATGGGCATAACTCAGTTAGTGTACTAAAACTCACTTTATCTATCATCTCCTTTATCAATAAACTTATCTTTTATCTTCATTATTTTATCAAAGGTATCCACTAGTTAGTATAGTATAATGTTATTCTAACCATTATCTTGTTTACTCACATTAAACTCATTTCCCTTGTTATTATGAAACCAATACGTGTTTATAAAATATGATATTTTTATTCATTTTATTCTATATTATAATTATTTTATATAATCCATTTAGGCTTTTTATAACTAACTATTACACGTTTATAAGGTGTGGTGTTATTATTATCGTTATTATAATAAAATCTTCCTTTTTACTCATTTCGTCTATTTAAATACTTCTAAAATATTAACTCCACTTTTAAGAAAATTATCGTAAAATTTGTTTACCCTTTTTATGTACTATCACATGTTACCTAGAAAACTAATCCATTCATTTGTCAAGATTTTTTTAACTTATTACCAATAAGCTTAACGAAAAGATATGTAAGTCGGGAAATCATACCATACACTTACAAAGTATTTTCAAAAGCATTTTCCTTTAATTAGCTAGACTCCTTTGCAAGAAAATTTGGTAGTTCTCATCAATTAAAAAACATACCCGAAAGTAGACACACTTCAAAAAATTCCAAATGTCGTTGGAACTCCATCAAACTCCAGCACTAATAAACTGTTTAAACACGAGAGAACACTAGGTACGTTCAAGTTATAATAACTATTGAACGACCGTATATCATAACATAACAGCTACTAGTATATATACATCTGTATATATATACCTATTAAATCTCTCAAAACATACTCGTTATCATACATGTCAAGTCAATCGATCGCGTCATACACTCGTTTTTTCATACGAGTAATCACCATCTCACAATCTCACCATGCCACAACAAGGCATAAAACCCATCACCAAAACCAAACCATATCGTGTGACCCCATAATCACACAACATGACTATAACCCAAAACATATAACACAAAAAACCATAGCCATATCATAGGCAACCATTACATAAACCCATATTGTTTACAAATACCCAAAATATAGATCTCATCATATATAAGAATGTACTAACCCCTTTTTCATGCAACCATACTTGGAAGTCCATCGGTGTTGTGGCACATAAATAATTACGTAGGCCTCCATAATTATAGATGTCCCCTTTCACCCATGTACTCCCTCCAATGACGACACTTATAAGAAATTAGAACTACACGGAACACATATGTCTACCACATATATACCACATAAAATACACTCTATATATATACCGTATAGGTAAAACAAGAACAACTCATACGTCAACCCTAACTTCATTCATAACTCGAGGCTCAAATGACAAAACAAATCAATAACAACAAAATATCCAACATTAAAAAAAATGATCATAACGATTCAGGCGGAAATTCGAATCTACTACTAGTCGCAGACTCAACATCAGTACTATCCTATTATACTGATAGTTGTAAAATCACACTTGTTTAGGAAAACAAGGTAATAATATAGGGTAAGCACGACGATTTAGGAAAACCGTGTGTAAATGACCCTAAAAGTGAGGTGAGTTCGTTCTCGAGGAGGCACGTGTGTTGTGTAATGAATGATTGATTATGTTTTTGATTATTAATGAGAAGAAAAGAAGAGAAAATGACGAAGACGAAAAAAATTAGAAAAATAAGGCAAAAACACTATTAGAAAGTTACGACGAAGAACGTGAAAAACACAAAATTTAAAATTTTAATCTAAAAATTCCTAAAAATTACTAAAAATTCCCAAATAATATTCTAAGAGTTTACAAAAAATTCAAACTTGCCAAAACCTTTTAATTAATTTAATAATGACTTTTTAATGCTAATTAAAGCCCTAAAAATCACTTTTAAATATTAAAAAGCCCTAAACAAGATTTTATAGTTTGTAAACCTCAAAAATGACCTAACTAAACTAAAAACTATTTTTAAAAATTTTAAAACCAAATTAAACTATTTTTAAACTCCTAAAAACTATTAAAATCTATTAAATCTTAAATTAATTCTAAAAATTAATTGAAAAGCCTAAAAATTAAATGGAAAGTGACAAAGGTCCTATTTTAATGTCTAGTATCTAGGGAAAATGAAAAAGAAATAAAAATAAAACTTTTTAATTTAATGAATAAAATAATATTAAAATATTCTAAAAAATTAAAAGTCCTCAAATAAATTCTAAAAAATTCTCAAAAATCCTAAATATTCTAACTAAGAAGAAAATGTAAACAAAAGTTTCTGAAACCTTTTAATGAATTTTATATTAATTTTATATTAATTTTTAAAGTTTAATAAAAAACCTAAAATCAAATAAAATCAAAAATTAAAGTTTTTGAAAACTTTTTTATATGTAAACCTCAAAAATATCAATTAAAACCTAAAAACTATTTTTTTGTAATTTTTTACTACTGTTCACTATTTTTTAAAGACTTTCTAAATTTAAAAATAAAAATAATCCTATTAAATAATTAAATAAAAGGAAAAATGAAATTTTTAAACAGAAAAATCCTAAACTCTCTAAATATCCTAGGAAAAATGAAAGGAAGCTAACAAGCTTAATAAATAAGCTGAAACTAAGCAAATAAGCTACGGCTTATTTAGAAAAGCCAAACTTAAACACACCTTAATTACAATTCCAAATCAAAGCTATCAGTCAAAGTCCCCAGGGCGCATTGGTTAGCACGTTTGGTTGTGAGAGGAGTGGCGCAGGTTCGAGTCCTGGCCACGTCCTTTTTGGAATTTATATTTTTTTTCTTTTTAGCTTTTAAAAAACTCAAACAATGCAACTTAATAGCTTCTAAACACAACTCCAAACCCAATTTCAACCAAGATTAAGCAAGTTACAAGGCAATTTATGCCCAGGTCTGGGTATGTTTCTGAAAATCAAGTGTGAGTGCACACTTGAACTTGAAAACCAAGAGGTCTTGGCTGTGCTTCTTTTTGGTGATGATTTATGGAACAATGGGGCACCCTTGTGCTCTTTCTGAGCACAAGGAGTCAACACAAGCAAGTTATAACACTTAGCATACACCAATTATCAAAATCAAATGCACACAAAGACTAATCCAGTTTCTGTGATGAAAAAGCTATAACAGTGGACTGATATGAAGATTACTTGTTATCTAGTGAACTTCAAACACCAAGATTTTGCACACAAACTCCTTAAATGATACTCAAACAGATTCACTAACACTTCTAACCTAAATCTTAACAGATATCAAGACCAAAGCTCATGAATCCATGAAAAATCAAGCAGGTTTGGAATTATGCAGATTATGACTTACTTTTTCTCTTTTTAGCACACAAATCAGTTCAAAACTTGTACCAAATTGTTATAAAACCAAAACAATACTTATCTCACCTAATCCTAATGATCCTAACACGTTTTAGAAAACCTAATCACTAATTTAACCCTGCTAAAACCTGAAACCAAACACTCTTTTAAATTTTCTTTTCAAACTTTTTCAAACCAAATCCATTCCAAAGCCACTCAAACTAACCCTAATGGTATCTAACATGCATACATACACAAATCAACTCAATTTCAACAGCTTAAACACATTTAAACCATCAAATCAAACAATCACATGAAGCATACTTTTTTCTGAAAATTAAGGCAAAAAGAGAATACCTTAGGACCCCACAATCCAGGGTCCTAGTGGATGTATAATACACCTCCAATCCAACACGGGTTGGAGCAGAACCAATGATCTACAACCTTCAAACCTGAAAGAAAAATCAAAAACAGAGTCTATACAAACACAAATGTATAATCTGTTTTATCTTGCCTTCTTAAAAAAACTTTCACCAATCTTTCCAAAACTTAAACAACACGTTTTAAAACCTTTCTAAATTCACAAACCAAAGATCTTTATCCACTTTCACTTCAAAAAAAACTTGATTTATAAGATTTAAAAGTTTTTTAAATACTTCTTGAAAAATTTTCAAACCAATCTCTAACACTTAAATGGAACTCAGCTTTAGCACAAATCTCAACACACAAACTTTTTAAAACAACATAAAAGGAATTACAATGATTTTAACAAACACCAAACTTTATATATTTTAAAAAAGGAATTACAAGAGAATTTGCCAAAAACTGGAACAAGAATAAAGGTTCACAGGTCGAACCTTTATATACTACTCATTAGACTATTCTAGAATGTGAATAAAAAATTACAAATACTGAAACCCTAATTCTGGAAATCTCAATATTGCCCTTGGACGAATTCTTGGTCAAAATAGGTTCCATGTGATATGCCAGCTGCAATCTCTCATCTTGGACGTAGGATTAACCTTGGGGACAAAGGGATTCCATCCAGCCGTTTAAATGGTCGGGACATAGGGTTTTGGGTGAAAGTGATGGAGCAGGGGAGCTTGAGGAGGGTCCCACAGACCATGTGGAGGTGTTGGGTGAGGTGGGTTTTGGTGAGAGTGACATTAATCAACAATCTGGAGCCTTTTAGCTTAAAACCCCATGATTTGTGGTTAATTAGAACTGGGGTGATATTAGGGTTTATGGCTGATTAGGGGTAGTTTGATTTGATTTGGGGTTAATTATTTTTAAATTAGTGTTAAGGAGGGAAATGGTTGGGGTTGACTGGGGGTGTTTTGACCAAGTTAAATAAATAAACGGGTTGGGTAATGGGTAGGGTCGGTTTTGGGTAGGGGTTATGGGTAAATGGGTGGGTAGGGTTGACGTGTCAGTGTTTGGTTGGGTGGTAAGGTTTGGTGTATTGACAGGATTGGTCCCCAAGGTATAAACTTCTTTCCATTTGCAATTAAAAGCTGTCAGCGCCATTTTGTGCCTTGTCAACTTTTGACATCTTGTCAAAAGTGGCACAAAGGTTTATAAAACTTTTTCCAAGGGCTCCTTTTGTAGTAACTTGATTCTTCAAGGACTGGAAGTGTAATATCTTCAAATATTAAGGATCATTCTTGTACAATTGATAAATGGAGAGTCAATTGTGACAAGTTCTTCAAAGATGAGGGGCCATTTTTGCCAATCTTCAATTCTTCAAGGGTATTTTTGCAAAATCCAAACTTGGGCCCGGTTCATTGTGCGACTTCGTTTCCCGTGTTCGTTTTTGATTGATTCTTGTGATCTTTTGCCAATTCCTCAATATCCGTACCTAAAAATACACAAGTAACAAACACGAGCATATATTTGGCATGTTTTATGATATTTTATGCAATTTAAGGCCGTTTTGGACGATGAGACCATGTATAAATGCAGTCTCATCACTCCCCCATACTAAACCATTGCCGTGCCCTCACGCAATGCTAAGAATAAAGTATCAAAGCATCTCCAAAATTTAATTTTATGACTTTTATTGAAATGATAACTAGCTACACACTATGATTACTACTACTTGCGTTTTGGACATAATGTATGATTTTCATCGCAAAATGGGACGTTTAGGTTCATAGAATAAGAACACGTGAATGCTTTGTTAGAAATAATTTCGTCGTCCTCGATTTTCACCTTAATTCCATGCCAAGCGTGCAACAAGATCATTGTCATTATAAGTTAGTAATGCTAACACTACTCATATGCCCTAATCACGTACTTATCCTCCCATTATTCCTAAGTTGTATCTCTTATATTTTATTTTGTCTTAATGATCACGAGGATACATTTTTGACTTATGTGATAATAGAGATTTAGGTCTAAAAATAGAGTCCTAACGGTGTAACTAAGACCATCAAATCAATAACCCCTCCTAATAGACAACGATGTTAAAAAATTAAGTTGACAAGAAGAATCGATAAACACGGTTTTATAACGGTTTTGAACATGAGACTTATTACCAAGACTTTTATACGTCCCCTAACGGAAGGACCTTATTATCTTTGGTTTACCTCCATCTTTTATTCAACTTCGCCATGAAGCTTTTATTATGACTTCGGTCTTGCCTTGCCTTTTATTATCCGCCTCATCGGTGGTTTTATTAGCCAAAGACGTATATCCTCACGCTAAAGCGAATTTTGGATCTTTAAAGCTTCGAAGATTAAGGCTTGATTCACTTTCAATTTTGCATAGATTTTAGGCCTTGTGGGGCTTCAAATTGTTTGCTTGATTTAGGTGAGCACTTGAAATCTTATTATTGGGTGAAGCTTTCGATTATTGGGGTGCCAATACTTCAAAACCGTGACGCTGGCGATACCTTAATGTCTTCCCAATTTAATTACACGGAAGCTACTAGAAAAGACTAGAAACCCAACAATCAAAATTAAACCGCTAAGTCAATATTTATTAAGCAAAAAATATTTACATGCGAAGGGAGAATAAGCAAACAACGAGAACACATGAGTTTTTGAAAGAATACGAGTACTCTACGTTTAGCATAGTAACTTATAATTAACTCTATCATTTCTCGTCCTCATTTAAGAGACTTAGCCTAATGTGTAGTTAAGGAATCAAAGCTAAGTGCTCAACACGCACGGTCGAGTAAAAAATTACTCTTATTCTCGCCATCAGAAAATCTACATTCGTGTCTTCAAACACTTATAAAATATGAGAAAAATTTTAAAATTTGGCCATTTTTAGCCTTATTTTGCAAGAAAACGATAAACAAAACGATAAACTTTGGAAAGCGTGAAGGTTTGGCAAGGCAAGTATCTATTCACCCCCCCATACTAAAGTTAAACATTGTCCTCAATGTTTCGAGTCTAGGGGTGCAAACACCCCCATACTAGAGACGTAGTCGAATGCCTAATCTAGCATGGAAAGGGTGTAACCAATAAGTTTAGAAGCCGTTTATGAAGTGTGCTAAAAACCTAAGGTTAGAACATAAAAAGATATCATGATGTGGATATTGGGAAAGGCCTCCAAAGCAAACGATCGAGTGCTCCCATGAAACGAACACGAGAGGCTCCAATCGTGAAGATGATGATCTAAAAGACACAATGCACAAACAACCACGGAACAAAGGTTGGAAGGGCACAAATCCCCTCACATTAAACTAATTAGAAAGCAATAATATGTACATGGATAAGCATGGGTCTCCCCCACGAGGCACCTTGTTTTTGATAACCGAGTCAAAAGCTCGACTCGAATCCCCATAAATGTGATCATTTAGGGATAATCATGGTTTGGTCAATTTTTGGTGGGGCTTACATGATAAACAAGGCCCAAAAGTACGTGGAGTACTTTAAAAATCCGATAAACGTATACCGGGGTCAAAGATAGCGTCCTCGTTTTCGGATGAAAGACGAGACAACACAACTCCAACACAAATCCCAATGGGATAGAAGAAAATAGGAGAGAAGAAATAGAAGGGTGGGACAATGGGTAAGTCAAAACATTGAGCTACTCGAGGTAGACTCGCACCAATCAAATGAAAAGATTTTCCATTTATTGCATCGGTGGAAGACCGAGATTTCCTTATATAAGCAATTCCAGGATCAAATATCTCGTCCTCGGTGGAGAAAGGGGAGGGAACATAAGGGGCTTCCCCCACACTAGGTCCACACAAAGCATCGTCAAAAGGGGAAGACGAGCTTGTAGTACTCAAGACACGCGGTGATGACGGAGTTAGGATTGTAGAAAAATCTTTTAAATTAAATTCAAAATCTTTTCCTTTTTCATCTTTGATACTCTCCTTGTGAAAACCCGATTTAATTATGTCAAAAATATTTGGTGTATCTAAAACAATATTAGTCACACTAAAAATTCTCACATTTTGAAAGCGTTTTGGTTTAGGTGGTGGCAAGTTTTCAAATCTTTTGTCAACAAAGAAAACCTCCCCATCGGGATCAACGTATTCATCATCCGAAGAATCACTCGAGATTGGAATTATCGGCTTAACACTCTTAACCTCCATCGGCGGAGGGGTCGGAACTTCATTTTTATCAACTCCTAAAACTCTATTGGAAATCTTTTGACAAATGTTTTTGATAGGATTGACATTGTACAAAGATGTGATAGAATACACATGAGAAAGAGTGGAGTTTTGGGTTGCATTAATGACGAGTTCTTCCTCATTGAAACGAAGAGTGATTTTTCTTGCATGCACATCGATAAGTGCTCTCGAGGTATCCAAAAAAGATCGACCTAAAATTAACGGAACTTTAGGATCGATGGGAATATCAACAACAATAAAGTCTACAGGGTAGTAGAACTTTCCAACTTTCACAAAGACGTCCTCGGCAACTCCACAAGCTAGAATCGTAGAATGATCGGCCATTTCGATTGACATTCTTGAAGGAGTGAGATTTGGAAGATTGAGCGACTTAAAAATCTCGAGAGGCATCAAATTAATACTAGCACCAAGATCGGCCGAGGCGTAGCATTCTTCCATGTCTTGGATAGCACATGGGATTAAAAACTTTCCAGGATCACCGACCTTTTGAGGTATGCGGCTTAGAAAAACCGAAGAACAACTAGACGATTTTTGCAATTTCTCTTTGTTATTCAACATACTTTTGAAGTTCGCGGCAAATCGAGGCATCATGACTAAGGCGTCGGCAAAACTTATATTGAAATGCAAGTCACGAAACATTTTCATAAAAAGTTCAAATTGATAATTATTTCGTTCTTGTGCCTTTTCCTTGTCTCGTCTTGATGGGTAGGGTAAAGGTGGTGTGGGTTGGGGCAAATTAGGCATAGGCATCGGCCTTGGAATCTCGGGTTCCATAATGGGTATTGGTTCAACCGTAGGTGTGGTTTGAGCGGTACTTCGTGGGCTTGAGATGTGCTCCTTTTCAACCACGACCTCGGGTTCTTTCTCTTTTTCCTTCTCCATAGAAGTACTTGGACGAGAAATGGGTTCTTTGAAAGTTTTACCACTACGAGTGGCAATAACCTTCAATTCTCCTTTCGGGTTCACGATGGTATCACTAGGAAGACCACCCGAAGAAGAGGGCTTACACATGATAGCTTCAAACATTTTAGCCATTCGATCTTCAAACTTAGATTGCCTAGCCTCCGCTTTCAACAATTCTTGCTTAATCTCATGTTGTCCTTGCTCCATTTTTTGTTGATTTTGTTGGAGTCGTGTGACATTTCCTTCCATTTTATTAGCATGAGTTTTAAGTTCATTAGCAAGTTCGGTTTTAAGCTCGTTTTTCAACTCGGATCTTAAGCTAACCATTTCACGTTGCATATTGTCAAACTTAGCATCATTAGCCTTAGCATAATTCAAAATTTCTCCTTGAAGATTTTTGGTGTGATCGTTTTGAAAACCTTGGGCATTAGTTTGAAAATCACGGTTTTGGTTTTGGTTTGTAATTTGCCCATTTCCACTTTGGTAATTACCTTTGTTGTAGTTTCTTTGATTTCCTTGGTAATTTCCACCTTGATTGTTGTTGTTGCGATAATTATTAGCATTTTGATTGGGTGGAGCTTGATTTAAACGTGAACCTTGACCGATTTGGTTATAAGTTCCCGTGGCTACAAAAGCATTCGAAGTGTTACCATCCGCGGTAATGCACTCGGATAAATCATGAGCTCCCCCACACGACAAACAACTTTTAGAAACCGCTTTAACCGAAGCGGTGTTGGAAGCTTCTTGAGCCTTCCAATGGGACATAAGGTTTGCAAATCTATCGAAAAATCGGTTTTCTTCATTTGCTTCATCATGTAATGCATTGATACTTTGAGACGATGATGAGCCCCTTTTGGCAACACTCGGTGTGTGACGAGGGCTATAAACCTTAGACCTATTCTCGATTATGACCAAAGCTTCTTCAACCGTTTTACACAAAAAATTACCACCCGCGGCGGCATTTAAATAATCTCTTTCATGATCGTTAAGTCCATTGTAAAACGTGTCGATTTGGTGCAAATCGGAAAAACCATGATGAGGACATTCGTGTAACATCTCCTTAAACCTATTCCAAGCCGTAGAAAAACTTTCATTTGATTCTTGTGAAAATTTAGAAATCTCGTTTTTCAAATGCGTAGTCTTAGAGGGCGGAAAAAATTGGTTCACGAACTTCGAAACGAGATCCTTCCACATCAATATAGAATTGGGTGGCTCTTTCTCTAACCAATTTTTAGCGGGCCCCGCTAAGGAATACGGAAATAACATCATCTTAATCGAGTCATTCGAGACATCCTTGAATTTGCACGTGGCGGTAAGACGATTAAATTGGCGGATATGGTTGTGCGGATTGTCCTTCTCATCACCACGGAATTTGTTGTTTTGGATCATCGACAACAAACCCGTTTTCACCTCAAAATTCTCCGCAAGGATTGCGGGAATCACAATAGCTTCTCCATAACCCTCGGTGGGTGCTTGAAGTAACTCCATCATAGTTCGATTCGCCATGGTTGGTTCTTCTCGTACAATGGGTTCGTCAATAGGAGATTCCTCACTAGAAAGAGTGAGTGATTTGTTTCTTCGTTTACGAGCACGTCTAGCTTTAGAGCGAGTTTGCATAAACGTCACGTACAACGAGAAGGCGAGCAAAGAAGATTCTTTTTGGTATTTTGTGTTTTTTCAATTTTTTTGTGGTTTTTGATTGTATTAACCTTTTTGGAAATGGTGAATGTATTAAGTAGACAACAAGTCCACAAATCTCCTCACTTAATCAAATCTCTTGATTAAAAAGGCCTCAAGGAATGAAAACGATCACGTGGAGTGAACGCCTTCGATGACTTTAGAACGATGGTGGAACACCAAATCGTTCAAGAGGGTTTAATCAAATGAAACCAAGAAAATATATATGATATGTAGTAATACTTTGGGCGGCAAAACCCTCGATTCACTCTCAAAATCAAATACGCACAAGCAAGCGGAGGAAATGAGGCGGCGCGAAGCACTTAAGAGCCTTCTTCCTTTAGGTTGTGAAATACAACCGCCTTATACCCACCTTATAGTTTGTATTATCAAGATTAAGCTTCACGAAAGTATTTATCTATTTTTGCCTTTTTCTTTGGTTTGAGATTCGAATACAATGATTGGGTAATGACCTCCCAAGTCAAGGTTGTGATTGCTCACGTATTTGGAGTACTTGTGTATTTATTGTTCTACGTATACAATATAGTAATAGTATTCACACAAAAACCGAAAAACGATAATACGTATTAATAGAGTGCTATTAATACAATTAATATTTATGGCTAATATAGAAAAACAACAATTGTTCAATCAAAACACAACACGCCTCCCCGGCAGCGGCGCCATTTTGATAGTTGTAAAATCACACTTGTTTAGGAAAACAAGGTAATAATATAGGGTAAGCACGACGATTTAGGAAAACCGTGTGTAAATGACCCTAAAAGTGAGGTGAGTTCGTTCTCGAGGAGGCACGTGTGTTGTGTAATGAATGATTGATTATGTTTTTGATTATTAATGAGAAGAAAAGAAGAGAAAATGACGAAGACGAAAAAAATTAGAAAAATAAGGCAAAAACACTATTAGAAAGTTACGACGAAGAACGTGAAAAACACAAAATTTAAAATTTTAATCTAAAAATTCCTAAAAATTACTAAAAATTCCCAAATAATATTCTAAGAGTTTACAAAAAATTCAAACTTGCCAAAACCTTTTAATTAATTTAATAATGACTTTTTAATGCTAATTAAAGCCCTAAAAATCACTTTTAAATATTAAAAAGCCCTAAACAAGATTTTATAGTTTGTAAACCTCAAAAATGACCTAATTAAACTAAAAACTATTTTTAAAAATTTTAAAACCAAATTAAACTATTTTTAAACTCCTAAAAACTATTAAAATCTATTAAATCTTAAATTAATTCTAAAAATTAATTGAAAAGCCTAAAAATTAAATGGAAAGTGACAAAGGTCCTATTTTAATGTCTAGTATCTAGGGGAAATGAAAAAGAAATAAAAAATAAAACTTTTTAATTTAATGAATAAAATAATATTAAAATATTCTAAAAAATTAAAAGTCCTCAAATAAATTCTAAAAAATTCTCAAAAATCCTAAATATTCTAACTAAGAAGAAAATGTAAACAAAAGTTTCTGAAACCTTTTAATGAATTTTATATTAATTTTATATTAATTTTTAAAGTTTAATAAAAAACCTAAAATCAAATAAAATCAAAAATTAAAGTTTTTGAAAACTTTTTTATATGTAAACCTCAAAAATATCAATTAAAACCTAAAAACTATTTTTTTGTAATTTTTTACTACTGTTCACTATTTTTTAAAGAGTTTCTAAATTTAAAAATAAAAATAATCCTATTAAATAATTAAATAAAAGGAAAAATGAAATTTTTAAACAGAAAAATCCTAAACTCTCTAAATATCCTAGGAAAAATGAAAGGAAGCTAACAAGCTTAATAAATAAGCTGAAACTAAGCAAATAAGCTACGGCTTATTTAGAAAAGCCAAACTTAAACACACCTTAATTACAATTCCAAATCAAAGCTATCAGTCAAAGTCCCCAGGGCGCATTGGTTAGCACGTTTGGTTGTGAGAGGAGTGGCGCAGGTTCGAGTCCTGGCCACGTCCTTTTTGGAATTTATATTTTTTTTCTTTTTAGCTTTTAAAAAACTCAAACAATGCAACTTAATAGCTTCTAAACACAACTCCAAACCCAATTTCAACCAAGATTAAGCAAGTTACAAGGAAATTTATGCCCAGGTCTGGGTATGTTTCTGAAAATCAAGTGTGAGTGCACACTTGAACTTGAAAACCAAGAGGTCTTGGCTGTGCTTCTTTTTGGTGATGATTTATGGAACAATGGGGCACCCTTGTGCTCTTTCTGAGCACAAGGAGTCAACACAAGCAAGTTATAACACTTAGCATACACCAATTATCAAAATCAAATGCACACAAAGACTAATCCAGTTTCTGTGATGAAAAAGCTATAACAGTGGACTGATATGAAGATTACTTGTTATCTAGTGAACTTCAAACACCAAGATTTTGCACACAAACTCCTTAAATGATACTCAAACAGATTCACTAACACTTCTAACCTAAATCTTAACAGATATCAAGACCAAAGCTCATGAATCCATGAAAAATCAAGCAGGTTTGGAATTATGCAGATTATGACTTACTTTTTCTCTTTTTAGCACACAAATCAGTTCAAAACTTGTACCAAATTGTTATAAAACCAAAACAATACTTATCTCACCTAATCCTAATGATCCTAACACGTTTTAGAAAACCTAATCACTAATTTAACCCTGCTAAAACCTGAAACCAAACACTCTTTTAAATTTTCTTTTCAAACTTTTTCAAACCAAATCCATTCCAAAGCCACTCAAACTAACCCTAATGGTATCTAACATGCATACATACACAAATCAACTCAATTTCAACAGCTTAAACACATTTAAACCATCAAATCAAACAATCACATGAAGCATACTTTTTTCTGAAAATTAAGGCAAAAAGAGAATACCTTAGGACCCCACAATCCAGGGTCCTAGTGGATGTATAATCCACCTCCAATCCAACACGGGCTGGAGCAGAACCAATGATCTACAACCTTCAAACCTGAAAGAAAAATCAAAAACAGAGTCTATACAAACACAAATGTATAATCTGTTTTATCTTGCCTTCTTAAAAAAACTTTCACCAATCTTTCCAAAACTTAAACAACACGTTTTAAAACCTTTCTAAATTCACAAACCAAAGATCTTTATCCACTTTCACTTAAAAAAAAACTTGATTTATAAGATTTAAAAGTTTTTTAAATACTTCTTGAAAAATTTTCAAACCAATCTCTAACACTTAAATGGAACTCAGCTTTAGCACAAATCTCAACACACAAACTTTTTAAAACAACATAAAAGGAATTACAATGATTTTAACAAACACCAAACTTTATATATTTTAAAAAAGGAATTACAAGAGAATTTGCCAAAAACTGGAACAAGAATAAAGGTTCACAGGTCGAACCTTTATATACTACTCATTAGACTATTCTAGAATGTGAATAAAAAATTACAAATACTGAAACCCTAATTCTGGAAATCTCAATATTGCCCTTGGACGAATTCTTGGTCAAAATAGGTTCCATGTGATATGCCAGCTGCAATCTCTCATCTTGGACGTAGGATTAACCTTGGGGACAAAGGGATTCCATCCAGCCGTTTAAATGGTCGGGACATAGGGTTTTGGGTGAAAGTGATGGAGCAGGGGAGCTTGAGGAGGGTCCCACAGACCATGTGGAGGTGTTGGGTGAGGTGGGTTTTGGTGAGAGTGACATTAATCAACAATCTGGAGCCTTTTAGCTTAAAACCCCATGATTTGTGGTTAATTAGAACTGGGGTGATATTAGGGTTTATGGCTGATTAGGGGTAGTTTGATTTGATTTGGGGTTAATTATTTTTAAATTAGTGTTAAGGAGGGAAATGGTTGGGGTTGACTGGGGGTGTTTTGACCAAGTTAAATAAATAAACGGGTTGGGTAATGGGTAGGGTCGGTTTTGGGTAGGGGTTATGGGTAAATGGGTGGGTAGGGTTGACGTGTCAGTGTTTGGTTGGGTGGTAAGGTTTGGTGTATTGACAGGATTGGTCCCCAAGGTATAAACTTCTTTCCATTTGCAATTAAAAGCTGTCAGCGCCATTTTGTGCCTTGTCAACTTTTGACATCTTGTCAAAAGTGGCACAAAGGTTTATAAAACTTTTTCCAAGGGCTCCTTTTGTAGTAACTTGATTCTTCAAGGACTGGAAGTGTAATATCTTCAAATATTAAGGATCATTCTTGTACAATTGATAAATGGAGGGTCAATTGTGACAAGTTCTTCAAAGATGAGGGGCCATTTTTGCCAATCTTCAATTCTTCAAGGGTATTTTTGCAAAATCCAAACTTGGGCCCGGTTCATTGTGCGACTTCGTTTCCCGTGTTCGTTTTTGATTGATTCTTGTGATCTTTTGCCAATTCCTCAATATCCGTACCTAAAAATACACAAGTAACAAACACGAGCATATATTTGGCATGTTTTATGATATTTTATGCAATTTAAGGCCGTTTTGGACGATGAGACCATGTATAAATGCAGTCTCATCATATACCTAGCGCACCTCTTCTTCTGTGCGAAATGGGTAACACTAAATACGTTCCTACACTTCCAGTTTATACGTCACATCCATAGAAAATAAATGAATGTACTTACATATACTATATCTCAATAAATAAGTATGAAAGTAAATAAATATCCAAAACGAAATTAACACTTAAGCACTCCATATACTATAATGCACACATACCCCTATGACACCTATATGCATGGATCCTTAAGCTATAGACTAGGCTACTAGATGAGGCAACCTAATTCTCTATAACCATTGTCTCTGATACCATTCTATCACACCCCACCATGGCGGAATATGGGGCACGACGTATGGATATCATCACAACAATAGCGTGTCTATAGAGATAACTAGATGAAATGAAAATATCATAAATGGTGATACAATGTCATGAAGATATCACAAATAATGCAGGCGTCTAGGTAAGTAGGTAACAGGTCTACCTCTTACCAAAGACATACAATTAAAAATACAAACATATAGGTGTCTACAAAGTATCACTTATTCTAACATAAGTAAAGACTAAGAAGAAAGGGGGTTCCTCCAATGCAATCCTAAGTCTCCCAGCTAGCCACTCCTGTTCTCACGCTTAACCACATTCTCACCTGAAAGTGACACTAAAACAAGTCAACATAAAGTTGGTGAGAGTCATAGGTTTAGACTCCAACTCCAAGTAAATTATAAGCTGTGAATAACAACCATTAACAAAAGAACATATGGACAATGTGCTACAATTATGTATTAACAACTAGCATTCAAGATTACACAATCACCACAAATCCAAGGCTCCAAGCCTTACCAATAACCACAATTTCAATGCTCCAAGCCTTACTAATCACTATGGTCCCATAGGCGCCCATACACCTATGAACCAATCCCAAGGCCCCGCCTTGTCAACATCCCTTGGTACCAAGTCAAACCATAATAACAATCAAGAATCACATAGCCGTTAATCACATAAATGTACACACAAGTCCATCACAAACCATAAAAACATTCACATCGTTAGATAAAAAACCATATAGTATCTCTTCCATCCCATCTGAAATTCAAATCATAAAAAGACATGGGACTATGAAACTCACCTGAACAAGCTTCTCCAAATATCTGTGCTCTAGCAAAAATCTAAACACACAAACATATACAATCAAGACATGAACCACATACCAAAATGGCTCACCAATCTATGATGGATATATAACTTTATCCTACCACTTAACCCCATTTATATTCCATATGCATCTCATTACATCCCTCTATAAAGCCTTTAACTTAGTTTAGTTCATAACTCGCCCCATTAACATTTTACCCAAAACAGTCCCCTTTTTCATACTTTAAACTATGGGTCGAACACCCCCTTAACCAAAATAACATGTCCTGTAAAAGAAACCCTATGCCCTTACATGTGTTATCTAACTCTCACATTTGGCCTCAATCTTAAAGCTACTGTTAAGGCCTCCATATATATATATATATATATATATATATATATATATATATATATATATATATATATATATATATATATATATATATATATATATATATATATATATATATATATATATATATATATATATATATATATATATATATATATATATATATATATATATATATATATATATATATATATATATATATATATATATGTATATATATATATATATATATATATATATATATATATATATATATATATATATACTTTTACATATCCAAAATTTACTGATTATGAACATATGAAAAGTTTGTTATGATTAGAGGGTCTTACCCTAACCCATTTGTTTAGCCCTCATCCAGATCTTTTATTTAACATATAATCTAAGTATCATGTTCGTTTGAAGGTCCAATTATACTCCTAAGTACCCTAAACACCTTAAAACATTAATTTAAACCCGACTGATTTCAAAACTGCTTTGACATCCGACTGTTTTAACCTGTTTTTGACCCACTTCCCTACCTCCAATTTAGTTCTTGTTTCTTGAATTTGAAAGCCAACTCAAATACCTTTCCAGGAATACTTGGATCGCATCAGGAAAGAATGTAGAACTCTTGATATGATCAAAACAAGTGACCTAAAATTCTGTCCAGGTTTTAAAAACGAATTTAACACAATTAACCTAATTAATTACCATCACCATATATATTTATTAACCCTAATTATTCATATCATGTTCATATCATTAAATTACATATTTTATAATTAACCAAACCCTAGATCCATCATGTATTGATTACAAAAGAATTAAAAACAATTTAATTAAAAAGGGTATTGAAGATTTTACCTTAGAATTTTTGAAAGAAGAAAAATTAATGAAGAACCCTAAAACCACCATTGATTCCGACTTGAAGGTAATATCCAGGGGTTTTATGAAGTGTTTTGATTAATAAAAGTTCTTTATATAGTTTCCTAACAAGTCCTTGGCCCATTACAAAAGTCCGGTTCCCCTTTTTCCTTTTTTCCCTTTTCTTTTTCTTTCTTGCGTCCCAATACCGAATATTATATATATTTTTACATTTATTTTATTTTTATTGCTTATTAATATATTATTAATAATACCTTAATTTACCTTAATTTATTTCAGCTCCTAAAGCCTCTAAAACCTCAAAACCGTAAAACTAGTCAAATTTACGCGTATACCGTAAAAGACGTAAAATATACAGTTTTATAAAAACTCTTGAAGTATGAAATAAACTAATTAAATAAGTCCAAAATGACTTAAAACCATCCCGAAAAATACTCCCGTGACTAATTACCTCATCCAAGGCCTCTAAATGATAAACGTTAAATCGTAAAAATACGATTTTCTATAATACATATACGTATATGTAAAACCACTAAATAACACCATCTTATTTCATTGTCACTATTATGTGAGCTCATGAACATAAAAAACTTCACACGTCATTTCACTCACAAGGTACCCCGTACCCGAAAACGATGTCCAAACCAGACTCTATTCACACCAAATAACACATAAACACATAAAGACACATAATTTCACGAAATATGCCCAAAATGAAACTAAGTGACGAACCTCAAAACCATGGTTGTCACAAACAGGATTTAAGCTTGCCCGAGAAAATTTTAAGTCTATAGTTGAATAAGAGGACTTGATCACCAACATTGAAAATGCGGTTTTTGATCTTAGAGTCATGAATCCTCTTAGTCTTATCTTTGTAGATCAAAGAATTTTCTTAAGCTTGATCTCTTAATTCACTTAATTCATTCAATTGAACCTTGCGATGATCACCCGCGGTCCTCAAATCAAAGTTACAATGCTTAAGAGCCCAATACGCCTTATGTTCGAGTTCAATTGGCAAGTGGCATGCCTTTCCGTAGACCAACCTAAATGGTGTACAACCAATTGGTGTCTTGTAAGCCGTACGGAAAGCCCACAATGCATCGTCCAATTTATCCGACCATGAAGTGCGATTTTCTCCAATAGAACGCTCCAAAATCCTCTTAAGTGCTCAGTTTGAAACCTCCACTTGACCACTCGTTTGAGGTTGATAAGCCGTCGAAAGTCGATGAGTGACACCAAATTTATTTAGAACTTTTTCAAATTGTTCATTACAAAAATGGGTCCCACGATCACTTATTATAGCCCGTGGAGTTCCAAACCTAGCGAAGAGTTGTTTGAAAAATTTCACCACAACTCGAGCATCATTCGTAGGCAAAGCCTTAGCTTCAACCCATTTTGACAAATAATCCAGGGCTACGAGAATATACTTATTTCCTTTGGATGATGGAAATGGCCCCATAAAATCGATCCCCCAAACGTCAAAGATTTCACAAACTTGAATAATCTTTTGGGGCATTTCGTCCCTTTGTGAATCCTTTCCTTGACGTTGACAAGCATCACAAGTCTTGAGCAAGTCTTGGGCATCACGATATATGGAAGGCCAAAATAAACCGGCATCAAAGACTTTCTTCGAGGTGGCGTTGGCACCATGATGTCCCCCGGTGGGTCCTTCATGACAATATTTAAGAATATCTTGAGCTTCCTTGCCAAACACGCACCTACGAATCACTTGATCCGCGCACACTCGAACAAATAGGGGTCGTCCCAAAAATAATAGGATATGTCCTTGAAATATTTCCGTTTTTGTTGGGACGACATACCCTTGATCACAAACTTCCCCGTATGGTAATTTGCAATGTCCGCAAACCATGGGGTACTATCTTCACCACGAAAAGCAATCATACAAAGCGTCTTGAGAGGAAATGTTTCATTAATTTCCTTGTTCTCTCGATCGCTTTGGTAAGGATTCTCAAGTCGAGATAAATGATCGGCCGCGAGATTCTCGGCTCCTTTTTTGTCTAGAATTTTGACATTAAATTCTTGAAGGAGGAGAATCCACCGGAGCAACCTCGTCTTTGCATCTCGTTTATTAAGAAGATATTTAATAGCCGAGTGATCCGTATACACTATGGTTTTAGACAAGACGAGGTATGGTCTAAACTTTTCAAAAGCATACACAACGGCAAGTAACTCCTTTTCCGTTGTAGTGTACTTAGTTTGAGCATCCGTCATAGTCTTACTTACATAGTGTATAGGCAAGAAATGTTTTATCTTACGTTGCCCCAAAACCGCACCTATCGCGTAATCACTAGCATCACATATTATTACAAAAGGTAGGTCCCGATCCGGAGCAACGGAAATTGGTGATTCGGTTAATTTCTTTTTAAGCATCTCAAAGGCTTTGATACACTCATCCGAAAAGAGGAATGGAGTCTCTTTTCACAAAAGATGGGTCATAGGCCGAGCTATCTTAGAGAAGTCTTGGATAAAACGTCTATAGAAGCCGGCATGGCCGAGAAAACTCCAAACTCCCTTAACGGTGGTGGGTGGAGGTAATTTTGAAATCACGTCGATTTTAGCCCTATCAACCTCAATACCGGCCATAGAGATCTTATGTCCTAACACAATTCCTTCTTTGCACGGGAAATGGCATTTTTCATAGTTAAGCACGAGATTTGTTTCCTCACAAAGTTGCAACATTCTTTCCAAGTTAGAGAGACATGAAGCGAAAGACTCCCCAAAAATTGAGAAATCATCCATGAAGACTTCCATGGTTTTTTCGATCACATCATGGAAAATGGCCATCATACACCTTTGGAACATCCCCGGAGCATTGCATAACCCAAAAGGAATTCTTTGATATGCAAATGTTCCATAAGGACAAGTGAATGTGGTCTTTTCTTGATCACGAGGGTCTATAAGAATTTGGAAATAGCCTGAAAATCCATCTAAGAAGCAATAGAATTCATTTCTCGCTATTCTCTCTAATATTTGATCCATAAAAGGTAATGGAATATGATCCTTCCTAGTGGCATCATTAAGCTTCCTATAGTCGATACAAACACGCCAACCGGTCACAAGTCTAGTCGGAATTAACTCATTATCCTCATTAGTAACAACCGTCATTCCTCCTTTCTTTGGAACACAATGCACGGGGCTAACCCTTGGACTATCGGAGATAGGGTAGATCATTCCGGCATCTAAAAGTTTCATAACTTCCTTTTTGATCACCTCATGAATCTTTGGATTAACCCTTCTTTGATTTTGGATAGTGCGTTTATAATCTTCCTCCATCAAAATTTTATAAGTACAAAATTTTGGATCAATACCCTTGATGTCGGAGATTTTCCATGCAATGGCCCGTTTATGTTTCTTAAGCACCTTAATAAGTTCATCCTTTTCATTATCCTTCAATCCCTTAGCTATAATCACCGGTAACTTATCCCTTCCTTCAAGAAAATCATACTCCAAATGAGTGGGAAGATCCTTAAGTTCTAATTCGGGTGCTTCTTCAATAGAAGTCTTCACTTTTGTATCATTTTCGTTCACAACTTTCAAGTCCATCGGAGGTGATTCAAAAGGATCCATATTCAACAACTTTTCAATTAAAGAAATATCTCCCTCTGAATCAAAATTCTCACTATCAAAATCACTAGGATCGAATGATGTGCTAAGGTAATCATCAATTTCCTTATCGATTTTTGAACGACCATTATCCTCGAGCTCTTCTAGAACGAAGTCCCCTCCCTCAAGTGGAGTGAGTGGAGATTTAGCCAAAGAGATAATGGATTCGATGAAGTGGGATTCCCACTTTTGGAAATATCTGAAAAACCAAGCATATCTTGCGAAACTTCTTCACTAGTAACATCAATCACATCGATTTGATTGATTGATTCCTCGTAGTACTTGGAAGAATATCTCGAGATATTACCAACATCAAACGTGATATTTTCATCATCAACACGTAAAGTCAATTTCCCTGCTTTCATATCAACGTAAGCACTAGCCGTCATTAAAAACGGTCTTCCCAAAATAAGAGGTACACGAGAATCTTCCGGATTATCACAAACCATAAAATCCGTTGGAAAGACGATTTTCCCTACTTTCACAAACACATCCTCGGCTATTCCTTTTGGAAAGGCGGTTGCTTGATCCACAAGCGCGAGAGTCATCTTAATAGGTGTAAGATCGGGAAGTGATAACCTTTTCCACACAGAAAGAGGCATCAAATTAATGCTAGCGCCAATATCGGCTAATGCTAAGCATTCTTCCCTATTAGGGAAATCACATGGTATTAAAAATTGGCCCGGATCTCCAAGCTTTTTAGGAAGATTTTGTGTAAGAACCGCGGAACAGTTAGCATCTAAAGATGTAAACACTTCAACCAATTTCCCTTTATCGTTCATCAACTTTTTTATCATTAATGTAGGATATGTAAATCTATGCTTATGTTTTAGAGAGAGAAAGAGATAGAAAGATGGTGGATTACACACAATTCTAGAGAGAGAAACTTAATAAGAACTATGTGAAAAATGATTAACCACACACCCTCTCCATCAAAGGAGAGGGTTTATATACCCAAGCCTTGTGATGGGCTTGGGCTTACAATGTTGGGCCGGCCTACACATGTTGTAGGCTAGGCTTGACTTTGTTTATTTAATAAAGATATCTAGACTACGAGCTACTACTTAATATATTATCGGAGTGACCGAATCTTCCTAAATACGTAAAAACGTATTTCCAACAATCTTCCCCTAAGGGAGGTCACTCCAAACAAGGGCGTCACCCGAGTTACAATAATAAAATAAACCTAGCATACTATGCTTGTCTTGAGCTCGTAGTCTTCGTCTTTCTTTTCTTTTTCTTTTCTGGTGAACATGCTGATGTGATCTTTGACATCAATCTTTAGCATTAATCTCTTGCCTTGATCTTGTGCATCCATCACTTGTGATCTTCGCCTCCTCGTGACACCATGTCCCACATACTTATACCTTCGTAATTATTGAAAGCTTCAGAGTTCGATACAGCGGAAGACTTAACTTTTAGGCTTTCTTGAATTAGATGAGGTATTAAGTGCATAAAGTATAAGCATGCGGGGACGACTTCTTCTTGGATTCCGCAACGCCACCGTCTTCAAATGCCACAACATAAGTAGACACGAACGAAATGGATTTGAACATTTCATTCTAAATCGGTAGCATTTTACCTCCGGTCGGTGAAGACCGTTGGACGATATTAGATATCGTACCCGTGACGGATAGTTTCAATTAAGTAACTTCCTGACAGGATTTCGCGGGTAAACCCGTTCTCTTTATTCGACCGTCTAAAGCTGACTGCGAGCATAAAGAGTGAATCATTTGGATAATAATATCCGCATGATTTGAAGCCGTCAATGCATGTTCCTGGAACAAGTGAAATTCAATTAAGAACCGCGCCATCATTGCTTTCCAGTTGTCACGACCTTGATTCGTATAGAAACTTGCAAGTTACCTACCAAGTGCTGTTTGAGGTTAACACTAGAAGGATTTCCACTCATCACTGTGAACACTAAGGTATCACTCTGAGTGTTATGGCAAGATCACTAAGATATTGCGTAGAGGCCTGGAACGTGTTTAAATTCAGTTAAGAAATAAACAGCTGTTGCTTTCCAGTTATCACAAGTTTGATTCATAAAGAATCGCACAAGTCACCTACCATGAGCTTTTTGATATTCGCTCAAGAAGGATTTCCATCTTCATTGTAAATACTCTCGTATTACTCGAATGTTCAGGCAAGATCATGAAGATTTTGCGTAGGACTCTTAAAAATTTTCTTACTTTTCACAGTGTGTGAAGAAGCAAGGAAATATGAAAGTGTGTCCTAATGAGATATTTGATGATCTCAAATGGCTCTAGACTCGATCGTGCATTTTGGATTTTAGTGATCGGAGGCTGGAGAGGAGTGCCAACTTTTCAATACCAATTTACTCGGAGTGAATAAATCGATAGATAACATGTTGTCTCCATGTGATTAAAACAAATACCTTTTGAGAGATATCCGAGTTAGCTGGGATGGGTTGTGCATTGCATTACTGGGTCCATGATGTCTGTCTTCAATATCGAGAATCATTAAAATGATCTCAATAGCATATGTGTTGACCCGGTTTCTGCCTAAAGTTGTAAGGAGGGCTTCTTTCTTTACACCCTTTATCTTTACAATTCTTTTTAATTCTTCAACCCCTTCAATGCTTACCAATACGTCATAACTAGCACCTTGTTGTGATTGTTCCAGAGCTAACTTAAGTACTTGGTCGGCATTCAACTACGTTCATAATCTTTCTCCATCTTTCCTAAGGACTACTATTTCTAGCTACGGAATGTCCTTGGGAAGATTCCTCCGGTTCTAGAGGAATCATTGGACTTTAACCAATCCTACCATCCTTATGTCACCACAATCTTCATCGTCGTGAAATAAATAGGTTTTGGGTAAGTATATGTCACCATGAAAATCCATTTTGATATGCAAATCCGTTTTGCTCCCCCTTAACATATTCCACGATATTCGAAAACATTTCGCATATGTCGGGATGAGCCAGCACATTAAGTCAAACCATTTGTGATAATATCCCATATTAAATCACATTTTCTCCACCATATTAAAAATATTAACCCAATCGATGTTTTTAATATCAATTGATTTAATGAAGTTTTAACAAAGGTTTTGGGAAGAAAAATGCAAGTCTGTTTTATCTTCATGATACCAAATGTATGAGATATGATATCAATTTGTAGCATGATCACATATTCACCATATTAAAAAGAATTGACAAGGTTGGACCTGATTGATGAGAACATCATATGTTGGTCGCCTCGTCACGTCTGAAGTCATCTCTTGACACCACATGTACGATTGGTATGGTTGTCTTGACACCAATTAGTGAGCTTGGCACTTTCGGCATCAAAGATTCTGAATGCTTGACAATTGCTCCCCCTCAATTGTTGACTCGTGTTCTATCGAAAGAGTTGTAGTCGTCGGTTGAGTAGTTGCATCGTCGAGTATGTAGACACCAATTGTAGATAGTTATGGTTGTAGATATGATAGCTTCATAAAAACAAGACTTCTCTTGTTTAAACAAATAAATGCACTAAAACGTACATTGATTTGTGTTAGACCAAGTTATAAAGTAAACTTGATCCCTTACAATGTTTTAAAGTAAACCTTGCATGAGAAAATTAATTCCCGTTGTGAGCCAAAGCTTAAGAAATACTTGACTTTAATATGAAAACCGGGTTGCAGTCAGAAATAACTACAAGCCATTTAGGCATGTTTTATGAAATATTTACAACTTTTGTACGAACTCTATTTATGGCGCCGTGTCAATATTAATCAACATTTCTAAGGCCGTAAATATTATCGTACCAAAAGACATGCCTTTGAAAAATAAAGTAAAAAATATTTTTGAATTTTCTAGATTTTGCAATTTTTATGGTTTTTATAGGGTTTTATATTTTTGTATTTTGCTTTTGTGGATAAAAATATAAACAATATATACAAATGATCACCAAGGATACGGAGAATAGTTTTACCACCACTATTCTTTCGCTTCATCTGCTAGTTCCTTTAGAGTCTCAGGCGAGAAAGTTCTCATTCCTAGCTTGTCGGCCAAAAATTCAATTTGAGCGCGATATAACGCCTTCGTGAAAATATCCGCCAATTGATACTAAAATCGGACAAAGTAAAGCTCGATTACTCCATTTTCCACTTGCTCGTTGATGAAGTGGTAGCGAATGTCAATTTGCTTTGACCGAGAGAATTGAGCGTTGTTGCAGCATAAGGCAATTGCACTCTTGTTGTCACAGTACATCGGAATTTTGTTGAAACCTAGTCGGTTAATTGTGATCTCATCCAAAGAATTTTAGCACAGCAACCGGACATAGCTATGTATTCTGCTTCCGTACTTGAAATTGCATCGCTTTTCTGCCTTTTCGATGCCCAACTGATTAATCGATCTCCTAGTAGTTGCAATGTTCCATCGTGCTACGCCTTGTATCTTGACAACCCGCGTGATCCGCATCTGCATATGCCATTAGTGCAATAGAAGAGTCCTTCGAATACCAAAGTCCCTGATTAATGGTTCCTTTAAGATATCGAAAGATCCTATTAACAGTAGCTAAGTGTAACTTAGTAGGCCTAGTTTGATACCTAGCACACATACATATAGCAAACTCAAGATCAGGTCGACTGGCTGTGATATACAGAAGAGTACCGATCATTCCACGATAAAGTGTCGGATCAACGGCAACTCCATGTGGATCTGCATCAAGCTTAGTTCGTTCCACCATTGGAGTATCCACGGGGTCGCAAGATTCCATCTTATACTTCTTTAGCGATTCAAGGGAATACTTGGATTGATTGATAAAGATGCCTCTGGGACTCTGAGATATCTGAAGACCTAAGAAGAATGACACCTTGCCCATCATTGACATCTTAAACTTGGAAGATATGAGTGTCCCAAACTCATCGGATAAGGTTTGGGTCGAGGCTGCAAATATAATATCATCAACATATATTTGTACCATAATCATATCTTTACCTCGTTTCTGAATGAACAGCGTGGGATCCACCTTGCCTTTGGCGAAGCCTTGCGTAATGAGGAATTGTGAAAAAAGATCATACCATGCGCGTGGAGCTTGCATCAACCCATAGAGAGCCTTCTTAAGCTTGTACACATGATTAGGATAATTAGGATTCACAAAACCATCCGGCTGTTGAACATAGACCTCTTCCTTGATTTCACCATTAAGAAATGCCGTCTTCACATCCATCTGATAGACGATCATATTCATATGGGCAACATAAGCGAGGAATAGTCTAATAGCTTCCAAACGGGCAACAGGTGCAAAGGATTCCATAAAGTCGATGCCCAATAATTGCTTGTATCCACGAGCTACTAGACGATCTTTGTTCTTCAATATTCCGCCTAACTCATCGAGTTTCACCTTGTAAACCCATTTCAAAGTGAGTAACTGCACTTGATCCGGGCATGGGACATGTTCCCATACTTCAAGACGTATAAATTCATTAAGTTCTTCTTGCATACCTTCTATCCAACATGATTGAGTAAAAGCTTGTTGCCATGTCTTAGGTTCAACTTTAGTGAGAAAAGCATCAAAGTGACAAAACATTGCACTTTCTTGTAACTGACTTCGTGTGGATACCGGACGATTAGGGTCACCAATAATAGAATCTATAGGATGATCCTTTGTCCACTTGCTGTCATGTTTACGAATCCGTGGATTGGAGTAGACTTTGGAAGGAGCTTCCTCTGAGGTGAACAACCCGGCTTGATTAGGGTCGGGAATTGGTACACCAAAGAATGGAAGTTCACGCATTTGAGCGAATTCCAAATCGTGATCATCATCATCCTCTTCATCATCAGTAGGCATGATATGGGTAGTTGAAACATGTGTTAGTTTAGAATTACTTGTTGATGGTATATCTAGACCAATTGTAGGTGCAGACGTATCTGATTGTGCAACGGTTGCTGGAGCGACAACTTCGGTTACCGAAGCTATTACTTCAGGTTCTGGAGCAACGATAGTTGTAGGAGTAATGAATTCATCAAAGAACGGTTGAAACAGAGTATCCCATTCCTTTCTAGTAGGTGGTGTAAATGATGATGAAGTAGGGTTGTTTGGGACAAGACCAGAACTAATATTACTGGGTCCCATTTCATGAAGTGCGGGTTCAGAGCTGCTTTGCTCAGAAGCCATTGCTGTCAGCTCATCAAAATCAACATTCATAGTTTCGTGGATCTTGCGAGAGTTACGGTTGTAGATTCGGTATGCCTTCTTTGCGGGGGCGTAACCAATGAAAATACCAATATCAGCCTTTGGTTGAAGTTTTCCCAAATTGTCACCATCATTATTTGGATAGCAAAGAGAACCAAATACATGAAGATATGATAAATCTGGTACTTTTCCATGGAGAAGCTCATAAGGTGTTTTACCATGGCGTTTACGAATTAGTGATCGGTTTTGGGTGTACACTGCGGTAGATACTGCTTCTGCCCATAAAAACAATGGAGCCTTTGCGTAAATTAACATCATTCGAGCAGCTTCCATAAGTGTGCGATTTCGCCTTTCAACGACACTGTTTTGTTGTGGAGTGCGTGCAACGGATGTTTCATGAGATATGCCAATTTCTTCATAATAATCACGCAAGATTTGATTCACAAATTCGGTTCCATTATCTGTATGAATGCGTCGGAAAGTAGTGTTGAGACGCACTTGAATCATCTTGAGAAATCCGATGATGAATTTAGGTGCCTCATTTTTGGCTTTAAGAAATTTCACCCATGTAAACCGAGAGTAATCATCGACAATGACGAGGATGTACTTTTTGCCACTAAGACTTTCAACACACATTGGCCCACAAAGATCCATATGCAACAAATAAAGTTTCTCTTGGTTGGTGTCTTCAGTCTTGGGTTTGTATGACTTCTTAGTGCTTTTCCCCATTGTACACGCGGAACACAAATGATCCTTGTGAAATGATAGTTTAGGAAGACCTCGAACAAGTTCGTTTTTCACCAAGTGATTAATAGCGTCAAAGTTAAGATGAGATAACCGTCGATGCCATAACCATGACTTAGTCTTCGATGCTTTGGAGAGAAGACATACGGGAGAAGCGGCCATCATGTCTTGTAGAGACAAAGTATACAAATTATTCCCTCGAGTACCTTTCAATAAATCAACCCCTTCCAAATTACGAATGAAGCAGGTATACTCTCGAAAAGCAACTTCTAGGTTTGCATCACAAAATTGTCCCACAGAAAATAAGTTGTGACCGAGACCTTCCACATAATACACTCTCGAAATTATAACATTCCCAATATGATATTCACCATAACCCATTATTTTTGCAATATGATCATTCCCAAATCGAACCGTACCAAGAAACTTGCTGACGAAATTTCTGAGCTGAGAGCGATCTCCGGTCATATGCTTGGAGCAACCAGAGTCCAAATACCAGAGAACATTTTGGACCACCTGTTTTCAACAACAACAGTAGACAATGCAGTGGAAACTATTGGTTCCGGAGTGTTAGCAGATACAGATAAAATACTATCAGAATTGCTAACATTTTTGTGACCCTTAGATTTCCTGCGTTTTCAAATGTGAGTTTTAGCACTAACAGGTTTTACAGTTCCAACTTTCTTAGGTTTTGGATTATCCGTGGGCACTACAGTGGGAGTAGACCTAGTTAAAGGGCACTTTGTTCCTACAGTAGTGTTGGTGTTCCTAGTTAAAGGACACGCTTGTGTTTTGGTAGCCTTGGTACTCCTAGTTAAAGGGCACGCTTTCTTCGCTTTAGTGGGAGTGATCCTAGTCAAAGGGCACGTATTTCCTACTATAGTGAAGGTTCTACCAGTGGGATGCCACATCCAACCAACTTGGGTTAACACTTTCCCAGTCGGTTTCCATTCTAGTCCATTTTTCTGGGCATACATCTCATTCACATGGTCAATAAGGCAAGAATCATGACGACTAGAAAACATACATTCATTGCAATTCCAACAATTCAAATTATAATTCACACTAGGCTTAGAACGCTGCACAACTACAGAGCCTTTAGGTTTAGCTACATGATTCTTTTTATTCAAAACAGAAATAACATTCCTAGGATGGGCTTCTACTTTCTTCTTCACTTGACTACTAGATGGGGGCAAGATCCTATCATTCTTCTTGTTTCTCTTAAGCTTAGATCTTTGAGCCTTAGTAGTGGTGCTTACTCCTGTAGAAGGCAACATGGGAATATTAGAAGTTGGTTTTGATTCCGCCTTATCTTTAGTGACCAAAGTTTGAGATGGTTTAGTCCTAGGGCCCTTGTTAAGTGGTGTGACGGCTATAAGGTTCCTTTTGATTGCACTAGAGGGCGATGCTGAGACAGTGGCTGCGTTATCCACAACATTCTTACCTTTTAAAGTACGAAGTGTTTCCTTTAACTCAGCCAAGACCAGATTTTTATCACAAATTTGTTCCCTCAAATCAGATATTTCCACCGATTTTCGATTCAATTGTTCAATCAACGATTGATTCTGTGCAGTGGTATTAGCACATGCGGGCTTTACTGAATCGAAGAGTCGTGTATTTTTCTGTTTTAAGTTATCAACTTTGGATAAAATCTTGGAAACTCGATTATCGAGATCAAGTTTAAAATTTTCAGCGGCCACAAGTACGTTCACACAGTTAAGATCCTTAGATTTCTCTATTTCTATCGGCAAAGATTTAGCAACTTTGTCACTTGGCCGACGCTGTTTTGATTGTAAATTCAACTGAAAATTCTTTTCAAAGTTTTCATCATCGATATTAACACCTTCGAATGACGTTTCAAAGATTTCTTGAATAAATTGTTGCTTGCATTCAAGCGAAATACAATGTGTTTGAATCTCATCAAAACGTTTTGAAAGCGAAGAATATGAGTCTTGAAGCTTTAAAAATTCAGCGTCAGATTCATGACAATTACTATCTACCACATTATCCACAGATTCAACATTATGCACAATAGAATCATTATCAACACTTTTATTCACACAGACAGAAACTATATCATGAGACATCACTTGCTTCAGAAGCTGATCATTTTGGCGTGAAACCCGTTCTATTTCAAGTAAACTGTTTTCAAAAGCATCTTCCATTTCATTGAAAACACGTCTAACTTCTTCTATTTCCAAGAACAAATCTTGATCAAGATTTCTAAGACAAGCCTTAACATTGTCTACAAACGGAACAATTTCATTTCGGAACGCAGCTCTAGTGTGCTCAAAGTTCCATTCACCTTCCGTTCTGGCCGAAGCCGTCGTACGTTCCAAAATGACCTTGTCAAAATCGGCTAAGTGTTGATGAACCGCATTTAAGTTAACAGACGCCTTGCTTACCGGTGGAATTAACTTTGTTAAATCCGTTTTGACAAGTGTAGGAGACGTACTAGGAAGGTTTTCATTTGACAAACTTTGGGGCACAAGAACTGTCAATTCTGCTAATTCCTTTTGTAAGCGAATGCGTGTCTTTTTCAAAAATTGATCTTTGTTATGTTGATCATAATCAATTGTATGGAATTTTGAAAGCATTTTAGAATGAGTTTCATCTGCAAGTGATTGTGTCTCCTCAGTACTACGAACAAAAGGTGCTTCTTTCGATTTGCCTATTATGGTCATATCATAAAGACCGGGAATATATTCCTGAGCTTGTTTTGCATAACCGGGATTAGGTGGTAAATCTTGAAGACGTTTAAGTTCGAGTTCTTTAAATGATTTAGTTAAAAGATGAACCTTTTCTGTGGAAGCGTATTGTTTTAAAAGCTGTTGTTCCTTGAATTTAAGAAGTTTGGTAGCATTAATTTCTGATTCAACCTTTTTAGACTCGAGAGTTTCGAAATCCATTTTAAGTTTCTGAAAATCATTGACAACCGACTCCTTTTCTTTTAATTCATTAGAAAGATTAGCTTTTAATGATTCTATTTCTTTCAAGTGTTCAATCTTTTCAAAACGAAATTGGTCAAATTCAGAACATGTTATTTTCTCTTCTTGAGGGACCGTTTCAAAAGCTTTGACCTTTTCTTTATGCAACGCAAGCTCAACAGTTAGGGTGGAATTGGTATCTACGGATTGTCTGAGGGCCATATGCATTTGATCAGTAATATGTTTAGGCACCATGACCAAATCATGTTGAGCATAAGATTTCATACCCGTCGTAGCATTTGGTTGAGGTTCACTCAAATGTGTAGGTTTGGGTACCACATCATTTGAATTACTAGTTCCCGAATGCTGTTTGAGGTTGTCATTTTCATGCCCAACTTGATGTTGGTTATCATCAATATTATTAGATGTGGTTGGTACCTCGCTGATGACATCAGAACCGTAGTGAGAGAGATTAGCAACGAGAGAAGCTTGGGCAGAGTGTATGTCATCACAATCTGAATCATATGCGTCAAGATCATCTGCTTGATAAGCTGCATTAGAAGTAGAAACGACTGCAATGCCTTCAGTATCTGCTGCCCCTGGGTCTGCAAGAAATACCAACTCCTCTGAATCCAAAATCTTCCCCTTAGACTGAGCATCAACCAAATACATCTTCTCACGAAACCATGCATCATCCCTCCTCCTTTTCGGCTGAGTGCATTCCCTAGCCATATGACCTTGTCCTCGGCAATTGTAGCAAGTCACAACCTTCTTAGGACCAATAGGTGAAACACCCCTTACTCGAATTGACCAAAAATTAAAAACTTTTCGTGTAAACGATATGACCCAAAGTTGACCTTTTGTGAATCTTTTATAAACCGACAATAATCTATTTCAAATCAGACTTTAATACTATATTGCATAAAAGTAGACTCGATTACCTACGAAATGATAGGTGACACGAATACCAACGTCTTACGGATTACGAGATATGACCTCTTACAAGAAATAATCAAAATCTGTCAAACCCCTCTTGTGCACTGTGGACACCTCAAATGCACTAAAGACCTCTTTAGTGCACTAGGACCCCCTAATACACTAAGGACCCCCTTTGGTACACTAAAGACCTTCTAGTACACTAACTACTCATTTGATACACTAAAGACCCTCTAGTGCACTAAATACTCCTTTGGTACACTAAAGACCCTCTAGTGAACTAAGTACTCCTTTGGTACACTAAAGACCCTCTAGTGCACTAAATACTCCTTTGGTACACTAAAGACCCTCTAGTGAACTAAGTACTCTTTTGGTACACTAAAGACCCTCTAGTGCACTAACTACTCCTTTGGTACACTAAAAACCCTCTATTGCACTAAGTACTCCTTTGGTACACTAAAGACCCTCTAGTGCACTAAAACTCCCCTTTAGTGCACTATCTTCTCAAAATGACCCATAAGCCATTTAAACATGAGATCAACTCTCTAAACCTATACTCAAACATATGAACATCACATTAAGCTAAAAATATACCATGGACACTGTTTCATATAATTCTTGACCCGTTTGACAAAAAATAGGTTGACATGAACGTTGTCCCAAACACCCCTTATACTGCACATTCCTTTTGTGCACTTTTGACCCATTTTCTGAATAACGCCCTCTATAACATGAAATAACATCATAACTCCAGATATCATTAACTCAACATAATAAATTGTTTTCATAATATATTCATGGTCGAAATGACTCATAAGCACATACTCACGAGATATGTAAAATACCCGTTTTGACCCGTTTACAAATACTTAAGCATACAACCAACTACAAGTAACATTTAATTAACTTGACGACATCCTTAAACATAACACCAACTTAATATATTATAACCATGACATGATCAAATGTATTCATACAAGATCACGACCCATATCATTCAAAATGAATAGGAACGGCTAATTGCCAAACACCTATTTTCAACTATTAGGACTTCATAATTTCTATTATGATATTTACACAAAATCTAAAGACTTTAAGATAAACATATAAAAGATCCAAAAGTATTAAAGACCCATTTTAGACAAAAGATATACCAAGATCAAAATGACACTTCGGGGCTTCCAACTTTCAACAATCTTGATCCAAAGAGAGGTCTTCTAATTACCCATTTCAAAAGTCAATCTTCCACTAGGAATACATACTAGGCTTTATCCTTACCTTTAGAAACTTCACTAGTACCTACAATAACATTAACTTTAACACATAAGCAAAACGCTTAGTAAGCATATGGCATAAACATACATTAACATGGTAATAGCTAGCGGCAAACACTAGCCATAACCTTATTAGGAGCACATTCACAACATCAAACATACCTTTAACAACATATATTTATGCTAACATTAAAACATCCTTAGCATTGGATCCAAGCTACATACATTAACAAGCTCCTTAACATTTCATCAATCATATCATAATTCAATAAAATTGACATTATGATCATTCAAAAAGTTTAGCCATATACTTACCTCAAACCACAATTAGTTAGCTTGAATCACACCAATCTCTAACTTTTGCTTCCTATAACATCATTATATCACGTTTAGTACGAATCAATCATTGCACAACTAAGGTTCTTTCATGAGTTTCTTTCACCCTTATATTCTATCCCTTCATAAATTTATCATTGATTAATAAAACTCCTTAATTTTATAATTTATAACAATAATTAGGGTTTATCACAATTGAATAAAAAAATTCCTTTTAAAAAAACTCAAAATCATTCTAATTTATTACAAAACTACATTTACCCATCATCCCCAAATCATTCCTCATGAACCCTAATATCAAAATGCAAAATTACTAATAAAAATAATATACTTACTTGATGGGGATTCTATGAGGTTACTTATCTTGCTATAATTTCACTTTTTAATTATTGTTATTCAACAAAATCAATCTAATCTCTTTTTTTTCTTGTGAAATTCGTCACCCACACACACTACCCTTTTCTAGAATTTTTTTGAGAAGTCAACAATAGTCAACTAAGCCAAATTATAGGAAAACCTGGTGGAAGTTTGAGTTATTGGCAATTTTAGTCCTTCAAGTTCTATTTTTAGGATATTAGTAACTTTCAACATCTACCCTTCACATTTAACTTGCACAATTTTATACTCAAGACTAGCTTAAGGTCACAAGTGAAATTTTAAATACTTAAAATAGTCTTATATAGTCATAAAAATAATATCATAAGTATAAAGTACCTCGTTCGGTCATGGGGCGTTACAATTCTCACCCCCTTAAACGAGATTTCGTCCTCGAAATCTATCCTAGGAATAAATGAGGATATTTATCCTTTATCCTCTCCTCGGGTTCCCATCTTATACTAGTGCCCTTACGATGCCTCCATTGAACCTTCACCAAAGGTATCTCCTTGTTACGTAATTGTCTCGTTTTTCTTCCTAATATGGCCTCTGGTTCTTCTTGTGAGGTTAACTCTGGATCAATTTCAATGTCGTCTAAAGTGACCACACTAGTTTCGTCTGCTAAGCACTTTCTCAAGTAAGATACATGAAAAGTGTTATGAATGCCTTTCATTTCTTCGGGTAGCTCCAATACGTAGGCTACCTCTCCAACACGCTTCAAAATTTTAAACGGTCCTATAAATCTCGGACTCAGTTTCCCTTTACTCTTAAACCTCAATACACCTTTCCACGGAGAGACTTTCAACATCACATAGTCCCCAACTTTAAATTCAATCGGCCTTCTTCTATTATCCGCATAGCTCTTCCATCTATCTTGTGCCACCTTAAGCCTTTCTCGGATTGTTTCAATCTTTTCTGTTGTTGCCAGAACAACATCTGTACTTGCCAATTCTCTCCTCCCGACCTCTTCCCAACATACGGGCGTCCTACACTTTCGACCATAAAGCATTTCGTAAGGCGGCATTTCTATGCTCGCGTGGTAGCTATTATTGTAAGAAAATTCAACCAAGGGTAAATTATCATCCCAATTGCCTCCAAAATCAATGGCGCAAGCTCGTAACATGTCTTCTAGAGTTTGAATCGTCCTTTCACTTTGTCCATCGGTTTGTGGATGAAATGCGGTACTCATATTCAGTCTAGTACCGAGTTCTTCTTGAAAACTTCTCCAAAAATTTGAAGTAAAACGCCCATCTCTATCGGAAACTATAGACACGGGTACCCCATGTCGTGCGACTATCTCATTAACGTAAATCTTTGCCAATTTATGAACGGGCATATTTTCTCTTATTGGAATAAAATGAGCACTCTTCGTTAAGCGATCCACAATTACCCAAATTGCATCATGTTTCTTGTTTGTTCTTGGCAACTTCGTAACAAAGTCCATAGTAATCTTCTCCCATTTCCAAAATGGAACTTCTAAAGGTTGGACTTTTCCATACGGTTTTTGATGTTCGGCTTTTACTTTTAGGCAAGTCAAACACTTCTCGACATACTTCACACAATCTCGCTTCATACCCGGCCACCAGTAGTTTCTTTTCAAGTCTAGATACATCTTTGTAGCCCCCGGATGAATAGAATATTTTGACTTGTGAGCTTCTTCCAAACGTAAGTCTTTAATGCCACTCCTAAAGGGAATATAGATCCTTCCAAATCGAGTTTTGATTCCTCGACTATCATCTACAAGATTAGGAATGTAAGATGTAATACGTTCACATTTCCAATTATCTTCTTTTAATGCTTCCTCTTGAGCCAATTTGATTCTGTCAAAAAGATCGGATGTGACAATCATTCGTAACGAGCAAATCTTTGTAACTTCATTTTGATCCTTACGGCTTAGAGCATCTGCTACAACATTCGCTTTACCGGGATGGTAACGAATTTCACAATCATAATCTTTCAACAAATCCAACCATCTTGTTTGTCTCATATTCGGATCCTTCTTTTCTAGGAAGTATTGTAGGCTTCTATGGTCGGTGTAAATAATGAACTTCACACCATATAGATAATGCCTCCAAATTTTTAAGGCAAAAACCACCGCCGTGAACTCAAGATCATGAGTCGTGTATTTTTCCTCATGGTTTTTCAATTGTCTTGAGGCATACGCAATTACCTTACCTCTTTGCATAAGGACACACCCTAAACCGGAATAAGACGCATCACTATAAACCACCATGTCTTCGGTTCCCTCTGGTAATACGAGAATCGGTGCTTCACATAACTTCTTCCGTAGAGTATAAAATGCTTCCTCTTGTTCTTCACTCCATTCAAAGGGAGAATTCTTCTTAGTGAGTTTGGTTAATGAAGACGCTATTTTGGAAAAGTCTTGAATGAACCTACGATAATATCCCGCAAGTCCAAGAAAACTTCGAATTTCACTTACACTCTTCGGAGCTTTCCATTTCATCACTGCTTCAATCTTTGACAGATCAACTTTAAGCCCTTCTGGATTTATAACGTGACCGAGAAATTGAACTTCTTGTAGCCAAAATTCACATTTTGAGAATTTGGCATATAATCTTTCTCTTCTCAACGTTTCAAGAACTTCTCGTAAGTGCACTTCATGCTCTTCCTTGCTTTTAGAGTAAATAAGGATATCATCAATAAACACTATTACAGATTTATCCAACATCGGCCTACACACTCGATTCATGAGGTCCATGAAAATCGCCGGTGCATTAGTAAGACCAAAAGGCATGACAACGAATTCATAATGACAGTAACGGGTCCTAAAAGCCGTCTTGGGGATATCTTCTTCACGGACTTTCAATTGATGATAACCCGACCGAAGATCGATTTTTGAAAACCATTTAGCACCTTGGAGTTGATCGAAAAGATCGTCAATTCTTGGCAGAGGATATACATTTTTCACCGTGACTTTATTCAGCTCACGGTAGTCGATACACATCCGCATACTACCATCTTTCTTTTTGACAAAAAGAATTGGAGCTCCCCACGGTGAACTACTAGGGCGAATAAAAACCTTATCAAGTAATTCTTGCAGTTGGCTCATTAGCTCCTTCATTTCGGATGGAGCTAAACGGTAAGGAGTCTTAGCAATAGGGGTAGCACCCGGAACTAGATCGATACGGAATTCGACTTGCCTTTCAGGTGGAATACCCGGTAATTCTTCTGGAAAAACATCTTTAAATTCATTCACTACCGGTACATTTTCGATACTATTCCCTTCGAAATTTGTATCTATCACGTGCGCCAAAAAGGCATGACAGCCACGTGACAAATACTTCCTCGCCTTCATTACTGAACATAACGCTAATTCTCCTTTCCTTTTCTCACCATATATAATAACTTCCCTTCCGTTTGGGTTTATGACCCTGATAATCTTTTGACTACATAAAATGGTGGCACTGTATTTGCCAAGCCAATCCATGCCAACAACAATATCAAACTCTCCAAGCATTATAGGAATCAAGTCAATCTTAAACACGTTATTATCTATTTCTATATCTACACCATGATATACGGTAGATACGACAACGACTTTACTATCGGCTATTTCGACCTCAAGGGGATTGGAGAGTTTCATCAAAGGAGAAGATAAATTCTTACTAAAACTATAAGACACAAAAGAGACACTTGCCCCTGAATCATATAATACACGAGCAGGTAAGGAATTTATGAAAATTATACCTGCGACAACATCGAGAACCAACTTTGCTTCTTCGGTGCTCATTTGATAAACACGTGCCTTGGTATTTGTAGCTCCAACTTTTTCTTCTTTGACAGACTTTAACGGCTTTGCTACAATTGCCTTAGGATTCGGGCACTCGTTACTCTTGTGCCCCGTTTGTTGACAATTATAACACACTATCATCGGTTTAGTACAATCTTTGCTCATGTGGCTTAAGGCACCACATCGATAGCACCCTGGCAAATTTGCTCTACACTCACCAAGATGAAACTTATTACACTTCTTACATGGTGACTTTGTGTAACTTCCACCACCCTTCTTGCCATGATCATACTTAACTCTTTTTGAGTCTCGGTTACCAAACTCTTGCTTCCTCTTAAATTCTTTCACTTCTTTATTCTTCTTTCTCATGAGGTCTAATTCTCTCACACGAGCCCTACTTAGGAGATCTTCTAAAGTGGTACACTTAAAAGGTGAGATTACATCACGAATATCATCTCGGAGCATTCTTTGAAATCTTTCCACCTTAAGCTTTTCATTGCCATGATATTCGGGACAATAAAGAACCATGTCATTAAACTTCTTCCACAATTCATTCACCGTCTCATTGGTTTGCATGAGAGATTGGAATTCTTCACGAATCCTATCAATCTCTTCAACCGGGACATATTCCGCACTAAACAAATCTTTAAATTCCTTCCATGTGCAAGAGTCCGACCATTTTTCGCCCTTCTCACAACGCTTTCCTTCCCACCAAATGGCTGCACTTTCTCGAAGAAAATTTGAGGCAAATATAACCTTGTTCTTCTCTTCACAATGGCTAGTTCGGAATGCATTTTCAACAGCTGTAAGCCACCTTGTGCTGATAATCAGATCTAAAGTCCCCGTGAACTTTGGCACGTCACATGCCGTAAAGTCACGATAGGTGGCTTTATCATTCTTGGAGTTTTTCACGAAACCCCCTTCGTTCTTAATTTTATCAAACTCTTTACGAATCAACTCTTGAACATTTAGAGTTGTGCGATTAATGTAGTAGGGCATTGCCTTTTCAATCGCTTTATTCACTCTCTTTGATATAATAGTACCCAAAGTTTTTGCCTCTTCCTCTGAGAAACCTCTAAAGTTTAAGTCTTTAGAGCTTGAAGAAGACCCATCATTACCATCCACATCATTAGCCGAGGGCTCGGCTTGCTTTGAAGTTGTGGCCTTAATTATTTCCTCATGACTCTTGTTAACCATCTTTCCTCCTTACTGAAATTTAACAATGTAAACTATCAAGTACAATCGTATACGTGATCAATGCATGAATGACATTTCTAATATCGTTATACCTTAGCATCCTAAAGTTTGTCGTTTATATATGTAGCCTCAATGACTTCAAAGCCACATATGTATAATATTTTTATCACTACGGTGGCCAAGCGTAGTCATAAAAATACTTAACATATGTGTCTTTGGAATATTCAAGGTAATACACAAAGAACAAACAACAAACACTAATACTATTCGCGCCTAATAAAGTCTAAGTCTAGGAAATCCTAAGGTGAAATCCTAATTCTCTTAGACCAAGGCTCTGATACCAAGTTGAAACACCCGTTACTCGAATTGACCAAAAATTAAAAACTTTTCGTGTAAACGACATGACCCAAAGTTGACCTTTTGTGAATCTTTTATAAACCGACAATAATCTATTTCAAATCAGACTTTAATACAATATTGCATAAAAGTAGACTCGATTACCTACTAAATGATAGGTGACACGAATACCAACGTCTTACGGATTACGAGATATGACCTCTTACAAGAAATAATCAAAATCTGTCAAACCCCTCTTGTGCACTGTGGACACCTCAAATGCACTAAAGACCTCTTTAGTGCACTAGGACCCCCTAATACACTAAGGACTCCCTTTGGTACACTAAAGACCTTCTAGTACACTAACTACTCATTTGATACACTAAAGACCCTCTAGTGCACTAAATACTCCTTTGGTACACTAAAGACCCTCTAGTGAACTAAGTACTCCTTTGGTACACTAAAGACCCTCTAGTGCACTAAATACTCCTTTGGTACACTAAAGACCCTCTAGTGAACTAAGTACTCTTTTGGTACACTAAAGACCCTCTAGTGCACTAACTACTCCTTTGGTACACTAAAAACCCTCTATTGCACTAAGTACTCCTTTGGTACACTAAAGACCCTCTAGTGCACTAAAGACTCCCCTTTAGTGCACTATCTTCTCAAAATGACCCATAAGCCATTTAAACATGAGATCAACTCTCTAAACCTATACTCAAACATATGAACATCACATTAAGCTAAAAATATACCATGGACACTGTTTCATATAATTCTTGACCCGTTTGACTAAAAATAGGTTGACATGAACGTTGTCCCAAACACCCCTTATACTGCACATTCCTTTTGTGCACTTTTGACCCATTTTCTGAATAACGCCCTCTATAACATGAAATAACATCACAACTTCCAGATTTCATTAACTCAACATAATAAATTGTTTTCATAATATATTCATGGTCGAAATGACTCATAAGCACATACTCACGAGATATGTAAAATACCCGTTTTGACCCGTTTACAAATACTTAAGCATACAACCAACTACAAGTAACATTTAATTAACTTGACGACATCCTTAAACATAACACCAACTTAATATATTATAACCATGACATGATCAAATGTATTCATACAAGATCACGACCCATATCATTCAAAATGAATAGGAACGGCTAATTGCCAAACACCTATTTTCAACTATTAGGACTTCATAATTTCTATTATGATCACCATTTACACAAAATCTAAAGACTTTAAGATAAACATATAAAAGATCCAAAAGTATTAAAGACCCATTTTAGACAAAAGATATACCAAGATCAAAATGACACTTCGGGGCTTCCAACTTTCAACAATCTTGATCCAAAGAGAGGTCTTCTAATTACCCATTTCAAAAGTCAATCTTCCACTAGGAATACATACTAGGCTTTATCCTTACCTTTAGAAACTTCACTAGTACCTACAATAACATTAACTTTAACACATAAGCAAAACGCTTAGTAAGCATATGGCATAAACATACATTAACATGGTAATAGCTAGCGGCAAACACTAGCCATAACCTTATTAGGAGCACATTCACAACATCAAACATACCTTTAACAACATATATTTATGCTAACATTAAAACATCCTTAGCATTGGATCCAAGCTACATACATTAACAAGCTCCTTAACATTTCATCAATCATATCATAATTCAATAAAATTGACATTATGATCATTCAAGAAGTTTAGCCATATACTTACCTCAAACCACAATTAGTTAGCTTGAATCACACCAATCTCTAACTTTTGCTTCCTATAACATCATTATATCACGTTTAGTACGAATCAATCATTGCACAACTAAGGTTCTTTCATGAGTTTCTTTCACCCTTATATTCTATCCCTTCATAAATTTATCATTGATTAATAAAACTCCTTAATTTTATAATTTATAACAATAATTAGGGTTTATCACAATTGAATAAAAGAATTCCTTTAAAAAAAACTCAAAATCATTCTAATTTATTACAAAACTACATTTACCCATCATCCCCAAATCATTCCTCATGAACCCTAATATCAAAATGCAAAATTACTAATAAAAATAATATACTTACTTGATGGGGATTCTATGAGGTTACTTATCTTGCTATAATTTCACTTTTTAATTATTGTTATTCAACAAAATCAATCTAATCTCTTTTTTTTTCTTGTGAAATTCGTCACCCACACACACTACCCTTTTCTAGAATTTTTTCGAGAAGTCAACAATAGTCAACTAAGCCAAATTATAGGAAAACCTGGTGGAAGTTTGAGTTATTGGCAATTTTAGTCCTTCAAGTTCTATTTTTAGGATATTAGTAACTTTCAACATCTACCCTTCACATTTAACTTGCACAATTTTATACTCAAGACTAGCTTAAGGTCACAAGTGAAATTTTAAATACTTAAAATAGTCTTATATAGTCATAAAAATAATATCATAAGTATAAAGTACCTCGTTCGGTCATGGGGCGTTACAATACGACTCCCATTTCCACTAGCTTGATAATTCACAGCTTGATTATTCCCAGTCCTTGTAGGAGGTCCATATGAATTTTGCCTTCCCTGAATGGGTTGCACCGTCACTTGAGCATCTTGAACAGTGGCTTGTTATCGAGGATTTGATGAGGTGTGGAGCTGATTGTTTGTTGGTGGAAATCCTCTAGTTGCAACAAGTTTTGACAAGTAGGCTGTGAGATGGTTTAGAACATCAGCTGGCGTATCATTTGGAGAAAAGACCGGTGCTTGGATTGGTGGAAGTTCATTAGAGTAGAAAGCTTGTGCTGGTTGTGCTTCTATTGGAAAAAATCCTTGCTGAGGAGTATAGACCATTGGAGAAGTGTTGGCTTGTGATGGTGATATCTGATATGGTGGTTGCTGTGGAAAAGATTGTTGATGAACACTTTGTTGAAATGCTTGTTGTGGCATCATTGGTGGTTGATAAGATGGTTGCTGATAGGTGTGTGGTGGTTGCTGCAAGTATGATGGTTGTTGATAAGTATAAGCCATGTTTTCTTGAGAAGCATACATTGCAAGTGGATCATGAACTTGAGGTGTAGACAACCGAGCCTCGATCACATGGCATTCGTGTTGTTGAAGAAAAGCTTGAAGTTGATCCACATTGGTGTTATGCAAGTCCTTAGCCAATTTAACATCCGTCACGTGATTTTTCCATTCTGAAGGAAGAGTGTTCAAATACTTGGTGTTCAATTGAAAGGTAGGAATTGTCATGCCATAGATATTGAGCTCATTCAACAATAGGGTAAATCTCAGATAGTAATCAGTGAGAGTCTCCCCTGGCACATAAGCAAACTCATCAAAAGTATCATAAAGCTTACACTCTCGTTCTTGTTTAGTTAACGAGGTGCCTTGCATGAGAACACGAATTCTATCCCATAACTCTTTGGCAACTTTATGTTTGCTGACGAGTTTGTAGACATCTGGAGGAAGGGCTTGGAGAATGATGTTTGTAGCATACTTATCACATTTGTCTTGAATCTTCATATCTTCAGTCAATTCACCCGTTGTGCGAGGACGAGTAGTTGTACCTTCCGTCACTGTACCATAATCTAATGATCCATTGAGCACCGATGCCCAAATGAGATGTCCATTGTCCTTGTTCAACATATAAATTTCCATCCGGGAAGCCCATTCCTCATACATAGTCTTCACCAACATTGGTGGACGATTATCCGTACCCGAGAGGATGGACTTATCCGTAAGAGATGTGTACTCCATTTCAATAAGTTAAGATTTACAAACGTTGATCGATCAATGAAAGAAAGTAAATGTGTTTGTTGTTGTGAGTTGAAGTCGAGAAATAATGTTAAAATCCCCTAAAATATGTCCTCAAAATTTTTTAATGAATAATTTTTGTTATCGGAATGTTGATCGGAATAGTGATCGGAATATTAGTCGGAATAAGCTCTATCTGAATAACCTTGATCGGAATCTCCCAAATCGGAATACCTTGATCAGAATACAAAATCTGAATACAAAATCAGAATTTACCTAATCGGAATAAACCAAATCGGAATACCTTGATCGGAATACCAAATCTGAATACCAAATCGGAATGTACCTAATCGGAATGCCAAATCGGAATACCAAATCTGAATACTAAATCGGAATGTACCTAATCGGAATGCCAAATCGGAATACCTAATCGGAATACCTGATCGAAATGTACCCAAAATCAGAATCCCTGAACCCTATTCCGATTACACTGATCGGAATGTCCTATAAACCCTTTTCTGATGACCTGATCGGAATAATTCCCACTTTTCTCGGACAAAACTCAACCAATTCGTGATTTTAAGCCAAAAATGATCAAAACACCCAAAAATTTTGTGTTTTTAGCCAAAGTAACTATACCAAATCCCTACCACAACTATGTAGAAGATTTGTATCAAGAAAAAATCATCAAAAAAAAAAAAAAAATTTGGTTCGTGTGTAATAAGGATCAAAATAGGCATATGAATCAAGAACACAAACACATGAACAATACAATCATCCCATGGCTCTTGATACCATTTGTAGGATATGTAAATCTATGCTTATGTTTTAGAGAGAGAAAGAGATAGAAAGATGATGGATTACACACAATTCTAGAGAGAGAAACTTAATAAGAACTATGTGAAAATGATTAACCACACACCCTCTCCATCAAAGGAGAGGGTTTATATACCCAAGCCTTGTGATGGGCTTGGGCTTACAATGTTGGCCCGGCCTACACATGTTGTAGGCTAGGCTTGACTTTGTTTGTTTAATAAAGATATCTAGACTACGAGCTACTACTTAATATATTGTTGGAGTGACCGAATCTTCCTAAATACGTAAAAACGTATTTCCAACAATTGAAGCAAACTTAGGCATGTAAAGCAATGCATCCGCGAAACTAACATTAAAATTAATTTTCTTAGACATTTCAAGAAATGTGGACATTTGAGGATTGGATCTTTCACGGAGCTTCTCTTGGTTAAGTCTCGAAGGTTAGGGTAGTGTAGGTTTAGTCTTCGTAAGCTCGGGTTCCGGAATAGGCAATTGGTCTACCTTTGGTGGAATAGGAATTGCCTTTTCTCTAACCACCTCGGGTTCTTGCTCCACTTCCCTCACCGGAGAGGTACTAACATGTGGAAGCAAAGGTCCGTCTAAAGCCTTCCCACTACGTGTGGTTATAGCTTTCATCTCACTCTTCGGGTTTGGAATGGTGTTGCTAGGTAAGCCACCCGAAGAAGAGGAAGGTTTGCACATAAAAGCCTCAAACATCGAAAGTAGTTTGTTCTCAAACTTAGATTGATTCCCTTCCATACGGTTTTAAATTTGCTCTAATATTTGTTGGTTAAGCTCAATCTTGTTATTTTGCCCCTTGATCGTATTTTGAAATTCATTTTTCAAAGTTGTCATTTGTCCTTGAATATTGTTTTGAAAAGCTTTCAAATTTTCCTCATTTGTTTTGATGTAGCTTGACAAATCATTTTGTTTGTTGTTTTGAAAACATTGATTGTTTTGATTAGCATGAAATCCATTTCCTTGATTAAAATTCCCTTGGTTACCACGGTTAAAATTATTCCCATTGTTTCTATTGTTGTATCTATTTTGAACCGGTGGAAAACCCGGTGGAGCAACATGGTTTTGACGAGGAGCTTGACCGTTAGGGCCATAAGTTCCCGTCACGGCAAAAGTACTAGCTTGATCAAACCCTGTGGTTGAACAAGCATAATTCGGATGTGCTCCACCACATGATACACAAAAATTCTCAACCATATTAATCGATCCATGATGATTCTTCCTAATCTCATTCAAAATCGTGTCAATCTTAGAGTCCAACCTAGCAATATCGGTGTTAGATGAATTCACATTGGAAACAACCGGTGTGTTTCGTGAATATTGCACTCTAGACTTATTTTCAATGATACCCCACGCGTCTCTCGGAGTTTTTCTTAAAAGATTACCACCCGCGGCGGCATCTAAAGAATCTTGTTCAACCATATTAAGTCCATTATAAAAAGTGATGATTTGATGTAACTCCCTGAAATCGTGGTGTGGACATTGTCTCAACAAATCCTTAAACCTTTCCCAAGCAACTCCAAACGATTCATGCACTTTTTCTTCAAATCTAGTGATCTCAATTTTAAAGTGAGTTGTTTTAGATGGTGGAAAGAAGTAATTCATGAACTTAGACACTAGATCGTCCCATGTAAAAATCAAACCCGGTGGTTCTTTTTCATACCAAAGTTTAGCATTCCCCTCGAGCGAGTACGGAAAAAGCATGGGCTTAATCGCGGCATTCGGCACATCTCTAAACTTGAGAGTCGAGGTAATACAAAGAAAGTTCCGTATGTGAGAGTGCGGGTTATCGGTCTCATTGCCACGAAATTGGTCGGCACGAATGAGTGATAAAAGACCGGTCTTAATCTCATAATGATCCACCAAAATAGCTGGCACAACTATTGCTTCCCCGTACCCTTCGGTGGGTGTACGGAGGAATTCCTCCATTGTTCGGTTATCGACCATCTCTACAACAATAGGTGGAAGCTCGGGTTCCACTATTCGTTGTTGACGATTTCTATTTCTACGAGGAATGTTTTCAAGCCTATCGTGATTAATCAAAAGTCGATTAGATCGTAATTGTATAAACCAAAGTCACGAGAATTTAGAGGGTTGAAGAAAAGAAATTAGATTAGAAGAAGATTATTTTTGGTATTTTATTTGGTATTTCTCAATTAAAAGATTGATAAAAACAAGGAATAAGGATAATTACTATGGAAGTAATCTACCCTCGGTCGACTTTGAAACGTAGGTGAAAACCTAAATGTCTCGAGGTTCAATAAGTAAACAACAAAAATAAGATTCAATACTACTTGAGTCGGCAAACCAATAACCTGTCGTCCCTCTTAATAAACGCACAAGCAAGCGGGGAAACGAGGTGGCACAAAGCACTTAAAAACCTTTTTCCTTAGACGGCCTTTTATAGCTCTTCGCCTTATACCCACCTTATAGTTTGTATAAATTGAGATCAAACTTTTTATTAGTATTTATCTAGTTTGCCTTTTATTTTTCGTTTTGGATTCGAATACAATATCTAGGTGATGAAATCCCAACTAAGTTCTTATTTGGAAGTAGGTAAATTGTTTGTTCTACGTAATATAATATAGTAATCATAAAAACAAGAAAAACGATATATACTATATTAATAGAAAAATAACAAAACTTTCCGAGAACAGAAAGCGTCTTCAATTCAACGATCAACAAATCTCATCGAACGAATCGTACACAAGATCCCCGGCAACGGCGCCAAATTTTTGGATTTTTTAGGAAATGTCGGTATATTTTAATTAAGTACGTTATAGAGCAAATTTAGGAAATTACCTTTAGGAAAAGGTAATAATACATAAATAAGCTAAAGACGAATTAGTTAAACACGAGAGTGATACCGGTTCGTTGTACACAAGGACCTTATGAACTTGAGACGTTCGTTTTGAATTGGACAATTGTTTTGAATTCGGTTTCGGTTTTTATCTAAATTAATTCTACCAATTTTTTATCCTAAAGTGCATGAATCGTAACCCTACTTAAAATCTAAAAGACAATTATCTAAACAATGCAAAATTTAAAAACTTTACTTTAACTATTTTTTTTAAACAATTTATCTAAACAAATTTAATTTTAAACTAACTCTATTTAAAACAAAATTTATTTAAAACTAATTTAATTAAAAACAATTTTAAAACTATTTAAAATTATAAACTAAATTAATCTATTTAAAAATTTACTATTAATTAAACAAAATTATTTAAATCTAAATTTATTTAAAACAAAATTAATTAGATCCAAATTATTTAAATACAAATTTTAAAACAATTTAAATTTAAAAGTAATAAAATATTTTTTAAATTTTTTTAATTATTATTTAATTTTAAAACTAAATCAAACTTTATAACAAATCGAATTTGGAAATTAGTTTAATAAAATCAATATTACAGTTTAATAATGTATTTAAGATTCGAATGATAAACTAAGAACAAAAAGAGCTAAAAGCTCAGATGGTAAAGTTGTTTGTCTGCTTACCAAGAGGTCCTACGTTCGAGTCACAGGAATGACATTTTTTTGTGATTATTATTTTTGGATTTGGAAAATTTTGATAGAATAATAATAAATAACCAAACACACGTTTGGATTACTGAATATGTAACAGATCAATTCAATATGCTTAGACAGCTGATAAAATCAGGACTATATAATATCAAATCTAAAGCAAACCCAAACTAGATAGAACAAGATTATAAAATAGCAGACCCAATTAAACACAAAACATACCAAATCAGTTAAAGAAATTATAGATCTAGACTGAAAAACATCTAAACATATATATATAAACTTATCTTTAAAAACTTTCTTATCAGTTTACCATTTCAAAATTACTCAGCTAATACATACCAAATACTTATCAAACAATAGGAACAAAATAAATGTTAAAATTCAATAAAAATCACTAGCATAGAAAACATTCGAGCAAACAGTCAGGCAAATAAAACTAGTTAAAAATCCTAACTCAACAGTAACATACTATTGAACTACAAATCATCATGGCAATTCGTGGTAACATATTTAGCTCAATTTAAAACAGTGGATGAAAAATCTAGACAAATTCAAATCAAACTTAAACAGATCCAAACTCCTTAAATACAACTAACTTCTTGAATACTTTGAAAAATAAACAGATTATTCAATACAGTAATATAATAACTCTAAAGTCAAAATCACATATCCTATCCAACATCAATAGTTAACCAAACCAACCAAACAGATTACTCAAAGATTAATCTAAAAATCAGTTTTAACTAGAGATTGATAATATAAAATGAACTTAACCTTTATAGAAGATCCTTTGTTGATGAAGGTAGCGCTGAGCTACATTTGAACAAAAACTACTCCAATCTATCTCGAACCACCAATATTTTAACATCACACCACCATCGAAGAAGATAATTTGATCCAATAACTTTTTTTGAAGTTTAACAGTGGTTAAACTTTTATCCCATTCTTACTTTAAATCATCTAATTAAGCTATTAAATAAGCTTAATCAAATAATTTTTCAATAATATCGATATAGAAACTCAAAGAATAATTGCAATAAAGTTTAACAGTAAATAAACTCAAGAACAGATTTAAACTCAAAGAAACTTTTATTAATTCATGAAAATTGTTACAATATTATAAAGATAAAATTACAATTATTCTATTCCTAAATTGACATTATAACAGTAAATAAAAAATGGGATACAAATTACATGTTTTTTGGGGGTTTTTATAGGAAAACCCCAATCCTTCTTGAGGTGGTTGTTGATGCTGAAAATCAATCGCAACCCTTGATTCTTCACTTCTTTCTTCTGTTTCTTCATTTTCTTGATCCAAGGGCTGAAAAATACCTTTGTTTCACTCGGATCGCCACCATGGCAGGAATATGTGCTAGTTGTGCTTCTTCGCTGCTGAGGTGGAAGGATTTTATTGGATAAATTAATTGGTGCTGATGAAATCCACCAATCAAATGAGATATGTGACAAGATGGGATGCCACGTATGATTGACTGGTGCATCTTCTTCCTCCCGATATAGTTGGCATTTAGTTTAGGCGTACGGGTTTCAACCCTCTTAGTATGAAAAAGCCCCAAATTGCTAGGGTTTGTGGTGGTGATATTTTTTCTCTGCGTTTTCTTTGTTGTGAGACATAGAGTGTAACGAATGATTTGTGTTGACCAAAATAAAGTGAAAAGTTTTCACTTATATTGTTCACACCGTCTCATAAGATTTACCCTAATGGGCTTGAGCCCATAATTATACTCTCATCGTCCTTTTGTTTATTTAAGTTTGGGCTAGGACCCATAAATACTCCCACCGTCTCACTAGTTATTTATTTTGGGCCATTGTTGGGCTTTTAAATGTAACATTCCATCCGTATGTTATTAATGTCTTTGGCCTATTGGTCTTTGACCCAATAACAACAAGACTATGTCCAATATTGGGATTTTAGACCCATTAACCAAATGTGGGACCCACAAAGACCAATTAACTTTTATAATATTAAATCCTCGAAAAACGACTTGTCTTTTGGCTTCTTGATCTTTTCTTCAAACTCGTGTCGTTTTTGCCGGTTTTCGTGATCATTAGTACCTACACACATGAAACAACAAACAAGCATATACAAGGCTATTTTATACATTTTATGCATTTTATGTTCATTTATTGATATAAATGATATGAGTAAATCCACTCATATCAGGCCAAAGCCGTGTCAACCGCATGCTACACACAAAACCGTTCCTTAATTATTCCAAGACACGAAAATACAGCATCTCACATAATTCATGATCGCAAACCTTCACTCAAACACCTTCATGTTTTTAGATGTACGTGTTACATAATTCGAGCTGGTGAAAATCTGGACAAGATGAAAGAGAAAGGTGATGCATGCATTCTAGTGGGATATGCAACTCAGTCTAAGGGATATATAGTGTACAAAAAGAGAACAAAAATGATAGTCGAGACTATTCATATCAGATTCGATGAATTTTAAGAAATATCACTTGAACAAAGCAGTTTATGTCCCGAACCACAACGAAAAAAGACTTATTTGCACAACCGCACGGAACTCGGAACTCAAGACTACAACAATGAACCGTCAAGTTCAAAGCTGGTTCAAGGAAATGTTCCAAGATAAGATATGACAGTCGACACGACAATTGAAGAGTTGGAAATATTATATGGACCAATGTTTGATGAATATTTCACGGGGGAGAAACATGTTGTATCAATGTCTTCCGTTGTCACTCATGATAAGAATGATGATACCGATCATAGTCAACAAAAGGCTACAACTTCATCTACTTCAACATGGGTTGCTGCAGATTTACCTCCTCAGAATATCACTTCAAAAATCGATCCTACAACATCCACAACTACTGTCATTTCTCCAGAGAACACAAATCAAGCAGACAATGCATTATCTGACGATGACGATTTTCACAATCCATTCGGTACATCGGTACATGAAACTGGAGAGTCTTATACTCGCCATGTTGATCCGTCAAATATGCGTACGTTCTACCAACGACACCCGTCAACACATCATTGGACCCTAGATCATCCTTTGGTTCAAGTAATTAGAAACCCTTCACATCCCGCTCGCACGAGATGACAACTAGCAACCAATGGCGATGTTTGTATGTTCGCACTCACCGTAACTATAGCTGAACCGAAAAATATCAACGAAGCCATGGCTGATCATGCTTTGATTGAATCAATGCAAGATGAACTTCTTTAATTTGAAAGACTTCAAGTCTGGGAACTTGTTGACAGACCATACGATGTTACTCCTTTAAATCTTTGTTGGATCTGGAAAAACAAGATGGATAAAGAAAACACAATCATCAAGAACAAAGCTAGGCTAGTGGCTAAGGGGTATGGCTAGAAAGAGGGTATTGATTTTGAAGAATCATTTACACCAGTAGCTCGTATGGAAGCGGTCAGGATTTTCCTTGATTATGTTGCACATAAGGGATTTCTTGTTTATCAAATGGACGTAAAGACGACATTTCTTAACGGTCCTTTGAAGGAAGAAGTCTATGTCACGAAGCCGGAAGGATTCGTTAATCCACAGTATCCTGACAAGGTGTATCGTCTCCACAAAGCACTATATGGACAAAAGAAATCTCCAAGGGTGTGGTACTATGAGCTCTCGAAATCTCTGGTATCCAAAGGTTTCTCAAAAGGTTCCATTGATCTTACCTTGTTCATATACAAATATGGGGATGACATTTTGCTTGTGCAGATTTACGTTGATGACATTATTTTCGGGTCTACAAACCCAAAACTTTCAAAATGGTTTGAAAAACTAATGCATAATAAATTTGAAATGTCAATGATGGGCGAACTAAAATTCTTTCTAGGAATTCAAGTTCACCAATCCCTACGTGGTATCTTTATTAACCAAGCTAAGTATTGTCAAGAGATACTCAAAAAGCATGGTATGACCTCATGTGACCCAGTTAGGACAACATTATCCACCACATCCATAGATGCTTACTTGGAGGGAAATGCCATAGATCAAACGAAATATCTTTCCATGATGGGGTCACTCATGTACTTAAAAGCAAGCAGACCAGATATTAAACATGCAACATGCTATTGTGCACGATATCAAGCCAGACCTACTGAAAAGCACCTCAAGGAGGTTAAACGGATCTTTTAGTACCTCAAGAATACGATTCATTTGGGACTCTAGTATTCAAAGGAAACCGGTTTCTTTCTAATAGCCTATTCAAATTCTGATCACACAGGGTGTCTTGTGTGACACCCTAGGCAAATCTCACATCGGTTGTGGCCAGGAGAGATCCATGGTTCATAAGATAACAGTCGCCTTCTCATGACACGCGTTTTGTGGTCCACTACACGTAGGGTTCATAAGTACCGGTAGGTAAGCGTGCTCATGGGAGAGTAGTACTGGCTTGGGTGACCTGCTGAGAAGTCTTGACAAGAGGGACACACAGTAAAGCCGTGAGCTTGTGGGAAAAGCGGACAATATTGTGGTCTTTGGTCTGATTAGGCGGGATGTTACAAGTGGTATTAGAGACACTCCTGAACCGTTCGGGATGGTGGGGCAAACCTCATCGAGGACGATGAGTCCCAAAGGGGGGTGATTGTGACACCCTAGGCAAATCCCACATCGGTTGTGGCCAGGAGAGATCCATGATCCATAAGATAACAGTCGCCTTCTCAAGACACAACGCGTTTTATGCTCTACTGTACGTGGGGTTCTTAGGAACTGGCAGTTAAGCGTGCTCATGGGAGAGTAATTCTGGCTTGGGTGACCTACTGGGAAGTCTTCACAAGAGGTCCACAAAGCAAAACCGTGAGCTTACGGGCAAAGCGGACAATATTGTGGTCTGAGTAGGCGGGATGTTACATCTTGATACTCGAAAAAGTACTTCTGGTGGTGCAAAGTTTCTAGGACAAGGTAATCTCGTGGGATGGTCTTCCAAGAAGCAGGATTTCACGTCACTTTCATCAACCGAAGCGGAGTATGTGTCTCTATCTGCGTGTTGTGCTCAAGTTCTTTGGATGAGAACACAACTCACGGATTATGGTTTCCACTTTGATAAATTACCTATGTATTGTGACTCAAAGTCGGACATAGCTATCTCCTGCAATCCGGTTCAGCATTCCCGCACGAAGCACATTGATGTCAAATATCACTTCATAAAGGAACAAGTTGAACGAGATATAGTTGAGTTATACTTTGTTGGAACGAATTACCAATTAGCCGACTTGTTTACGAAAGCTCTATCGAAAGATAGGTTTGAGTACCTCGTTAGGCAAATTGGTATGAGATGTTTGACTCCAGCAGACCTAGAGATTCTGGCAAAGTTGCCTGCTTAATTTTTCTATCAAACATCTACTTGTAAATATCATTGAAAAAACGAAATACAAAAATATAAAACATATAAAAGCAAAACAAAAAATCAAAATCTTTGAAAATCCAAAAATATTCGTCTCGACATGTCTTTCAGTATCGATAATATGGACGTGCCTAGAAATGTCTCTCAATAACGACACGGGTAAGTACATAAAGCTCGAATGAAAGTTGTAAATATTTTTCAAAATATATCATTTCTATTTTTAATAAAGGAAAATGCCTATTTTGAACAATTTTTCCAACAACGGGTAGAGCAATCTATCTTGGGTTGAGCTTGTCACAAAACATTCAACGTGTTGAGCTCAACACTATGGCTTGTAATCACTATCAGATTGTAACCCGGATCTATATTCACGGGGAGTGTACGATTTAGTGCGCTTACCCTCAACAAAAGAAGAGAAATCTTCATACACATGAGTGGATTCGTCAAGACATTCAAAGTCTATGAACTCAAGTTTATGCTTTAGAAATACCATCTCGCCAAAAAGAAATGGTTTTCAAAAAGCTTTGAACACAATTCTTTCAAGAGTTTTTCAACGATCATTCAAAATCTTTCAAAAATTGTGTGTTCAACAACTCTTATCCTCAAAAGTTAAATGTGGATCATATCCTCGTAATGACAATTCAATTGGATCATTTTTGAGGGAGAGCTTTCGAAATTCATGCTAAGTTAGACACATTTTTCTCCCGAAGATTTTCAAGAATATTTTTCGCGATATATTTTAATCAAATTTGGTATCTCTAATATCAAACGATTTTATATATTAGAGATAGAGGAGAAAATGTGATTAAAATGTGATCTAAAGACTCAAACACTTTAACTCTTACCCACATGTGCGAAACACTTTCGATTATCGATGCACATGTGAATGGGGGAGCATTTCTTGAAACCACTTGAAAGTTTATGGTTTTATGGTTACGATCTCAAACCCACAACATCTTTATTCACGACGTTATTGGTGTCATAAGGGTGGTTAGGCATATGTCTTATGATCCATCCAGATTTGGAGGGATCTTCCCAGGGACAATCCAATAGATTATTAGAAGTCCTAAGGAAAGATGGAGTAGATTGTGAACGTAGGTGAATGCTGACTAAGTACTAAAGCTAACACTGGAACAATCACAACAAGGTGCTAGTGATGATGTCTTGATAAGCATTGAAGGAGTTGAAGAATGAAAAAGAAATGTAATGATAAAGGGTGAAAAGAAAGAAGCCCTCCATACAACTTAGGAAGAAATCGGGTCAACACATCATGAAGACAACACATCATGGACCCAGTGATGTAATGCACAACCCTTCCCTAGTTGACTCAGGCTTCTCGCGAAAGAAGTTTGTTTTATTGACACGGAGATCAACACGACTTCTATTGACTTTCTCACTCCGAGATACTTGATATTGAATAGGTGGAATCTGCTCCAGCCTCCAACCACTAAAAGTGCACAAATCGAGTCTAGAGCCAAGAGATCAATCAAATCTCGTTACGACACACGGAATGACGATAAACAGAGTCCTACACTATATCCTTACGATATTGCTAGAACACTCAGAGTGATACTACTTAGTATTCACAATGATGAGTGGAAATCCTTCCAGTGTTAACATCAAACAGCACTGTGGTAGGTCATGTGTAAGATTCTTTAAGAATTAAGCATGTGCAAAACTGAAAAGCAATAGTGGTTTGATTCTTAATAGATTCAAACTCGTTTCAGGTTTCTACGCAATATCTTTATGGTATTTCCAGAACAGTCAGAGTGATATTTATTAATATTCACAGTGACGAATGGAAATCCTTCTAGCGTCAACATCAAACCGCGCTAAGGTAGGTAACTTGCGAGATTCTTTATGAATCAAGCTTGTGTCAACTAGAAAGCAACAATTGTATGATTCTTTAAGAATCAAACTTGTTCCAGGAATTTGAATTGACGACTTTAATCAAGTGGATGTCAATCCAATTGATTCGCTCTTTATGTTCGCAGTCTTGCTTTGAGACAGTCGAGTAAAGAGAACGGCTAGTACAGCCAATAAACCCTGTCAACGAGGTTCTTAATTTAATCAACCTAATCACAGGTACGATATTTAATATCGTGTAACGGTATTCACCGACCGGAGGTAAAACACCACCGTTTAGGACGAATGTCAAAGCCATTCAGTCCGTGTCTATGTTTTGTCTCAAGAAGGTGGCGTCACGGTGTACTCAGCAAAGTCAAAGATTCAAAATCACATACCCATGCCCAAAAACATACTCAAGAATCAAGAAATCAAAAGTCTTCCGCAACTCTGATGTTTAGAATCTTCCTCGACAATTAATGTAGAGGAATGACCTCTCTTCAAAGGAGATTGTCAGCAAGCTTTCATGATGGTGCATAGTGTGAGCATGTGGATAAAGACACAAGATCGCAAGATGGCAAAGACAAGTCAAGGATGATTTGAAGATCTCAAGATTAAAAGACAAAGTTGAAAGACAACTACAAAGACTGAAAGATCACAGCATGAAGGAACAAGACTACTATTACACGTTCAAGACCCAGTTATGGCGAGATTAGTAATCTCTAAAAATCTTCAAATGTTGAAGGGGAATGACCTCTCATTGGGGAGATTCTTAGCCTCAAAATATTGAGTCAAACAAGAATGATCGGTCATTGGTTTATCATGTATCGTTTATTAGAACGTTGTAATAGGTAGTACAATAGTCGTGACAATACGTGTTGGGAATAAAATTAGCTAAGTCACTATGCCTCTGACAAAGGGATTTTGGACGCTGACAAGAGTTATTGATGCGCTGACAGATTGGACGCTGACAAGAAATATGAAGGTGTTGACAAAGAAAATTCCGGCTATATCAGACTACTTAGTCAACACGTTTTGTATATTTAGGAAAGATATGTTCTACATTGTATTCTTTATATTTATCTTTTCCTAAATAGTTGATAGGTAGATTATTGTTCAAGACTCCTTGTGTTATAAAAGGAGGTCTTAGGGTTATATATATATATATATATATATATATATATATATATATATATATATATATATATATATATATATATATATATATATATATATATATATATATATATATATATATATATATATATATATATATATATATATATATATATATATATAAATATATATATATATATATATATATATATATACGTTTTCCACACTTTCATTGTACGCTGTTATTTTTATCAATCAAAGTGAAAGTTTGGTATACATACTTTGTTTTACTTTGTTTTTGTTCTAAGTGCTAATTCCGCATAACACTTAGATTATTGATTATACAAAGTTTCTCTACATATTATACTTGATTCTATCTCGATAATACAAAGCTAAAACGATCTAAGTTTGAGATCAACAATACGATCTTGATGGCTAGCTTAAAAGGCCTCTTTCCAGGTACTAAGCATTTATTTAAGCCCGACCCAAACAATATAGTCCATAGAAAGCCCACATGTATACGGACTATATAAAGCCCTTCCTAGCATGTTAGGAAGGTTTAGCCATTTCATTATTATTAACCTAATCCTCCCTAAGTTTCACACATCTCTCTACCTTCTCTCTCTAAAATTTATCTTTTTCTATCTTATTTCTTTAATCGATCATCATAAATCATTGGACAACAAAGAATATATGTCAAAAGTTTTATGCCATGTAGACACTTAACTGGTATTTATGGGTTAATACATATCAGGTAACTTGGATAATCGGCAAACCAAACTTTAGTAATCTATCTGTTAGGTTTTAAACTTCGGAAACATAATCGGATTTTTTGAGAAACATTAGTGCCTTCTGTGTAACACCCCAATTTTATCATATAGCAGCGGAAGCTAATTTTTGGGGTATTACTATCAAAGTATCATAGTCACAATAATAGAAACTGCTTAAAAACATTTTTATAAATATTAACGTCATCATTTATTTATTCAGAGTTAATAAAAACAACTGTACAGTAATGTACAACATAGTTTTTTCCCAAAGATCTAGTTTTATTTTCTAGAATGACAACTTTATTCAAGACACCACCATCCGCATCCCGCCAGTCCTGATTCACCTGAAATATATGCCTTAAAGTCAACACAATGGTTGAGCGAATTCATAGGTTTAAAAAATATTTGAAAACAAGTACGACTCCAGGGATACATTATTATACACCTAACTTTTTAAATTCATCAATTCAGATTGCACTAGCTCATGATCCCGCAACTAGACATTATCAGGAAAACCCAACAAATTTACCCTTAAGTAGGAAGCTTTCCGGACTATCCTAAATGCAAAATAAAGCATATCTGTTTAGCCTAGGTAGGAACCATTAGCTTCTATCAAGTGAGACTTGCCCAGATAGGATATGTAAGTCTCCAATTGTATTATTCATAATATTAGCGCTCGTTAAATGATTAGCGGTCCACGATTAAAAAGGGGCTTAACGGCAACTAGTTAACGTAGTGTCAATATTAATATAGGAAGCATACAAAAACAATTGTATTCCAGTTATAGCATATATCCCCCTCACGGGTTTTCAAGTCATTTATAAAACATTTAAAAGTGAGGCTATGAACTCACCTTAGCCTAGAGAGTCTTGATTAAATCAGCTATACTCAATCACAACCTTCTCACAATATCTGAGTTAACAAACAATCAAGTCATACTCTCTGAATTCATTCTTTTATTATTTCTTGTATTTATTCTGTGTTTGTATTTTATTATTATAGTATCATTGTTTGGCCTATTAGAAGCCATTCTATAAACGTTTGAGGAGCGAGGGCACTTTAAATCGTAAACCTAACCACTCAGTCGAAATGTAATATCGAGATGGAACATCTTTTTACAAAGCTCCCTACTCACATGAAACATTACATTTAACTACATTTTATGTTCTTTAGTTTTGCTATTGGCAAAAATAGTCCTTATAGTTATATTTTAGCATAATTACACTTTTAACCCTTTAAGTATATAGTTTTATTATATTGCAATTTAATCCTTCAATATTTAACCTTAGGGTCTCAAACGTTACAACTTTTATTATTATAGATTTAACTTTCATAAAATGACACTTTTGGCCCAAAATGTCAAATAGTTTCAAAAATGGCAGTTTTGGTCCCTATACTTGTAAATATCATATAACTTCTTCAAAAATGTACCAAATGATCTAGGATTTTAAAACAAAGTTTAAAAACATATTTATAATCATAATAAAATCATTTTATCAGAATTATTGCTCTTGAAATGGAATTTAAGTCATTATTTTATGTAAAATACAATACTAGGATTTTAAGACAGCTTTAGCTTTTAACTTTCATTTAAATTAATGAAATGACTTAGTTTTTTTTGTATTGTCTTTTTAACATAATTTTGGAATTATAACAAGTTTTATAATTCATTATAACAAGACTAAAGCTTGATTAGTATAGAAATTACCTAGGTAGCTCCAAAATGGCTCCTTATGGCTTCCTAAGAACAGTACTTGCTATCAAATCTTCAAGGGCTTCAATGGAAACCTTTTATACGTGTTTTATTGTCTTGGGGGATGTCATAAGACGTTTATAGAAGTGGAAATGGATAATGGGTAGGAGGTTAAGAGAAAACAGGGTGTAAGTCTTCAAGTAAGGGTATACGGCTCTACTTATAGTACTATCAACACTTAGGCTCCAAGTTTGGGATCTAAATGTGAAAGAAGGATAGATGGATGAATAATGAAGGCTAGTGAGATTTGGTAAAAATGGATCACGACAACATATAGATGAGAATGGTGATGTGTAGCAACCAAGTAAGTGATCCACCTACTTGTCACACTCCTAAAATATCTTAGAAGTCCTAAATATCTGATTTTTGAAATTGAAATGGAGGTAAATGGTTTGAAAATGAGTTTTGGAGCCAAAATACTAAACCAAATCTAATTTATAGGGCTTGTAGCTTATGGTTTGTGTTTTTGGTGATTAGGGACTTGGGAAAGTGTTTAGTGAATGATTAAGGCTCAGTTAGGGTTTAGAAATTCTATTTAATAGATTTGGTTCCTTGGTTTGAAGTTTAATAAAGGTTTGATGTGAAAATGGAAAGTATACTTTTATAGATTAGGGTTTTCTAATGATCAAGGGTTTAATATTAGTAAATGTGATTATCCTCCTGCTACTGATGTAAACTTAATATAGGTCCTAGAAATTGTGTCTTAAGTTTCCAAAGAGTTCTTATACTTAGTTTAAGGGTTTAGTTTAGGTAAACATGTCTAAAGAGTGAAAATTCCTATTTTGACCTAATTTACTAGTCATGCATTGAAATCTTGTACCTTCTGCATTAGGGCACTTGTACATCGTCGTAATATAATCTTATAATCTTAATGAAGTCCTATGAGTGTTTTTAGACTTTTCGTAAAAGACTAGGTTATGATTCCATGTAGATTTCTTAATATAAGGGTTTCTATATCATTAAGCCTAACGACTTTCTATTTTGGATAATTAGGGTTTATATCTTAATGTACACTTATCCTAAGTCTTATATAGTATTTTTATGACTTCTATGGGTTCTACATTCTTAGTTTAAGGGTTTATATAAGTTCATCATATTCTTTAGGGTTATTTAAGTAAGCTTAAGGTTCTATGCTTTGAAAACTTGTACTTTATGCTTTAATAATTTGTAACTTAGTTTGAGATAAATGTATGATTATATTATGATACTTAGTTCTATTTTATAATTTGTTGCATAAGATTAGAGTCTAATTCATTATAGATTGGATTTTATATACTAATCTTGGTTTTAGGTAATTTTCTTGTAATTAGCTTGTGATTAGTGAATATTAGCGTTTTTTGATTATTTATTTTTTCTTTATATGGTAGATTAGAATTAGTATAAAGTGTTTAATAATAGTACATAGTTATTTGGTAGTTATATTTTCTGAAATATTAGTTTATAATGGATTTCTAGGGTTTCTATGGCTATTTAGGGTATCTTTGTTATATTTGAGGTTGTTCTTATTCATTATTTGTACATATAGTTATCTTTAGAACTCAGACTTGATATATATATATATATATATATATATATATATATATATATATATATATATATATATATAGAATTAGGATCAAATGAGAACTAATTAAAGTTATAAAAATAAGAACCATTAAATAATTAATAGAATTAAAGGAAATGAGAATTAAATGCATGGTAATTAATACAAGAAATGAAAATTTAAAATATAACCTTCATTTTTTCTTTTGACCAAACATAAATGCTCTTTAATCTTTAGAATATTGTACTATGACGCATCGGTTATTTTCGAGATATTGTACCACGACGCATTAGTTATTTTCGAGATATTGTACCACACACCATGAGTTATTTTCGATATATTGTACCATGACGAATCAGGTATTTTCGAGATATTGTACCACGTGCATCAATTATTTTTTAGATTGTATCACGACGCATCAGTTATTTTCGAGATATTATACCACGACGTATCAATTATTTTCGAGTTATTGAAATGATAGTTGGTGAAAAAAAGAATGTACATTTAATGATCATAATTTCACTAATTATTATTCTTATTTAATATAACTTAATAGATCCAACGGTGTAGATTGGTTCTCATTTTAATAATTTTAAAAAATCTCTCACATTAACCCTCCTCTCTCTCTCTCTCTATATATATATACATATATATATATATATATATATATATATATATATATATATATATATATATATATATATATATATATATATATATATATATATATACTAGTGGAAAAACCCGTCCGATGGACGGGTATGACTTTTGATTGTCGTTTAACTTATTTAATTGGTAAATATTTGTTTGTAATGTTTCATTGATGGTTCTGACATCTGATTGTTGTTTAACTTCTATTATTTGTCAAGTACGACTTGTGATTGCTCGTCGGTTGGTGAGCATGACATATAGTTATTGTTTGCATTTTTTTGTTTGGCTAAATATTGTTGTTACAAAGTTGTATGTTATACAAATATTTTTTAAGTATAGTAGCAATGTTGATCAAATTATTTGCGTTTATTAAATTATTAAACTTATTTTATTGTTTTATTAACCTTACTGAATATTATACACGATAAATTAAAAGATTTGGATATTAAGTAATAAAAAATAGAAGTTGTCATTTTTTTATTTAAACCTTGTTGAATTATAATTTTTTAAAAAAGTTTTTTAAGAATAACTTATAGATAAAAGGATGTAATTATTAAGTTTTAAATAATTGAAGGTGTATTATAATACTTATAGAAGTGTAATCAATACACTAATGTATGTCATTAGTATCTTTTTTTTAGAACGACAAATGTTAGTGGTTAGTGAGTCGAGTCGTGCAATAACATCCAAGCGACATAATGTCTTCGTCAAGCCCTCGCCTAAAATGTCCTCTTGATGTAAGGGTACGATGTCATATGCATCATCAAGTTTCATCAATTTGAGTACCACCTTTCGGGTCTACACAAACTACAAAATCAAGTTGTATAAAAATAAAATAAAAAACAACGAACTCAATCCTTAATCTTTTGAAGACACTAATATACACACATTTGTCATATTTTTTATTTTATTATATTATTAAGTATATTTTATTGCTTTTAAAATAATTATATGAAATTCATATTAACTTTGTTAAAAGTTTTACACGTCAAAATATCAGAAGTCTTAACATCAAACGAGTTCACCATTTAGCATATGAAGGTTTAAAAAATGAATTCAATTTAAAGATTGACCATTTCCATTATATCAGATATTTATTGGAGTTCATCATATAGATGTTAAGTTTTACATTTGAATGATGTCGGCATATACAAAAATTAAGATACATGATTGGATTTAGCTTCATTTGTTTTTTAGTCTAATAAAAGTCCTATAATGTTAAAAGCATGATGGCCGGTTCAACAATTCACCAACCTTATAAATTTCTAAAGTAACTTCACCACATTCATAGACATTTGTTAAATGAATTTGAAGAGGAATGTGCTCATGCATAAAACTATTAAAGTTTTTCTCAAAGATTTATGCTCGTGTTTGTTAGTATTTTTACCGTTGCCTTGTTTACAAATTCAATTATGATTAAGAAATAATATACATTTAAAAATTATAATTAAATATTTCATATATGATTTTTAAGTATTTAATTTTTAAAAAATTACATATTTCATATATAATGAAATAACAAAAACCCCCACTTTTATTATAATTTTTTAAAAATTAAATATTTCACAAACTGTTAATCGTTGAGCAAAACGAAACGTACCATCGTGACGACAATAATCATTTTTCTATCGGTGGGCACATGTATAAATTTTCGACAATTTTTCTGAGAAAATCATATATGATTCGTATCACGAATCGTATATGATTTTTTAAAATAATATATGACTTTGGGAAATCATATATGATTCGTGTACGAATCATATATGATTTTCGAAGACAAATTTTTTTTCCAAACTTTATACATGTGTTTTTCGATAAAAAGATGATTTAATTTTCGTTGTAATGGTGTATTTTTTGTCGTTTGACGATTTATCATTTTTTTTTTAAAAGGTGACAATGAATTTGAGTAAATATGTCGATTGACGATTTAATCACGATGTCCTATAATACAGTTATACAAAAGACGTCTTAAAAGCCTAGTACTTTGTATTTGCAGCACACGCAAACAAATTTATCATTTATGTTAACTAACATCAGGTGTCTGCCTTTGGTTGATAAGGGGCCAGGTTATAAAGAACCCCCAAAACTCTCATATATATCCTCCCTGATTTTTAATTTTTTTTTAATTTTTTTTTAATTTTTTTTTAATTTTGGTTTTGTTATAAAACTGTGAATCAAAAAATACGGAATCAAAAAAATAAAGTTGAACAGGTTAAAACTGTTAAACGGTCAAAAATGCGGAATACACAAATAGTGTACTTTTTGTACTTTTTGAGTGGGGTAGGGGTACCAATAGGGGTACCCGTTGATAAGTCATGAACTGGAAATGGTGTCTGCGTTTGGTACACGTCCATTGGTATTAAGGCAAATTGGCAGGCTAGATTAAATGACATGGACAAAGATTCTTATATGAATTTAAAAAATCTCTATAAATCGTTAATTTCATATTCCAAAATAAAAGATGGTGCGCTTTTACAGAATGTTTGATATAAAGTTTTGTATATGTACGTAGTATTAATCTTATTCAAGCTAGACAAATCTACTTTTCAGATTGTTATTATCAATAATATAAACACCTAGTACAACTGATGGCTTACACCAACATCTGATTACTTAAAACTTAAAAAGTTTGGGATAATCAATTTGGAAAACTTGCAGCAAAATACCATATGAACCTTCATAATCATTAGTCATATTCGTTAGTTTGTTTGATTACCAACTTCAACTTGATTCAAATTGAACTTGGCTCGTCTTGGGTTGTCCTTAAGTTTAATTTTTGTACATAAAAGTCAATCCAGTGTTCAAAAGGAAAGTTTCCTTGATCCACTAAACATGAGCAAAACAAATATAAAACACTCATGCTACTTCCCTATATTCATGGTTCATACAGCAACTGTAACAAACAAACTGTGGTGACATACAAAGAAATAGACATAAACCGGTGGATCATATCACATACAAGTAAACACTTCTCATTATCAGCGTGATGCGAATTAGCCCATCTTTCACGATTCGGTACTATCAATTGAAGGAGGAAACCACCACCTAAGAACCATAATCCTTACACATGTTATTCATTAGACTGTCTGCTCTAACTGTCCATACTGCAATAAAGAAGAACTAATTTATGTGCCACTTTTAAGTTCAAATTCCTAACTTTAACAGCATTCAAAACTTCTGAAGACTGTTTGACTCTTATCTCATCTACTTGAGTTCACAGTTTGAATAATGGCATGATACTATCTGAATTTTATTTTGCAGGAAGTATGTACTGGTTTACTACAGTCTAGTATAAGAAAAACTATATGATTTTCAGATCAGACGAATATTAAGATTTGCTAAGTCACATGAATCCACAATTATAGCTAAACCTGACGAAAGACAAAAAGAATATCATAAAACTTGAGAATTCAATGCCTTACCGGGATTTCAAGAAGATGCCCTACATAAGAACCCAACTTTTCAGAGATTCACTTCTATAGAATACTTTGTCAGGACCTCTAGGAATCACCTACCCAAAATAACATGTCTAGGTCTTAGGACTCTTCACGTAAGTTAAAGACTATAGAAAACCGATTACAACGCTATTTAAAAAATCAAAGCTGAAATTTGCGTATATCGATACGTTTAGTTAATATATATATATAATGCATAAGATTTACAAAATTAGACTGTCTCCCGCTTTAGAACTGAAGATCACAACAAAGCTTTCAACATAATTACTCTTGTGAAAAAACAAACTACATATCAGATTCAAGTGAATATCGATATTATTTATTACTAATTACTTGAGCCAATATGGGTAGATTTATTACCTTGTTTGCAGCTGAATCGATAAATACAAACATTATCATTACCACAATGTGTAAGACGTATTTCATATCTAAAATTTAGGATAAACACAGATAGACAATCACTGGAAAGTAAATTAACACAACCAGGAATAAAAAGTTGAATGTGAATCAAATTTTACTTGCAACCAGGGTAAATAAAACTGCAGGTTATAAATTATTATAAGCCAAACCAAAGCAGAAGTTGAAACCAAGCCATTGTACCTTCAACTCAAACGAAAAATCATTAAAGCCCAAACTCATAGCAGTAAGGGAAAGGGGAAATCAGACACCGTGTCAACTGTTTGTAATTCCATAGTCTGGCGCCCAATAATCACTGGTAAAAAAGGAAACAAAATTCAAGTGATATTATACAAAGAAACTAAACAATGGTGATTTGAACAAAACAATACATGAGTCTTACATTATTCACGTCTGAACAAACTTATCCACATCAAGAGCTAATGTAATTTCCTTCTGATCTGTTTGCTTTTGAGGCGTGGTTCAATCATGTCGAGTATCCGGTCAGATTCGGTAATTTCAAAGAAAAAATCATGGGACGCTTGATCTAACGGGTCAATCGTACTCCAAACAGATTTTCTAAAATTTCATAGCTTAAATATCGGCGCTATTAGTTAGTAGTTTCCGTGAATCTAATTAAATTATCATGGGGTATAAGTTCCTAAGGCCAGCGTGAGACTCAGGTCCAGAACACAAACAGTTCCGGACAATGTTTAGCTCGTTTGACTTGTTTCCTTTATGGCTAATCCTTTAGCTTAACCATATTAAAAGATTTATCAGCCAACTAATTGTTTACCTTATATATTGCGCGTTATTCCCGTCCCGGTTCAGGAACACTTTGTGGTGGCAATTCAAAAGCAATGAAACTGTGAAGATGCCTTTAAAATGCATGCACCTGCAACAAACAGAATCAGTAAATGAAAATTAAGGTAACCTCTTTAGGATTAGTTCCTGGACTCACACATTATACAATTTCTAATGAAATGGTTAAAATTCAACATAACGTTTACATATTTATATGTGGATCAGGAAACCAAATAAATAAAATTTGTATCTTCATATTTAATATTATATATATGTATTAGTTTAAGAGCGTGTCTTCTAAAAAATGAAAGCATATGCAGGTATGCACTAAATGTTTTGGCTAAATTGTATTAGCTTCCATCATAGACAGTACTTAAATTATACGATTCTAATAACTTCAAAAACATACAGACTTTTAGCGTCATTTAGACATAATATACCTCACCTTAAAGAAATCAATTGCTTCAACAAAAACTGCATTATTTTCAAATTCCTTGTCATTAAGCACTGGGACGGTGTTTCCATACACGACTCTCTCACCCTCATGCTTCACGTAGTTTATTGACCAAAATAAAGGGAAATTCATATTGCTAACTTTTACCACAATGTTTCTATTACTTATTACCAAGCTTAATGTCAGCTCTGTCATCGATTTTCTATCTATCACTTATTCTGTTACTTTCTAATAAGCGGAATTCTACCCATTGGATTAACAGTCACATAGTGCATCTTTTACTCCTTGAAATTTATAAATATACATTAGACCCACGATTTATAGGTGTCACATGCGTTAATAGGCTCTTTTTGATCTCTGAAGCTTTCAAATCTGCAAACTGAAGATCTGAGCCTTTGTTTTTTCAGTCATCCATAATGTATGAGCCCTTACATGGAATTTAGGCTCTATCTTTATTATCGATTCAAAGTGACTCGATCATCAACCTCTACATCCCTCCTATCTGCTTTAGAAGAGGGCACATGCTTAAATTCAATTACGGCTAGTATGAAGTTGTCCCAGAGATAGAGGTCCTCCTCATGCTCCTCCTCCGTGGTGATGAGGAAGGACTAATGTCCAGGATCATTCGGGTCCAGAACATACACTTCTGGACAATTTTTAAATCGTTTGACCTGTTTCCTTATGGCTAACTTTAGCTTAATCATATTTGAATTATTATCAGCCACCTTGTAGTTTGCCTTATATACTGTGCATTATTCCCGGGCCCATCCTACAATCCAAACAAAGTATATAATACTATTTGGTTATTCATGTTTGGTTATCACCCTTGGGTAATTGCTCCTTTCCCCATCGCAATGGATAAAAAATATATAATACTATTTGGTTTAGAATGCGTTTCAAGCTCATCCTACAATCCAAACAAAACAATATACAATCCAAGGAAAACAATATATGAAGTATACTACAGGTGAAAAAATGAAGCGTTTTTAAAACTTTAATACAATAGTTCCAAAAGACCAACTTTCCATTTGCTAAGAAAAGTGTCACTAAATTCCCGTAAGAACCAAAACAAACATCAATATGTATCTAAAAATCCACAAAAAAATGAGTCCACTTTCTTGTTTCATATATACGAATTATGAGCCATGAGTTATTGTTCCCATATTGCATTAGATCATTTAAGTGTATGATACTATGACCCACTGAATCGAAATAAAATGAATGGAATTAAAAAGCTTACTGATTTTTTGTCTCGATCATAAAAATACTATACTAATCCTCTTACCCTTATCTCGTATACAATACGTCCCCGCATAGAGCCAAATAATATTTAGTAATATAGTATTTTGAATAAGTTCAAGAGCTAATTATCTAAACGATTCATCGAATCAGAAATCACCAAATTCACTGCTCAAGTTTAGGTCATAAACCATGCTGAATCGATAGCATCACAGAAACAAAAAATCATAAAAAGGTTATATTAAGAATTTGATTGTATACATAATACCTAAAAAATAGAACACATCAGAATAGATGTAATACCTTTTGTATGTGAGGAATCTGGGCAAATATGCTCATGACATTAGAATAACAGCTTGTTACTTTACATAATACGTGAAAAATTAGAAGCAATATAATTCATCATTAAGAATAAGGTATTAGAGTTTTCAAAAGAACATAACACAATTTATTGTACATAATACAATATGTGAGATTACATATACGTAAAAATTTACAGGAAACATAACTCATCATTATAAAATAAGGTACATACCTATCTATTACGTGGTCTATTAGGCTTTTCAAACGAACATAGCATAACTTATGTTGTGCATAATACCTAAAAAAATAAAAATATCAGGCCACAACATCAACGTTAGGATTTGGAGAAGAAAATACATACTCTTGAAGATGGAAAAGACGCATGTATCACATAATAATACCTAAACAATAAAAGAAACGCAATTATAATGAACGACTGGTATGATATTAGGGTTTCCAGAAACATATGTTTTAACGAATGAATGATACGAATCAAAAGGGGGTCGGGTTAAAGAAAAAACCATACAGGCCGGGTTTTGAAATTTATCATTGATTATTTTGGGATAAAATTGTATTTTAATAAAGTATAAGTATTTTGTTTTCAAAAAATAATCACAACTTCTATCCTAGTCTAGTGGTTGAATGGTTCTGGTTGAATTGAATGGTTCAAGTTCGACCCTTGACATCGACAAATTTTTTAAAAACATCCGAAATTTCTAAAATTAAATATAGAAAGTGATGACATGGAATTAGGAGATGATTATGTGGCATATCCTTCCTCTTATATATAATGTAAGATATATATATATATATATAGAGAGAGTTAGGTTAATATGGTGTAGCTTTTTAAAATTGTTAAAATGAAAAGTAGTATGAACCATTGAATTTAATTAGTTAGTATTAAATGAAATTAATAATAGTTGAGTTGCATTAATGTAGCAAATATCTAGTCAAATAACAACAATTAATAAATAAACCTAAAAATTAATTTTCATTCAAACAATACTATTTATTTTTTTAAACAATATTTAATTTTTATTTAACTAAACTTTTAAATAATAACGCTTTTCTTGATACATCTACATATTTATTATTTTTTATATTTTTTTATCCTTTATATTAGGTAGACTTGATACATAGCAAAGTGTTGATAAATCATGTCTAAATAATAATCTTTACAAGTCTAAACAACCACATATTCAATATTTTACAAAATAATAATATGATACATCAACAAGAAAATGGTATACAAAAATATATACAATTTATGCCACATCCAAAATTACGAACATGATGATACATATTTGACATTTAACCCGTACACTACCTAAAAAATAGAAAATAATCATGTACCAATCGATATCCGTAATTATAACTTAATATAATATACAGAACATAACTTGTCTAGAATTATAGAAATTAAAACATGATACAACATAAAAAAAACTAAAACTACAAGTACATATTAGTACAATATGGTTACGTTTTTACAAAAAATGTGGTTGCGTTTTTTTTCAATTAATATCATGCATTTAAAGTTATTACAATTAATAAGGGTAATAAATATGGTTAAATTCAAGCAAATAGACCATTTTTTATGAATCTCCTAACATACATAGAAATGAAATTAATTAATAATTTAATGTTCTTTAAATGAGATTAATGTCATCTTAATTCAACTAGTATATCCAAAGTTCCAAAACACTTTTTATTTTAACAATTATAAGGCTGGGCACAACGCGCCGATTTTTAGTCGGTCCCCAGTAGGTCGCGACCGAGTCGTCGCGTTTCGGCAATTCGGTCGCCGGTTTCGATCGAGCCCAAACCGACCCTAGTCACGATCTATTCATTTGTGCGTTTGTGTTTGTGTAAAAAAAAAAACTCGTTTGTTTCTGTTTAAAAAAAAATTATTATATAATTTATACTATATACAGTAAAAAGAAATGTAAAAATCTTGTATTCGAAAGTTAAAAATTTAGTTAACACTAATAAAACATGAAAATACTAAAATACAATAGGAAATGCAATACGATACTAAAAATAAAATTACAGAATACGATTAGTCAGTTCCCGGATCCGAATCCGATAACAGACCACAAGGAAACTCCCAAGGCAATGTTTCTTCTTCATCTCCTTCGGCCATAATTTGCGCCTCCAGCTCCCTTCTTTCCCTTTCTTCTTCTTCCTGAGTTTGTCTCAACACTTTTTGATCTAGGTATTCTTGATACACCTCATTGTCAGTCATTCTGCCATCTGTGAGGTTTGGAATTGGAAAGGGTAGATCGGGCGACTCATTGTTGCGACAAAGGACCGATATGAGTTGTTTGATATCGGGACGAAGAACCAAAGTTATTCAACCATTTAGTATTTTCTTCAATTCTAGCCTCAAATTTTGTCGACTTTCTACACAAAGATCTCCGGAGGCTGAAATCCAATTCAGCTTGCTTACTAAGATACGTGTCGATAAACTGACGCTCCTGTGGGGAGAGACCACGGCATTTCTTACATGCCGAGCTCAATTCCCTATTCTCTTCGGACGCAGCATCGAAATCATCATCTAACTTCGTAAGCTGCTCGTAACAGCGTTGTTGTTGAAGTATTTGTCTCTTAATTATAGCCTTAATCTCGGCTTCGGTATGTGGGAATGAGCATGCCATTTTTGATTTCTGAATGTGTGTGTGAAAAAACAGAGTTGTGTGTGAAAAAACTGTGTGTGAAAATGTGGTATTTATAAAGAAAAAATAATGATTTTAAAAAAAAAAATTTTTTTACTAGGTCGCACTAGGTCGCCGGGTTGTGGCAAATAGGTCGCATGATAGGTGTGAAAACACCCATCCTTTTACCACTTAATTCTGGCTAAAACAAGACCAAAACACGTATTTAATATCATTTGTTTGGAATTATGCGTGGTTTTTGTGTTTATTGTGTTTTCAGAGGCAACCAGATGAATATTGAAGAAAACATGGGATTGCACGGGTTTTATCAAGGAAAAAGACTCAAGATGAAGTCTATTGTCCAAGAGATGCAAAAGATTTGAAGTCATTGTGCCCATTTGAAGATTTATCGAAGAATAGAGCCAAAGATGGAAGATTCATATATGTCGAAGAACTCGAGTCTATAAAACAAAAGATTAGAAGACGAGTTGGAATAATTCACCGACACTTCTCAAATCCAAGTCGGAAACGTTTATTTAAAGACACGTGAAGACTTAAGAAGAAAGAAGAAAAAGAAGCCCAAATCAAAGCCCAATCAAGCCCACCACCACATTACACACGCCTATATTAAGGCCTTACCTCACAAATTTTCACACACTTAGTTTTTTTTTTTAGTTTTCATTCTCTCTAGTTTTAGAGAGAGAAAGTTTAGAACTTTCTCTCACTACTTTTCATCTTTTTCTCTTTCAAGATCAACTTTTGTATTACTTTTTCATTAATCAAGTTCAAGTTTTTAAGTTTTAATCTTTAATCTCATCCTTCCTTTCTTTTACTTTTATTGATTTTGGTACAAATCTCGTATGATCCGTGTTGTTCATCTATGAATTGTGCTTAAAAAGTTGTTAACTTTTTATGTTTCCTTAAGTTTATACATAAATAAGCTTTAAGATCCTTGTTCTTATTGGCTTATTTGTTGATTTATCTTATTTACTTTTTGAAGTTTTTATAAAAGTTCATTTTTTTATTGATTTGATTTAAAAGTTGTTTACTTTGAGTTTGGAAAAGTTGTTTTTAGTGCTTATTTGATCAGCTTATTAATAGATTCGAGTTAGTTTTGGGTTTTGGCTTGTCCTAATAGCTTATTTCCCTTGCTTTTGTACCGAATTTGCACCATTTTCGGAAAGGGAAACTCCCTTTTCCGATTGTACATTCCGACCAAGCAACACCCCCTCTTTCTGATCGGTCGATCGGAAGAGGGTTTTGGTTTTCTGATTTGCCCCAATTTCCTGGATTCCGATTGTAGCTTTTTCAAACATTCCGATTGATGTTATTTCGTTTATTCCGATTGGATCTTGCTCCACATTCTGATTGAGTTGTTCTTTTTCCATTATTCCGATCGGTTGGATTTAAAGTATTCCGATTGGGGTCCTTGCCCCACATTCCGACCATAGCTTGCCACATTCCGATCATTTGATCGGAATAACATTCCGATCACCCCTTTTTATGGTTATTCCGATTGAGTTGTTCTTTTTCCATTATTCCGATCGGTTGGATTTAAAGTATTCCGATTGGGGTCCTTGCCCCACATTCCGACCATAGCTTGCCACATTCCGATCATTTGATCGGAATAACATTCCGATCACCCCTTTTTATGGTTATTCCGATTGAGTTGTTTTGCTTTGTGCCGTTCTTACTTTATTTTAGTACTTTTCAATTAAGTTCATAGTTTTGCCAAGTTTTCCAAGAGTTAGTTTTTATTGAATGTTCATTTATTTTATATTAAAATCTTTAAGTTTTCAACATTTATTTTTAAACTCGTTTCTTACTTTAATCTTTCAAGTCTTTAATTTTACTCTTTGACACTTAATTTCTTGTCATTAGTTTAAAATAGATAAACAAACCAACCACTTTTTATTAACCAAGAACAAATCATTCCACTCAAGACCGAGATCAATTCGAGAGGATATCGAGAGAACATAATTGAACCCATTGTAAAAACCTTGTATCAAATGGCGCCGCTGCCGGCTCTTCTCGTTAAGATCAAAAGTTTTTTTGTGAGAACTTGGATTTTGGGATCCGTTCCCCGTGAACGTTACTTTTTCACAAAAATTTTCAAAAACACTAAAAAATATAAATTTTTCAAAAATCCTAAAAAGTAAAAAACCATAAAAAACCAAAAATATTTCTGTATTGTTTTTGCCTTGTTAGTTCTTTTGCAGGTGTATGCGCACTCGATCCACGTCTTATCAAGAGCCCAAGCCTCTCGATCACTTAGACATGGCCGGTGTACCACCTCCAAACAATAATAACAACAACAACCCGCCTTTCAACAACATGAACAATAACAACAACAATGAGCCTCTTCCGGATAATCGCCCAATGATTGAACTGCTGCAAGCTCATGTCGATGGCAACACGGATCCAATTGTTATACCACCAATTGCCGCCAACAATTTCGAGCTAAAATCAGGCTTTATCCAGATGGTCTCTGCTCAACCATTCTTGGGACGCACCATTGATGATCCACACGACCACATCAAGAGATTCTTACAACTCACCAACACGGTCAAGTTCAATGGGGTGCCACAAGAGGTTATAAGGTTACAACTTTTTCCCTTTTCTTTAGTGGGACAAGCCTGGAATTGGCTTGCTAAGGAACCGCCACAGAGTATTCTCTCGTGGACGGATTTGGAAACAAAGTTTATCAATTACTTTTTTCCACCCTCTCGTACTACCGCATTGCGGAATGAGATCATCAATTTTGAACAAAAGTACGATGAGTCGTTCAGTGAATCTTGGGATCGTTTTAAAGATCTTTTAAGAAAATGCCCACAACATGTTTTTACCAAAGTACATCAAATTAATACTTTTTACAATGGTTTAAGCATGAGTGACCAAGATTCACTGAACAGTGCCTCGGGGGATAATCTATTGGCTAAGACTTCCAATGCTGCTTGGGACATCATTGAGAATAAATCTCGTGTGCAAACCAAGAGTGTTCGGACCAATGTTGCTAGTGCTAGCACAAGTGACAGCGACAAGCGATTGGACAAAATCACTACGCTTCTTGAATCGCTTGTCACCCACACCGTCAGCAACAACAACAACAACAACGCCAAACACGCTCAAGTGAACGCTGTCAGCCAACCTTGTGAGATATGCGGTGGTCCTCATTCTTACACCACTTGTACCACCACCCAAGATTACCCTGCAGAGAATGTGAACGCAGCATATGGCAACTATACTCAACCTGCTTATCAAGCAAAACCTCAAGGTGACCGCAACTTGCTTAGCTACCGTTCCAACAACTATATCTCACCACCTGGTTTTAATCCTAACAACCAAAACCAACAACAACACCTTAACCGCCCTCCTCAACAACAACAACAACCTCGACAACCATACATCCCACCTCACAAGCAACAACCACCTCAACGTAACAACCAAGTTTTCCAACAACCTGCTTACCAACCGCCTGCATACAATGCTCCTCCCAACCAAACCACCACTGCATTACACCAAGAGGTTGCAACCTACATGAGGACCAATGATGTAATTGTGGGAAATCTCCAAGAGGAAGTGCGCAACTTGAAGGCAGATTTGGTCAAGCAAGGAAACGATTTGAGAGCCGACATGAGAAACACGTTAGATAGCCAAACTAATGATCTAAGGAACATGATGGCTAGTTTCTTCCAAGGTAATCAACCCTCTTCTTCGGGTACTCTTCCGAGTAACACCGTTGCGAATCCAAGAGGGGAGATGAAAGCAATCACTACTCGAAGTGGCAAAGGTACCAAAGAACCTGAGCTTCCTATACCTCCACCGGTGGTTGTGACTAAGGAGAACGAGTCACCTGCTCCTCTTCCTCATCCTTCTCCTTCCCCAATTTCTCCACCTCTTCCCTCTACCCCACCTCCACCCAAGGATGTGAGTGATCCTATTCTTACAAAGCCTTCCTCTTCTTCCAATATACCTTATCCATCTAGGTTGAGGAAAGAGAAGCTCAAAAGCAAGGACGATATTCAGGTTTCGAACTTCCTTAAAATGTTCAAACAACTGAATTTCAATATCTCCTTCGCTGAGGCTCTCGCTCACATGCCTAAATATGCAAAAATGTTTAAAGATCTTCTGAGCGACAAGGAAAAGCTCCTCGATCTCGCCAATACCCAACTTAATGAGAACTGCTCTGCAGTGCTCTTAAGGAAATTACCAATCAAGCTTGGTGATCCGGGTCGTTTTCTTATTCCTTGCAATTTCCCGGGAGTAGAGAATTGCATGGCCCTAGCCGATCTAGGTGCCAGTATTAATCTCATGCCTCTAAGTGTTTGGAAGCAATTATCTTTCCCAGAGCTAGTCCCCACCAAAATGACTTTGGAATTAGCTAACCGTACGGTTGCTTATCCAGTGGGGATAGCTGAAGACGTCATTGTAGGAGTCGACAAATTCACCTTCCCTGCTGATTTTGTTGTCGTCGACTACGAGATGGACCCACGTGTGCCACTAATTGTTGGACGTCCATTCTTGCGGACCGGTCGCACTCTTATTGATGTTGAAGCCGGTGAGCTTATCATGAGAGTGGGTGACGATAAAGTAGTCTTCAACATGGGAAAGTTGTCTAAACAACCTTATTCCAACGAGAGTGTTAATTGTATTGACGTTCTGGATGAGGCTTGTGAAGCACACTTTATTGATGCTTGCAAAAGTATTCCTTCCTCTCTTCCCAATGTTGAGACCGTGTCCTCCATTGATTCATCGTTGTCTCTATTTGGAGATAGTGATCTATTTTGGAACAATCTTGAAGATACCATGGGAGATGTGAATTTAGCTACTAATGATTCTCCTAACGATGGGGATGAAGACATGAATTTCTTTGACAATCTTCTCACCGAAGACAATCCTTCTCCTCCATCTCCCACGGTCATTGCTATCGATACTCTGACTTCGAATACGCCTCCCGTCGAAAATCCTCCGGATTTAGAGCTTAAGGAGTTGCCGCCCCATCTCGAGTATGTATTCCTTGATGCAGAGAAGAAGTCGCCAGTCATCATTGCTAAGGATTTGAAGGATGAAGAGAAAGCCCGACTTGTCGCTGTGTTGAAAGATCATAAGAAGGCTATTGCTTGGATGATTTCGGATATTCGTGGAATTGATCCTCACTTCTGCACACACAAAATTCTCATGGAGGACGACTTTAAGCCCACAATTCAAAGCCAACGAAGGGTGAATCCAAAAATCCATGAAGTCATCAAAACAGAGGTTATCAAACTTCTTGATGCGGGTATGATTTACCCTATTTCGGATTCACCATGGGTTAGTCCAATCCATTGTGTGCCCAAGAAGGGCGGAATAACCGTTGTTCCCAATGAACACAACGAGTTAATTTCCACTCGTCTCGTTACTGGGTGGAGAGTTTGTATAGACTACCGCAAACTCAATGATGCCACGAGAAAGGATCATTTCCCTCTACCTTTTATGGACCAAATGCTTGAACGTTTAGCCGGTAATGAATATAACTGCTTTCTTGATGGTTTCTCGGGTTATTTCCAAATACCCATCGATCCCCAAGATCAAGAGAAGACTACATTCACTTGTCCCTATGGCACATTTGCTTATAAAAGAATGCCTTTTGGCTTATGCAATGCCCCCGGGACTTTCCAAAGGTGCATGTTAGCTATCTTCCATGACATGGTTGAACAAACCATGGAAGTCTTCATGGATGATTTCTCGGTCTTCGGGGATTCCTTCTCTTCTTGCCTTGCCAATTTGGAACGTATGCTACAGAGGTGCGAAGACACTCGCCTTGTTCTGAATTGGGAAAAATGCCATTTTATGGTAAAAGAAGGCATCGTGCTGGGACACAAAATTTCCAAAGCCGGTCTTGAAGTAGACCGTGCTAAAGTCGATGTTATCGCCAAGTTGCCTCCACCTTCAACTGTGAAGGGTGTGAGAAGTTTTCTGGGTCATGCGGGTTTCTACCGTCGATTCATCAAAGTTTTTTCTCAAATCGCTCGCCCGATGACCCACCTCTTGGAAAAAGATACTCCTTTTATCTTTTCCAAAGAGTGTCTTGAAGCCTTCAACTCGCTTAAGGATAAGCTTACTAAGGCACCCGTCTTAGTTACCCCTAATTGGGAGCTGCCTTTTGAGTTGATGTGCGATGCTAGTGATCTTGCTATTAGAGCGGTTCTGGGACAAAGAGTGAACAAACACTTCCAGCCAATCCATTACGCTAGCAAGACAATGACGGGGACACAATTGCATTATACGACAACATAAAAAGAGCTTTTAGCTGTTGTCTATGCCTTTGAAAAATTTCGCCCCTATCTCGTCCTTTCTACCACTATCGTTTACACTGATCATTCCGCGCTGAAGTACTTGTTGACAAAGCAAGATTCCAAACCAAGACTTCTTCGCTGGGTTTTGCTGCTCCAGGAATTTAAAATCGAAATTCGCGATAAAAAAGGAGCAGAAAACCTAGCCGCGGATCATCTCAGTAGACTTGAGGATCCTTACCAGGGGGATCATCCGAACAAAGAAACCAATGATTCTTTTCCCCTGGAGACCTTAATGTCTATAAACTCGACTGCTGACGAAACCCCGTGGTTTGCGGACATTGCAAACTACTTGGCAGGTGGAATCCTCGTTGACGGGTTAACATCCCAGCAAAAGAAAAAGTTCTTCAAAGACATCAAGACTTACTTTTGGGATGACCCGTATCTTTTCAAACAATGTGCTGACCTGATTATTCGCCGATGTGTTGATGGACCGGCCGCTTTCGAAATCCTTGATGCTTGCCACAAAGGACCCACCGGTGGTCACTTTGGTCCCAACTACACCGCCAAAAAAGTGTTTGATTCGGGATTTTATTGGCCCACCATCTACCGTGATGCTCACGAGATGGTTAAACGTTGTGATGCTTGCCAAAAACAAGGCATGATCACACATAAAGACGAGATGCCTCAGAATTTCATTCAAGAGTGTGAAATCTTTGATGTTTGGGGTATCGACTTTATGGGGCCATTCCCTTCATCTAAAGGAAACAAATACATCCTTGTTGCCGTTGACTACGTCTCCAAGTGGGTTGAAGCCAAAGCTTTACCTACTAATGATGCAAGGGTGGTTTGTAACTTTTTGAAATCGCTGTTCGCTCGATTCGGCGTTCCTCGTGCTCTTATCAGTGACCGCGGGACTCATTTTTGCAACGATCAATTTGCAAGAGTCTTGGCAAAGTATGGTGTCAATCACCGTCTTTCCACCGCCTATCATCCCCAAACCAATGGGCAAGCCGAGATATCCAACCGTGGATTGAAGCGAATTTTGGAGCGTACTGTGGGAGAGCATCGTGCCGCGTGGGCCGATAAGTTAGATGATGCTCTGTGGGCTTTCCGTACTGCTTACAAGACCCCGATCGGTTGTACACCTTATCGTCTTGTGTACGGGAAAGCATGCCACCTTCCCATCGAGCTGGAGCATAAGGCGCACTGGGCCTTGAAGTGGGCTAACTTCGACATCAACAAAGCCGGTGATCATCGCAAGATTCAACTCAACGAGCTCAACGAACTGAGGAATGAAGCTTATGAGAACTCGCTGATCTACAAAGAGAAGACGAAGATCCTTCATGACGCAAAAATCAAGAACCGAGAGTTCCACGTTGGTGATCAAGTCTTACTCTTTAACTCTCGGTTGAAGATCTTCTCTGGCAAGTTGAAGAGCCACTGGTCTGGTCCATTCACCGTCGCCAACGTCTTTCTGTATGGGACCATTGAGCTTTCTCAGCCAACTGGGCCCAATTTCAAAGTGAATGGCCAGCGTCTGAAGTTGTACTTTGGTGAGGACATCTCTCAGGAGGTGATTCCATCCCTCACCACGTTCCCCATGAACTAAATTTGGGTCGAGTCAGGCTCGTGACTCGGTTATCAAAAACAAGCGCTCCTCGGGAGGCAGCCCGAGTATCTATCTTTTTATGTGTTAACCTCCTAAGTGTAGGGGGACCTACATAGGTGTTTGTATTTGTGTGGTGATGTGATTACAGGGATAAGTGCACTCTTGGAAACTTTGAAGAACCGTGCTCCCGTGTTATACGAAATCCGGTTCTATCTCTCAACTATCGTGATTCAATTTTCTTCATACTCACATTTGAAATTGATCACTTTAGTCGTCTCTTCCTTAACTTGAGTTAACTAACGTGCACAATGTCATAAGTGTAGGGGAGACTTTTCCCACATGCTTAAACATTGAGGACAATGTTTATCTTAAGTGTAGGGGGGACTTCTATCGAAGTTTTAAGTGGACTTTTCCATGAAAATGCCTTCATTTTACCGGAAAATCATATTTTTCAACATTTTTCAAATTTTTTATTAACTTTGGCCATTTAGTCGTAATTTTTAAATTTTTATCGTTGCTTTCATATGTATATATCCCGCAATAAAGTCAAAAATTTTAATAAAGTGGTGTAGCTAGTTTTGAAATCTTTGACATATTAGGCCCGTTGCGTTTATTTTGACTCAACCCGAATAGACTTATCCAAGTTTATTCTAGCTAGTATCCTTAACCATGTAGACCTTAATTGGTTTATTAGGCTAAGCATCCACGAGTCTCATTACTTGAGATTTTAAATTGTGGAGAACGAGAAATGATAGAGTCAATTATAAGTCGGTATTCTTGCGCAAGCACACTTGGTGTAATTATTTGCCTATTCTCCCATCACTTGCTAATAATTTATCTACAATAAGTAAGGTCGTACGATTTGAAAAGTTACTTAGCTTCTAGCCCAAGATCGTTTAAAAGTTGCTCGGTAATGATAAGAGTTCATAGCCAAGGCATAACTTATGAAACGGGGCACGAAGATTGGCGAGTCCGAAAAGGCCCTAACAAGGCATGAGGATTCCATTTTATTGCTGAAGATCCAAAAGTGATGTGAAGAACATTATTCCCAAAATCAATATGAAGGATCAAGACTCACGACGAAAAGCAATCAACTCCCATAAAGATCATGGAGAAGTCTATCCGAAAAGACCCTAACAAGGTATGAGGATAAATAGATCCAAGTCCGAAAAGGAGGCGGATCGTTGTATCTGAAAATCCCAATTAGAGATTGAAGAATAATCATGAAGTCGTGGTCAACAAAGTTGGAGTACCCCTCAAAAGTCTCCAAGTGAAGAAACTCTATTACGATGAGAAGACCATTATCTCAAGAACGTCTCTCAAGATATGAAGTATGAAGTACATGCCAAATATCGGCCCGAGAAAGGTCTCAAATCGTGAACCGAGTTATGCCAAGATATGAACTTTTTGATATCCCGAGAAGCAGTTTTAAAAGATTTTGTCCTTTAGCTAACTATTGATCAAATCGTCCTACTTTGCTTTCAGCCCTAATAAACTATCGAAATAAGTCCAAAAATGCATCTTCATGATCATTCTAAGACAAAAATAAAATATAAGAGATACACCTAGGAATAAAGGAGTCTAAGCATTTAATTAAGCCATGTGTGTAAGTGTCTGAATTGCTAACTTATAATAACAATGATCTCGTTTTTAAGCTTAGTTTGGGGAACGTGAAACTTGAGGGTGATAAATCTTCGCAGCACCAAAGCCCTAATGTAAGTCCTCGATCTCTTTACAAGTTATCTCCACGTAAGTTATTTTCTATTCTCTTGTTTACATTAAAATTTTAATTTCTCTTAGTACTTTAAATTTTTGTTTAGTAGTATTTTAATAAGGCTAAGGTTGATTGATAATGAGAAAAGTGTAATTGTGCTTTGTCACTAAGCATTGCATTAGGGCATGGCAATGGTTAAGTGTAGGGGATTTGATAGGTGTGAAAACACCCATCCTTTTACCACTTAGTTCTGGCTAAAACAAGACCAAAACACGTATTTAATATCATTTGTTTGGAATTATGCGTGGTTTTTGTGTTTATTGGTTTTCAGAGGCAACCAGATGAATATTGAAGAAAACATGGGATTGCACGGGTTTTATCAAGGAAAAAGACTTAAGACGAAGTCTATTGTCCAAGAGATGCAAAAGATTTGAAGTCATTGTGCCTATTTGAAGATTTATCGAAGAATAGAGCCAAAGATGGAAGATTCATATATGTCGAAGAACTCGAGTCTATAAAACAAAAGATTAGAAGACGAGTTGGAATAATTCACCGACACTTCTCAAATCCAAGTCGGAAACGTTTATTTAAAGACACGTGAAGACTTAAGAAGAAAGAAGAAAAAGAAGCCCAAATCAAAGCCCAATCAATCCCACCACCACATTACACACGCCTATATTAAGGCCTTACCTCACAAATTTTCACACACTTAGTTTTTTTTTTTAGTTTTCATTCTCTCTAGTTTTAGAGAGAGAAAGTTTAGAACTTTCTCTCACTACTTTTCATCTTTTTCTCTTTCAAGATCAACTTTTGTATTACTTTTTCATTAATCAAGTTCAAGTTTTTAAGTTTTAATCTTTAATCTCATCCTTCCTTTCTTTTACTTTTATTGATTTTGGTACAAATCTCGTATGATCCGTGTTGTTCATCTATGATTTGTGCTTAAAAAGTTGTTAACTTTTTATGTTTCCTTAAGTTTATACATAAATAAGCTTTAAGATCCTTGTTCTTATTGGCTTATCTGTTGATTTATCTTATTTACTTTTTGAAGTTTTTATAAAAGTTCATTTTTTTTATTGATTTGATTTAAAAGTTGTTTACTTTGAGTTTGGAAAAGTTGTTTTTAGTGCTTATTTGATCAGCTTATTAATAGATTCGAGTTAGTTTTGGGTTTTGGCTTGTCCTAATAGCTTATTTCCCTTGCTTTTGTACCGAATTTGCACCATTTTCGGAAAGGGAAACTCCCTTTTCCGATTGTACTTTCCGACCAAGCAACACCCCCTCTTTCCGATCGGTCGATCGGAAGAGGGTTTTGGTTTTTCGATTTGCCCCAATTTCCTGGATTCCGATTGTAGCTTTTTCAAACATTCCGATTGATGTTATTTCGTTTATTCCGATTGGATCTTGCTCCACATTCCGATTGAGTTGTTCTTTTTCCATTATTCCGATCGGTTGGATTTAAAGTATTCCGATTGGGTTCCTTGCCCCACATTCCGACCATAGCTTGCCACATTCCGATCATTTGATCGGAATAACATTCCGATCACCCTTTTTTATGGTTATTCCGATTGAGTTGTTCTTTTTCCATTATTCTGATCGGTTGGATTTAAAGTATTCCGATTGGGGTCCTTGCCCCACATTCCGACCATAGCTTGACACATTCCGATCATTTGATCGGAATAACATTCCGATCACCCCTTTTTATGGTTATTCCGATTGAGTTGTTTTGCTTTGTGCCGTTCTTACTTTATTTTAGTACTTTTCAATTAAGTTCATAGTTTTGCCAAGTTTTCCAAGAGTTAGTTTTTATTGAATGTTCATTTATTTTATATTAAAATCTTTAAGTTTTCAACATTTATTTTTAAACTCGTTTCTTACTTTAATCTTTCAAGTCTTTAATTTTACTCTTCGACACTTAATTTCTTGTCATTAGTTTAAAATAGATAAACAAACCAACCACTTTTTATTAACCAAGAACAAATCATTCCACTCAAGACCGAGATCAATTCGAGAGGATATCGAGAGAACATAATTGAACCCATTGTAAAAACCTTGTATCATCGCACTAGGTCGCCGACCGAAAAAACTAGGTCGCGACTGAAATGCGTTGTGCCTAGCCTAAGATACTACACTACTTTAGCTAATATATATATATATATATATATATATATACATATATATATATATATATATATATATATATATATATATATATATATATATATATATATATATATATACATGTATATATATATATATATATATATATATATATATATATATATATATATATATATATATATATATATATATATATATATATATATATATATATATATATATATATATATATATATATATATATATATATATATATATATATATATATATATATATATATATATATATATATATATATATATATATATATATATATATATATATATATATATATATATATATATATATATATATATATATATATATATATATATATATATATATATATATATAGTGTATGTAACATATAGGCATATGTGGATGTGATAATTGAGATAGTAAGTATTCATACATTCAACAACTTAGTCATACATCATAATAAAAAGCAAAAAATTCTTAGTAAAATCACCTCTTTATTTATAAATTGGTATTACATTAGTCAAAACTACTGGATGTTATAGTCTCTTCCTCTTATGTTGTTCCCAATCAATCCATAACACAAGATTTAGAAGAGATATTTAGAGAGAGAAAGAGAAGAAAGTAGAGAGAGAAACAAGAGAGAATTTGGAAGGTTAAACACTTTTAGAGAGAGAAATAAAATGGTAACCAACACCCTCTTCCACACATGGAAGAGGGTTTATATACCCTTGGCCTTTTGGGCCGTGGGCTTTGTTTCCTTGGGCCGGGCTTGGCTTTGCTTTGGGCTTACGCCCCTAACTTATACAATATTAGCTTAAAGTCCAAGCCCGGTTTTCCCGACTAACCTATTACAATACAAGACCTTTTAACGACTAACATGACCTATTACATTCTTGTTCGACTATATAAAATATAGCGCTAACAATCTCCCCCAATGTATCGGTCATCTTAAAAAGGTTAAAAAGCATAAGATGATTGAGTGAATACATTCTTGTAGAGGAGATCTTCCTGCTTTGGTATTGTATCTTGGTCTTGATCTTGTTTGTAACAGCTTTGTTCCTTCATGCTTTCGTCATCTTTATCTTGAGCCTTTGTCATTTGACTTTGAGTGCTTGAGATCTTCATCTGTGCTCCTTGTAACTAAGATGACCTATTACATTCTTACATTCTTAGGTATCTTAATTATCACCATCTTGTGTTCTTGTGACTTCTGAATCGACATCGGTATCACAGCTACGCCACCTTCTTGATATGCAGCAACATATATAGACACGGATAAAATGGCTTTGAACATTTCATCCTAACTCGGTAGCGTTTTACCTCTGGTCGGTGAAGACCGTTAAACGATATTAAATACCGTACCTGTGATCAGGTAGATTCGATTAAGAACCTCCTTGACAGGGTTTCCCGACGGTAGTAGCCAGTTCTCTTTACTCGACCGTCTCAAAGCAGACTGCGAACGTAAAGAGTGAATCATAAGGATAAATTATCCGTCTGATTAGAGTCGTCAATTCAGATTTCCTGGAACAAGTTTGATTCTAAAAGAATCGCACCATTGTTGCTTTCCAGTTTGACACAAGCTTGATTCATAGAGAATCTTGCGAGTTACCTACCGCAGTGCTGTTTGATGTTGACACTGGAAGGATTCCCATTCGTTACTGTGAACACTAATGAGTGTCACTCTGAATGTTCTGGCAAGATCACATGGATTTTGCGAAGAAACCTGGAATCAAGTTTGAATCAATTAAGAATCAAACTTAGTTGCATTCCAGTTCTCACAATTTTGATTCATGTAGAATCGCACAAGTTACCTACCATGAGCTTGTTTGATGCTGGCTCAAGCAGGATTTCCATCTTTATTGTGAATCGTATCACTCAGATGTTCTGGCAATATCACAAGGATAATGCGTAGGACTCAATTGTGTCCTAATGAGATGATAGATAGATCTCGTTTGGCTCTAGACTCAATAAGTGCATTTTGGTAATCGGAGGCTGGAGCAGACTGCCACCTTTTCAATATTAACTAACTCGGAGTGAGAAAGTCAATAGATACGTGTTGATCTCCGTGACAATGAGACAAGTTTCTTTTGAGAGAAACTCGAATGGCTGGGGAAGGGTTGTGCATCGCATCACTGGGTCCATGACACTTGTCTTCAAAAGATGTGTTAACCTGGTTTCTACCTAAGTTGCACAGAATATTCAACTCCTTCAATGCTTACCAATACGTCATCATTAGCACCTTGTTGTGATTGTTCTAGTGCTAACTTAAGTAATTGGTCCGCATTCAGCTTCATTTCACTCCATCTTTCCTAAGGACAACTATTTCTAGCTATGGAATGTCCTTGGGTAGATCCCTCCGGTTCTGGTTGGATCATAGGACTTAGTTTCCTATCCTAAACCACCTTTTGACTCCATCGTTCCGTCGTGGATAGTAGGTTGTTTTGGGTAAAGATCGTAACCATAAAACCATTGAAAACCATTCAAAGTGCTTGATAAAAATCAAAACTTTTAACACTTTGAAAGTTTTATATTTTCGAAAAGCTCCCCCTACACACATGCATCGATATACTAAATAGTTTGGCATGTGAAGGAAAGAGTTTCACTTGAGTCTTTAAGATCACATGTTGCGATATATTACATTTTAATCACATTTTCCCCCCCTATCTCTAATATAAAAATATAACATTAGAGATACCAATTGATTAAAATATGACATTTTCCGAAAAATCGACGGGAGAGAAACATGTGTGCACGCATGAATCATGGAACATTTTCAGTCAGGTCGCTCCCCCTCAACAATATATGTGTGTCTTGAGACAAAATTTGACAAAATTTTAGAAAAACGACACCACAAAATATGTTGAGGTACGGAGTTGAGATGCCTTTTCCGATATAATATATTACATTTGACAATTTCATATCATTTTCGGAATGTGTTGGATACATAAAATATGACAATTTTAGAGATGTACCCAACAACATTAAAAGCTTGATTTTAAAACGCTCCCCCTCAAAAATTGATCAAAATAACATATGACAATTTTGAGATATAAAAACCACTTATGAGGAAAGGAGTGTTGAACACACAATTTTGAAAGATTTAGAAAAACCTTTTGAGAAATTCTTGAAAAATTGTGTTCAACGGTTTTAAAATAATTAGGATAGAAGATTTCTCTTCTATTGATTAGGGAAAGCGCACTGAAGCGTACACTCCCCTTTCGGGTCCGTTTTTCATGAGCTCAAAACTTTGATTGTTTTGTGACTAGCTCATGACCGAGAAAAATAAATTTCCCGTTGTGAAGGATAAGTTATCATCCGTGATAAACTTTCCTTAAGTTGAGGTTCGAGTTCTAAGCTGACATTTACTTAGAAATCGTTTTTCATGAACTTAAAAACTTTGAATGTTTTTACGAGAAGCTCATGACCAAGAAATATGATTTTCTCGTTAAGAAGGATAAGTTATCGTCCGAGATAAACTTTCCTTAGTTGAGGTCCGAGTCCTAAGCTGTGATGCGCTTAGAAGTCATTGTGAGAGTATATCAAGCAGCTTCATTTGCCAAAACCTCCAAGTCTTCTGGAGTCATGTACTTCATACCAAGACGGCCAACGAGATACGCAAACCTATCTTTCGATAGAGCTTTTGTAAACAAGTCTGCCAGCTGGTACTCAGTTCTGACAAAGTATAATTCCACGATGCCACGTTCCACTTGTTCCTTGATGAAGTGATATCTGACATCGATGTGCTTGGTGCGGGAGTGCTGAACCGGATTGCAAGATATGGCTATGGCCGACTTTGAGTCACAATACATAGGTATTTTATCAAAGTGAAAGCCATAATCCGTGAGTTGAGTTCTCATCCAAAGGACTTGAGCACAACACGCGGATAGAGCCAAATATTCTGCTTCAGCAGATGAGAGAGAAGTGCAATCCTGCTTCTTTGACGACCAGCTGACAAGCTTGTCTTCACCTAGAAATTGTATGCTACCAGAAGTGCTTTTACGACTATCAAGACAACCTGCGTGATTAGAATCTGAAAAAGCCGTTAGATGAAAACCGGTTTCCCTCGGATACCAGAGTCCCATGTGAATGGTATTCTTAAGGTACCGAAAGATCCGTTTAACCTCTTTGAGGTGCTTTTGAGTAGGTCTGGCTTGATATCGTACACAATAGCATGTGGCATGATGAATATCAGGCCTGTTGGCTGTAAGGTACATAAGTGACCCGATCATACTGCGATATCGCGTTTGATCTACAGGATATGAGTACAAGTCAGCGTCTAGGGATGTGGTCGACAATGGTGTACCAACGCGAGCACATGAGGTCATACCATGCTTTTTAAGTATCTCTTGAGCATACTTAGCTTGGTTAATGAAGATACCACGTGGGGATTGATGAATCTGGAGGCCTAAAAAGAATTTTAGCTCCCCCATCATTGACATTTCAAATCTGCTTTGCATTAATTTTTCAAAACGTTTTGAAAGTTTTGGGTTCGTAGAACCAAAAATAATGTCATCAACATAAACTTGCACCAGCATTATGTCATCCCCATATTTATTAGTAAAGAGAGTAGGATCAATAGAACCTTTGGAGAATCCTTTGGACACCAAGAAGTTTGAAAGTTCTTCGTACCATGCCCTTGGAGCTTGTTTAAGTCCATATACAGCCTTCTTGAGACGATAGACTTTGTCAGGATGATGAGGATCGATGAATCCTTCCGGCTGATTCACATACACTTCTTCCTTCAAATGACCGTTGAGAAAAGCAGTTTTAACGTCCATCTGAAAAACCGTGAAGCCCTTATGTGCAGCATAAGCAAGGAATATCCTGACTACTTCCAAACGAGCGACTGGAGCGAATGATTCATCGTAGTCTATGCCTTCTTGTTGACGGTATCCCTTAACCACAAGACGAGATTTGTTTTTGATGATGGTTTGTTCTTCATCCAGTTTGTTTTCCAGATCCATTTGAAATCTAAAATTGACATTCCATAGGGTCGGTCAACAAGTTCCCAAACATTTAGGCGTTCAAAATGATGAATTTCGTCTTGCATTGAGTCAATCCACGCATGATCAGTCATGGCTTGTTTGATGTTTGTAGGTACAGTTCAACTCACGGTGAGTGCATACATACACACATCGCCATCAGTTTCGAGTTGTCTGCGTGTTCGAACCGGTTGTGAAGGATTTCCAATGACTTGCTCCAATGGATGATTACGTGTCCAATGGTGAGTGGATGGATATGGTTGGTAGAATGTATGCATGTTGGACGGATCAACATGTTGAGTAGAAGACTCTCCGACTTCGTGTACCGGTGTACCGAACGGATTGATAAATTCTTCATCGTCAGGTTGTGCATCGACTGCTTGATTGTTGTTACCTCCTTCAGCATTGACAGTTGGTGATGTTGGTTGTATGACAGTTTCTGGAGTTTGTTGAGTATCCAATAGAATATTCTCTTGAGCAACGGTTGCTGAAGTAGAGACAGTTGTGTCTTGTGAACTTGGTTCGGGTTCATCAGCAGTATTGACAGCGGAAGGCTTTGACACAACTTGATTGTTTCCATAGTAATATTCTTCAAACATTGGATCATATAAATCAACCAACTCATTCATATGTGTCGTATCCGTCGATTCTACTGTAGGAGTACTTTGTTGACATTCTTGCACGGGACGTACACTGTTGTGTGTAGGTGCCATTGTTGGACATTGAGGAGCGGGACTTGAGCTGTTGTGATCAAGTACCATTAGTGGCAATTCGTCAAAGTTCACATGAATTGTTTCGACAATAATCTTTGTTCTCTTGTTATAGACCCGATATCCTTTCGACAATGTCGCATACCCCACAAAAATACATGCATCACCTTTTTCTTTCATCTTGTCGAGATTCTCACCGTCTTTAAAAATGTGGCATAAAGATCCAAATACGTGAAAGAATTTGACAGTAGGTTTCCTGCCATTGATGATGTGGTAAGGTGTCTTTTCATGTCTAGGGATAACGAGAGAACGATTCTGAGTATAACAGGCAGTAGCAATTGCTTCAGCCCAGAAGAATAGCGATAATTTTGAAGCAGAGAGCATTGTTCGAGCAGCCTCAACCAAAGTACGGTTCCGCCTTTCGACAACGCCGTTTTGTTCAGGAGTTCGAGCAATAGACGTTTGATGTTCGATGCCTTCTTCTTGAAAGTAAGATTGCAAGTTCTTGTTCAAAAATTCAGTACCCTATCCGTTCTTACGGTTAAGACTTGAGCTTGAAGATTGCGTTGTATCATCTTGAGAAAGTTTTTGAGAACCTCTGGTGTTTCATCTTTGGACCTTAAAAAGAAAGTCCATGTGTATCTAGAGTAATCATCAACAATCACGATAATATACTTTTTCCTGTTAATACTCTCTACACGCATGGGACCACATAAATCCATGTGTAGAAGTTCTAATCGTCCTTTTGAGCTTGGGGTAGTCTTTGTTTTGAAAGACTTCCGTTTTGCTTTCCCCAACTCACAAGAAGAACAAAGATGGTCTTTGACAAATTTCAACTTAGGAAGACCGGTCACAATATCATTCTTCGAAAGCAAGTTGATGGTGTCAAAGTTGAGATGTGACAATCGTTGATGCCATAACCATGCTTGAGATGATGAAGCTTTAGCCATTAAGCAAATTGGATTTGTTGAAGATGTGTCTTGAAGAGTTACTGTGTAGAGATCAGAACCACGAGAACCTGTAAGAAGGTCATTCCCATCGTAGTCTCTAACATAACAAGTAGATTTCCGAAAAGCCACTTCCAAATCCGCATCACAAAATTGACCAACCGAGAATAAATTGTGATTCAGTCCCTCGACGTAATAAACCCGTTTAATAGTGATATTCCCTTGAACCAAGTCTCCATATCCGAGTATCGGTGCAAATTGATCATTTCCAAACCGTACCGTACCCAGAAACTTCTCCATGAAGTTAATGAGAAGCTTGAGATTGCCCGTCATGTGCTTTGTGCACCCGGAGTCCATTATGAATAGGATGAGTTTGACGAGCTGTAGAAGAATTAGAAGACAATGTAGCATTTGAGAAATGGGAGCCCTTGATAGAAACGGGTTCCAAAATAGTAGTGGACCTAGATTCTAAAGGCAAGCTAACATTCATAGACTCAATTAGAATGGGGGTTGTCTTAGGTACCCATTTGTATCCGGGTGGTGTAAATCTTGAATACCCCCGTGTACATGTCCTAATCATGTTCTCATAAAGCTTCTTTAACCTGCTTTGTTTACGTAGAGTAGTGGATTCTAACGCACTTAGTTTCTTAAGTGGTTGCTCAGTGGATTGGTTCAAAGTTCTTGTGGGTTTACTAGTACTAGTGGGCATACGAATAGGCTTCCTAGTTCTAGTATTCACGCCATTATAATTAAGAGCACAAGCATCATGATTGAAAGTACGAACACATTTGCCACATTCAACACAAACAAATTCAACATTCGAGGTCTTAGCATTTAAACTGTCATTACATGCAGTTACAGACGTTTTATTCTTAGAAAACTTAAAATTCCTACGGTGATCTTCTACTTCATTCTTCTTCCCTTGACTATTGTTAGGCATGACTCTATCTTCAACTCTAGTGCTCTTAAGCTGTGGTCCGCTAACACTAGTAGTGGGATTTACTCCTGTAGAAGAAGACACACGTTGATTAGTTTTCCTAGTATTCTGATGTAACTGCGTTGTTCCAGTTTGAGTGGACCTAGTGTTCATCTTATACATTCCAGGTGCTATCACATTAGTGCTCTTATCATTTCCTATCTTAGGCAAAGTCTGTGGGGATTGTCCCAAAATAGATGTTTTAGGGCATTTAACCGCATTTGGTCGACGAACGGCGGATGGTTTACCCAAAACAGACTTTCCTTTGATTTTCTCAATGAGTTTCTATAACTCACTTATGGCTATGTCCCTTTCTTTTAGCTGAGCTTTCAAATCATTTATTTCGAAATCTTTTTCATTCAGTAGACGAAACGAAGAAGCTGACATTTCTTGACACTTTTTATGATTATGAGATTTTTCATCTTTTTGTAAAGCAAGTTCAAGAGAAATGGAGTGTTTCTCAAGTTGAGAAAAGCTTTTCGAAAGTTTCTTATATGACTGAATTTGTTTTGAAAGCTCTACTTCAAGATTGCAACATTTCTCGTCTGATTCTGACGCTAGACATGCTACATGACAATATTGATCAAGATCGGTATACAAACCAAGTATAGCATTCATATGGTCAGCATAAAAGTATTCCTTAGAAAGTCGATCAATTTCGTTAGAAAGTTGGTGTTCTTGTGTCTTTAATTTAATTTGAAGAAAATTAACTTCATCTTCAAGAGATTTGACATAGCTTAAATCAGTTAACATTTCCTGAGTGAGAGCATTATAAAACATTTCCACATTTTTTGAAAGATCATCAATGGTTGGAACAATGCATTGTTGAATGACGACTTCTACTTGTGGGTTAGGTTTAATATTCCAAATGGTATCCCTAGAAACTTTTTCATAGTCGACGACACCTTTGTACAAATTTAAAACCCCTTGTTTTATAAACTCAAATTGCTGAACACTTTTGCTTTTCTCATCCCATTTACGTTTTTCATCCTAAATTCGCTTTTCTAACAAAATTGATTGCTTTTTGAAACTCCTTTTTAAAGAAACTTTCTTTTGTGGTTCATCACTTGGTGGTGGAACACTATTATACATATTTTGTTCTTTTGAAAGTTCTTTTTGTGGGACAAACTTAATATGATTGTTAGAATCAGAAAGGTTTATTAAATCACTTAAGTTTGATTGACTTTCTTCTTGTTGACGAATGATTTCGTCGCAGTCAGGGGAAAGCATAAGAGCAAGATTATCAACATAACAACCGATATCATAAAGAGCAGGCTTGGTACTTTGAACTTTCTTGAGATATTCAGGCTTGACAAAACTCGTTTTCATATTTCTATTGAGCATATTCATAGTTTGAATAGACTGACCCGTTTTGTAAACAATGTTGTTTAACGTGTCGACTCTCTTTTCCAAAGCAAGAATTTTTTCAATATCCTTTTCTTCACGAGTTTTATAAAGCTCAGTTTGTTCTTTGTTAATCGACTCTAATTCAGTAATTTGGAGTTTATGTAGCAGCAGTTGTTCTTCAAGTTCCGATATCTTCTGTTTTGACATATGAATTTCGTGTGTTACTTCAGAACAATATTGTTCGTTGAGCACCTTACGTTCATATACCAAACCATTAGCTATTGCAACCCGTCGATCAGCTTCTTTTACATAATCACACTCTTTAAGCCTGTCTATCTCCTCGGCTAAGGATGTGTTTGCTTGCTTCAAACGTTTATTAGCTTCTTTGTTTTCATCAATTTCACGTTTTAAAGAATTAATAATAGACGCAAGCAAATCACGGTCCTCATCCGAGTCAGTATCCTGAACAGCTTTTCCGTCATCATTACACATATGCTGTGAATCCGTAGAGATATTGCTATCCTCCGTGTCCATTACATATGTGTCATTGATGCTTTCGGGTTGCTCAGGATGCCGTCGTTCATTAGCAAACACATTATAGTTATCATGTGATGGTACCTTTTCAAGTGGCTGAGTATCAAAGATAGGTCCAGAAGTATCAGCAGTCTCTGGAAGCACTTCTTGAATCTTTGCCATGTACACATAATGTGCCTCTAGCTCTTGATCATCGGCTTCATCATCAGTGTCAATACGCCAGTCAACTTCATCTGCTGTTAGTAGAATTCCTGCTTCTTCTTTCTTACACAGCAGCATCTTTTCCTTGTGATACCCTGAGTCCTTAACCCGTTTTGGCTTCTTGCATTCCCTAGCCATGTGCCCAAATCCCTTACAGTTGAAGCATTGAATCCCAGTCTTCTGCACAACCGGAGTGCCTACAGTATCTCTATCCCCAACTTGATTCAGCATCCTCTGATTATCATACCTAGCATCACGATCATACCTAGGTGCATGATCAACTTCCTTATATCTAGCATTGGATGATGATCTGAGGTTGTTGTTGGTAGGTTTGTAGATCTTCTTATAAGTTGTGGTGAGTAAAGACATGAGTTCTTCAATCTTCTTGTCCCTTGAAGTTTGTTCATCATCACTGTCTCCATCTGACTCGGTGTCATAATTTTGGAGGTGGAGTGGGGACGATTGCTTTTGCTTTGTGTTTAGCAGCAACTAGAGGTTTGGTGGATGAGCTTGATGACTTTGAGGAATGAGTAGGTGGTTGTTGACGGAGAACGGGTTTTGTTGAAGTAGCAGCCACAAAAGCAATAGAATTAGCAGACCGTTCTGCCTTTTCAGCCCTTAGTTCATTCACTTCATTCTGATGTTGTTTCAAGATATCATAAAGTTTGTGGTAAGATATAGTCTTGATATCCTCCCTTTGTTTGACCAAAGTCACAAACCTTTGCCATTCCGTTTTGAGTTGAAGTAGAAACTGAACATTGGCATGATGATTGGAGATGGTGCACTGATTTCTGACAAGCTCATTCATCATTTTGTAGAATCTCGAGTAATATGAGTCAATGGATTCATCATCTTCAGATGTGAATTTTCCAAACTCCCAAAGTAGATTAGTCTCGAGATCTTGAACATTGATTGACTCACCTTGCTTCAATCGATGAATTGCATTCCACATTTCCATAGCATTAGGACATGCATCAATTGTGGAATAGATATCGTTATCAATTCCATTGAGTATGAAATTTACAGCATCAGCTTCAGCTTGGAGGAGTTTCTTTTTCTCAGCAGAACATGTGTCAAAATCCTCCATAGCTCGTATAGTTGATGAAGTACCATCCTCTGCCTGTGTGGTAATTGGTTTGAATTCAAAAACTGGAGGTGGATTCTCAAGGCAGTGACGAAGAGCAGTTCGGTTTTCTTTTCCGTCGAGAAATCTGAGAAAACGAGATCTCCATTGAACGTAGCAACCGGCAGTGAGCACAGGTGGGTTACCGTTGCCACCTTGTTCCAAACGAATTTGATTAGTTGCAATGTTGATGTTGTTGTTAGACATGGTGAATACTTGTGGATGAATTGCAGATCTTAGTGGATTTGTTGTGATGATGTGTGGTTAAAATTGAAATCCCGAAAAATTCAAAAATTCTTTTCTCAGCCCGACAATAAATTTCTCAGTCTGACAAAACGGTAAGCCGAAAAATTTTGTATCGCCAAATTTTTAATTTGAGTTAGAAATAGTGATGAGACTGTACTTATACATAGTCTCATCGTCCAAATTGGGCTTAAAACGCTTAAAATATCGTCAAAATACCCATATATGTGCTTGTGTTTGTTCATTGTGTATTTTAGGTATGGATATCGTGAATTTACCAAAAGATCAAAGGAATCAAGCAAAAACGAACACGGGAAACGAAGCCGCACAAAGAACCGTACCCGAAGAATGAATTTTGCAAAAATGCCCTTGAAGTTTGAAGATTGTACAAGTTTGGTCCCTCAACTTTGAAGATTTGCCACTTTATACCCCTCAATTATCCATTAATATGAATGGGGGTCCCTAAAGTTTCATATTTATACAAGAAAAACCCTTGGATTTTGGAAAAAAGTTACAAGATTCAACATTGTTAACTAAGGACTAGAAGTGCAAAGCCACAAGGACTAACGGTGATAAATGCAAAGGACTGATTTTGAAAAGCTGTTTTAATAGCCATTTAACCATAGGGACTGCTATTGCCAACTCCCCAAACAATTTTAACCACACCTTCCATTAAAACTTTACCAGCCGACAACCTTAAAACCCTCACCCAACCCCCAGCTGCCACCTCATCACCCCACTCCCCCTCAACCAATCACAAACGCCATCTCCCTCCACGTCATATCCCACCATCCTAAATTTTATAAACATATTTTTATTACTTGTTTTTTGTGGTAAACAAAGGTTTAAAATGATTAACCACCAAAACTAAATCAAACCATACTGTTTTACCTTCCTAATTAACATAAACCCTAAATCCTAACTTCCACTAAACAAAGGGGTTTTGTTTTTAGACCTCCAGATCATCAATACACCTTAACCACATCATAACCCACACCTCAAAACACCCATCACTCTCACCTACGTGGTCCCACCATACTCCCCTGCTCCACCATTGAAGAAAAATACAAAATCTTGGCAGAAGATCAACGTATATGGTTAATTACTTGGTCCCAAAGAGTAAAGCAACGCTCAAGATCAATTTTAACAGGCTGGCATCTTCACATGCTCAAAGAAGGACCTAGAAGCAAGATTCAAATTCAGCATATCCTTGGAATATGCTTGGGGTATTTTAGGAAATCAATAGTATTAGGGTTATTATTCACTGTCTTCTAGATAGTTTTCTTTTGCTGTATAAATAGATGTCGTATGTGACATCTATTCTTTTGTTCCAGTTTTTTTTATGTAATGTTCAAAATTGATTAATGATAATGAAAGATTTTAACTTTGCATAAATACTGAGTTCCTCATTCTTGTTTTAGTAGTTTACTGATTTTAATATTTGAAATTTTAGACTTAAGTTATTATTAAAAGTTTTCACCAAAAACGTTTTTTTTTTTGGAATTTATTAAACTCAACCAAGTTAAAGGAGGAAGTGAAAGTGGAATCCCTTAGCCTTGGTTGTTATTAATCCCAGTTTGTGTGAAATTTCAGGTTGGTCTCATTGGATTTTCATCAAAATCAGTTTTTCAAAGATTTTTCTGAAAAATCTCATTTTCATTTTTTTAATCATTTCACTGTAGCAAAAGCTACAAGCCAAAAGCTTGTAGCTGTTGCTACTTGCAGTTGTTTGGTGGTCTTGTGGTGTTATGTGCAGGTAACAAGATCAACAAGAGCTTTCCTTCATCCATTTCATTTTTTTACCCTTTGAAGATATTTAAGCTTAGGGTCCATCATTGGATTCCTCCAACAAGCTCTCTCTACTTGATCATAAGCTTTCAGAAGCTCTCAAATAGGTCTCTAGAAGGCATCAGCTTGGGGTACGGGCTTGAACCCTATTGACTTTAAATTTTTGAGTTTTATGTGAAATATATGATTTTGGGTGAGTTACTTGTTTAATGTGTTAGGTTCTATGTGTTTATGCTCATTTAGGGTATTAATGCATGTTTAGATGTTAAGTAATCAGTTTGGTTAGGATTTATAAGCTTTTGCTTTGTTAAATTTCACTTTCTGATTATTAAGGGGTGTTTGGATTTGGATTTTAAACTGAATATTGTGACAAGTTTTGGTTTATAATTTATCTAGACATACTCCTTTTGCTAGATCTAAGTCATTTCAGTTATAGGTTTTCAGTTTGCATAGGATTTTAAGTAGTTTGCATGTGAGAAAAATGACACAAAGCTTAAAAATCTGTTAAGCCAAATTTTCTGCTTGTTTTGTGCACATTTTGCTATATAATTTTTTTAGATTGTTAGCATAATTGGTAAATTAGGATAGAGTATTGCTTGTTATAGATTTGAGGGTGTTGTGTGAGAGTCCTTTAGCTTTAAAACCCACCCTAGTGCTAAGTAGACCAGCAAAAGCCCCCCACAGCCCCCTAGTTTATAACAGCAACTGTGATTGCCCTATTTTTGTGTTTTCTTGTATTGTGCTTGTGTGTTTTTTAGCATAAATTGACTCCCCACACTTCCATGAGTGTGGGGGTGCCTTTGTTTCCAAAATATTCCAAGTAACAAGCAATCTACAAGCTTAAATCTTCACAGTCCTGTTTTTTTTCATTACCAGTGGGAACTCAGTTCCCACTGTCTTTGTTGTTGGTTCCCCCTGCTACACAAAAAGACAGAAACACAAAGTGTCACCATCAGTTTTCTAAGATTTTTGTCTTTAGTGCCCTTAATTAGGATTTAGACCTTCATTCTTTTTTCTATATTTTTCTTTTTTAATTCTTGATTTTTCAGTATAGTTAATTTTGGAGTTACTGTTCCTTTGATATTTTCTAGATTAATTAGCTATTTAAATTAACTTTTTTAAATACTGTTTTTGTCATTTACTGTAAAAAAGTCATATTTTTCTGTTTTAAAATTTTTTATAGATTAAGAATATTAATTTATGATTTTTAGTTTAAAAATTAGTTACTGTTCACTTTTTAATTATTTTTTATAATTAAATTAGTTTGATTAGGGTTTTATTATTAAATAGTTTTGTCTTTTAGTGTAAATTTTTACATTTTTCAAACTTTTTCATTTTTCTTCTGTTCTTTAGTGTATCTTAGGATTTTTAAAATTGTCAAATTAATTTTGGCATTATTTTATTATTTTCTAGGATTATTTTAATTTAAAAATAGTTTTTAGTGATTAAAAAATAGAAAAATAGTTTTTAAAATTCAAGAAAAATACTTTTTAGTTTTTAAATAATATAAGTTAGTTATTAGTTCAATAAATTAATATTTTGGGCATTTTGTTAATTATATTTAATTTTTGGGCTTTAATTAGCATTAAAAATTGAATATTTAATTAATAAAAGGTTTTAAAATATATTTGTTGGATTTTTATTCTTATTTATATTATTTAAGACTTAGTTTAATCTTTTAATTAATTTTTAGGTTCTATTTTTAATTTCGTCATGTTTTACGTAATTACGTCATCGTTTTACGTTAATTCGTCGTAGTTTAATCGTAGCGTAGCTCGTCTTTAATTTTTCTCTTTCTCAAACAAAAAAGTCACTAATCCAAACATTGTTATTTTACATAATTGGCACACATAATACACACCTCCTTCGAGAACGAACTTTGAATTTATTCGTCTTCACGGTTTTCCTAAATCGTGTCGATTAATACTTACCACATTTATACATTGTTTTCCTAAACACGTATTTACTACACCTATCATTTGACGCCGCTGCCGGGGAGGTGTTTGTGTGCCATTATTATTAGTATCGTGTTTGTGTGAGTAGTGCGTTTTAGCTTTTCATTTTTTTTGGAAAGCGTACATAAACGTATATACTCATTTTTGTTATTTTTCATTAATATATTATAATATCCAAATAAATCGTGTTTAATTTTCCTAAATTAAACACCAATCAATCTTTACTATATTGTAGATATATTGGTTTTCGTTTCTCTTTGTGAATATATTATTACTATATTGTACTACGTAAGAACAATAAATATACAAGTACTCCAAATACGTGAGAAATCACAACCTTGATTCGGGATTTCATCACTCAATCATTGTATTCGAATCTAAAGCAAAAGTTTAAAGGCAAAATAGATAAATACTTTCGTGAGGCTTAATTTCAATTAACACAAACTATAAGGTGGGTATAAGGCGGTTGTATTTCACGACCTAAAGGAAAAAGGCTCTTAAGTGTTTCGCGCCGCCTCGTTTCCTCCGCTTGCTTGTGCGTGTTTTGAGAAAGAGGGCTAATCGAGGGTTTTCCGCCCAAGTATTATCTACGTATATTATATTTGCTTGTGTTTTCAAGATTAAACCCTCTTGAACGTTTTGGTGTTCCACCAACGTTCTAAAGTCATCGAGAACGTTCACTCCACGTGATCGTTTTCATTCTTTGTGGCTCCTTTAATCGAGAAAGTCGATTCGAGGGGAGATTTGTAGATTTTTGTCGACGTAATACATTCAAAAATCCAAAAAAATTAAAAAACCAATCAAAAACCAAAAAAATTAAAAAAATCAAAAAGCCGCAAAAAGAATCTTCTTTGCTACCACCCATTCTACGCTTAGTGCATGCGCACTCGATCGAAGGATTATTCCAATTCTAGTGAAGCTTCAAATCGACGCAATCGTAATCGAAGGAATCGACGACGTAGACGAGAATTAGAAACCGACGTTCCTAATATCGTTGTTGAAGAGACCGTAGAGGAGATGGCCGACAATCGTTCTATGATGGAATTGCTCCAAGCGCCCACCGAGGGTTATGGAGACGCGATCGTAATTCCCGCTATCGAGGCGGAGAATTTTGAGATCAAGAGTGGAATGCTTTCGTTGATCCAAGCTACGAAGTTTCGAGGTCGTGAAGCCGATAATCCTCACGACCATATTCGGAATTTTGATCGTCTTTTGGCCACGAGCAAGTTTAAGAACGTCGACACCGATGTCGTCAAGCTTATGCTTTTTCCTTACTCGCTCGATGGTGCCGCCAAGGATTGGTACGAGAAAGAGCCACCTAATTCCATTACTACGTGGAAGGATCTCGTTTCCAAGTTCGTTAATTATTTTTTCCCACCGTCTAAGACAACGTTTTTCAAAAACGAGATTACGAAATTTGAGCAAAAATCGAATGAATCTTTTAGAGACGCGTGGGATCGTTTTAAGGAATTGCTTAGGCAATGTCCTCACCATGGTTTTTCCGAGTTGCACCAAATCGATACGTTTTACAACGGTCTTAATTTTCACGAACAAGACTCGTTGAATTCCGCCGCCGGTGGCAACTTTTTGTGTAAGACTCCGAGAGAAGCTTTGATAATTATCGAGAACCGTTCCAAGGTTTACCAACTCCGCAATGCACCGAGTGTTGCCAATGTCGCCAATGTTAGTAGTTCTAATCGCGACATTGAGAGAGTTGATGCAAAAGTCGATAAGTTGACGAATGTGTTCACGTCTTATCTCATTGAGATGCAAAAGAAAGACGCTCCCGCTACGGTGAAAGCGGTTGAGGTTTCGTGTACGTTTTGTGGTGGACCTCATAATTATTACGAGTGTGCGGCTACGGATGGCCAAACGTCAAATGTGAGTGCGTTAAACAACAATTTTCAAAATCAAAATAACGCTGGTCCATCGCAACAAGGCAATTATAACCAAGGCAACAATTTTCAAAATCGAAACAATTTTCAAGGAAATAATCAACAAGGAAATTTTTCGAATCAAAATCAAGGAGGTTATAATCAAGGTCGTAATATAACTTGGCAAAATAGAGATAACAATCAAGGAAACAATTTTTCAAGTGGGAATCAAGGAAATTTTCAAAGAAATAATCAAAACCAAGGGAACTTTAATTCTAATCAAAATAGTTCGTCAAACGATTTTCAAAATTACATGAAAACGAATGAGGCTAATATGAGACGATTAGAGGGAGAAATTGGTACTTTGAAAAACGACTTCACAAATACTTTGAAATTGCAAAACACGAAGATTGAGCAAGGGCAAATTGATATAAAAAAGATGTTTTCGGCCATAATGAACAAAGCCTCGGGTTCGTCATCAAGTTCGTTACCTAGTGACACCGTTGCTAATCCGAAAGAACAATGCAAAGCCGCCTCGTCTCGTGAGAAAGGTCGTGTGATTACCCCTAACCTTGAAGGATTCCGTGTTGTTTATCCCTCTCAACCCTCGACTTCTAAGACGTCTTCTTGTTCTAAAGTCGATGGGGTGAACGTGGCGACCAAGGAAAGAAGTGCACACCCTCGTGTACCTCGAATTCCATCCACGGTTCAAAATGAGAGCTTTGTCGACCTTACCGAAGTAACCCTTGAAGAAACTTGTGCATCGATCCTTCTTAAAAAACCCAAAAGGCGTATGCCGAGAAAGGAAAAGGATCCGGGCCAATTTCTACTACCTTGTGATTTTTTCCGAGATTGAGGGATGTTTAGCCCTTGCCGATTTAGGTGCTAGCATCAATCTCATGCCTCATTCTCTTTGGAAATTGATGAGATTGCCTTCGCTTACCCCCACGAACATGACAATCGAGCTTGCAAATTGTACACCTTTAATACCAATTGGAATAGCCGAGGATGTCTATGTTAGGATAGGAAAGTTTGTTTTTCCCGCGGATTTCGTTATATCCGATTACGAGTGTGACCCTAAATGTCCCATTATTTTAGGCCGACCATTCTTATCGACGGCTAGAACCGTAATCGACGTTTACGAGGGGAGACTTACTATGAAATATGGGGATGAGAAAATAGACTTTTTCGCTAGAAAATCCCAAGGATTTAATGAGAATGAAAAAACCGAGGTTTCAAAACCTAATGATTCAAATTCTAATGATTTCAAAATATTTACTTTAGCGGAAAGAATGAAGCTTGATGCATGTTTTGAAAGAATTAAGAAAAACGGTTTTAAAGATGATGATTTTGATGATAAAGAATACGTGTACCTAATTCAAAAGGGTATGTGTAAATTTATGGATGAAAACTCACTTTGGGATGTTTTTAGCGAAACAAGTGAAACACCAATTCCGAAGGGCGACGTTAATGCCATCTCGACAATGACCAAAATGGATTCGTCTTCACCACCTTCGAAGGACCACGTCTTTGAGGCTTCAACTTCTAACTCCATCGAAGTGCCTCCTTTACCTAGCCCAACACCCGTTGAGGCTAAAGGGTTTATCGACATCGATCCTCTCGTCTTAGAAAAGTCACCTAAGCATAGCCCTAGTGCTTGTAAGTCCATGGTTGTGAGTGCTCCATCGACTCTTTCTTTGACGATGACGATGGCGATTTTGCCGAGCTTGATCATGTACTTCGACATCCACATGCTATTTTTGATTCTCCTAAAAAGAAACATGTGAAGTACGATGATTATGAGTTTGATTCCGAGATTGAGGAAATCATTGAACGAGAGCTAGCTCTTATGCCTTCACTTCCACCTACGAGTGAGGTCGATCTTTCCAAAATCGAGGATGAACTAAATGAGTTGGAACGTCTTATTTTCGATGACGAACCAACTCATGTGACCACTAAGAATCCAATTCTCGAGGAGTTACCTAATCAACACTCCTCATTTGAGAATGACGTTTACCACATTCGTGAGGATCTAACTTATCAACGATCCCCACAAAAGAATGATGGTTTCGTGCTTGATCGTGATCTTTTCGAGAGAGTTTCTAAGATACTCAAGGAGGGGAATGACAAAACTTGGTTTGACAAGCCTATCTTTGATGAAGAAATCGATGAGATCGACGTTCATGAGGATGACGAGTATGTTGACCCCGAGGGGGCGGTGTTCTTTATTGATAAACGTTTTGAGAACTTATATAATCCGCCACCCCCTCCTACCAATGACTTAAATGTGAGAATTTTTAGCGCGACTAATTTTTAATTTGACACGCCAAATATTTTCGACATTATTCAATCGGGTTTTCATAAAGAGTTTAAAAACGATGAAAAAGGAAAAGATTTTAAAAATGTTTTAAATGATTTTTCTACATGTTTAACTCCGTCATCACATCGTTTTATGAGTGCTACCACCTCGTCTACTCCCTTTGACGACGGTTGGTGTGGTCTTAGTATGGGGGAAGCCCCAAATGTTCCTTCACACTTTACCACCGAGGACGAGATTTACGATCCCGGAATTGCTTGTAAAGGGAAATCTCGGTCTTCCACCGATGCAATAAATGGAAAATCTTTTCGTTTGCTTGGTGTGAGTCTACCTCGAGTAGCTAATTATGTTGCCTTACCCATTGCCCCACCTTTCTACTTCTTATCTCTTTTCTTCTACCCCATTGGGGTTTGTGTTGAAGTAGCGTTGTTTCGTCTTTCATCCGAAAACGAAGACGCTATCTTTGACCCCGATATACGTTTATCGGGTTTTTAAAGTACTCCATGTACTTTTGGGCCTTGTTTATCATGTAAGCCCCACTAAAAATGACCATACCAAGATTATCCCTAAATGATCACATTTATGGGGATTCGAGTCGAGCTTTTGACTCGGTTATCAAAAACAAGGTGCCTCATGGGGGATTCTCATGCTTATCCTTGTAAATATTATCGCTTTCTTAGTTTAATGTAACGAGGGGACTTGTGCTCTTCCAACCTTTGTTTCGTGGTTGTTTGTGATTGTGATTTATTAGGTTCATCGACATCATTGAAGCCTCTCGTGTTCGTTTTACGGATCACTCGAGCTTCGATCGTTGCCTTTGGAGATTCCGATATCCGATGATATCCTTTTATGTTCTAACGTTTATCTTATTAGCATAATTCATAAACGGCTTATAGGTTATTCGTTTTACCCTTTCCATGCTCGAGATTAAGCATTCGACTTCGTCTCTAGTATGGGGGTGTTTACACCCCTAGACTCGAAACATTGAGGACAATGTTTAGTTTTAGTATGGGGGGGTGAGTAGATACTTCACCTTGCTTACGTCAACACGCAATCCAATATTCATCTTTTTGTTATCATTTTGTTGCAAATAAGGCTAAAAATGGCCAAATTTTAAAATTTTCTAGTTTTTCATAAGTGTTTAAGACACGAATGTAGGTTTTCCGATGGTGAGAACGAGAGTAATTTTTGACTCGACCGTGCGTGTTGAGCACTTAGCTTCGATTCCTTAACTTTTTTAGGCTAAGTCTCTTAAATGAGGACGAGAAATGATAGAGTTATTTATAAGTCTCGTAATCGTCACGATCTCATGTGTAGTAATTATTAGCTTATTCTCCCAACGCTTTTGCATAATAAATTGTTAATAAATATTGATTTGGCGGTTTAGTCACTATTGTTGGGTTTCTAATTTGTTTTGGTAGCTTCCATGTAATTAAATTGGGAAAACATTAAGGTATCGCCAGCGTCACGGTTTTGAAGTATTGGCACCCGAATAATCGAAAGCTTCACCTAATAATAAGATTTCAAGTGCTCACCTAAATTAAGCAAAAATTTGAAGCTCACAAGGCCGAAAAATCTATGCCCAAATTGAAAGTGAATCAAGCCTTAATCTTCGAAGCTTTAAAGATCCAAAATTCGCTTTAGCGTGAGGATATACGTCTTTGGCTAATAAAACCACCGATGAGGCGGATAATAAAAGGCAAGGCAAGACCGAAGTCATAATAAAAGCTTCATGGCGAAGTTGAATAAAAGATGGAGGTAAACCAAAGATAATAAGGCCCTTCCGTTAGGGGGCGTATAAAAGTCTTGGTAATAAGTCTCATGTTCAAAACCGTTATAAAACCGTGTTTATCGATCCTTCTTGTTGACTTAATTTTTTGACATCGTTGTCTATTGGGATGAATTATTGATTTGATGATTTTGGTTACACCGTTAAGTTTCTATTTTTAGACTTAATCTCTATTCACGCATAAGTCGATGATGTATCCTCGTGATCATTAAGACAAAAATAAAATATAAGAGATACCAAGTAGGAATAAGGGAGTTTAGGTTCGTAATTAACACTCATGAGATATGTTCGTGTTGCTAACTTATAATAACAATGATCTCGTCACACGCTTAGCATGGAATTGGGTGAAAATCGAGGACGACGAAATTATTTCTAACGAAGCATTCACGTGTTCTTGTTCTATGATCCCAAAAGTCACATTCTCGTGATGAAAACAATACATTATGTCTAAAACGCGTGTAGTAGTTTATTTAAATTTATGTCTTCAATAAATGTCATCATAAAATGAATTTTGGAAGTGCTAAGATACTTAATTCTAGCATTGCGTGGGGACACGGCAATGGTTTAGTATGGGGGAGTGATGAGACTGTATTTATACATAGTCTCATCGTCCAAATTGGGCTTAAAACGCTTAAAATATCGTCAAAATACCCATATATGTGCTTGTGTTTGTTCATTGTGTATTTTAGGTATGGATATCGTGAATTTACCAAAAGATCAAAGGAATCAAGCAAAAACAAACACGGGAAACGAAGCCGCACAAAGAACCGGACCCGAAGAATGAATTTTGCAAAAATGCCCTTGAAGTTTGAAGATTGTACAAGTTTGGTCCCTCAACTTTGAAGATTTGCCACTTTATACCCCTCAATTATCCATTAATATGAATGGGGTCCCTAAAGTTTCATATTTATACAAGAAAAACCCTTGGATTTTGGAAAAAAGTTACAAGATTCAACATTGTTAACTAAGGACTAGAAGTGCAAAGCCACAAGGACTAACGGTGATAAATGCAAAGGACTGATTTTGAAAAGCTGTTTTAATAGCCATTTAACCATAGGGACTGCTATTGCCAACTCCCCAAACCTTTTTAACCACACCTTCCATTAAAACTTTACCAGCCGACAACCTTAAAACCCTCACCCAACCCCCAGCTGCCACCTCATCACCCCACTCCCCCTCAACCAATCACAAACGCCATCTCCCTCCACGTCATATCCCACCATCCTAAATTTTATAAACAGATTTTTATTACTTGTTTTTGGTGGTAAACAAAGGTTTAAAATGATTAACCACCAAAACTAAATCAAACCATACTGTTTTACCTTCCTAATTAACATAAACCCTAAATCCTAACTTCCACTAAACAAAGGGGTTTTGTTTTTAGACCTCCAGATCATCAATACACCTTAACCACATCATAACCCACACCTCAAAACACCCATCACTCTCACCTACGTGGTCCCACCATACTCCCCTGCTCCACCATTGAAGAAAAATACAAAATCTTGGCAGAAGATCAACGTATATGGTTAATTCATTGGTCCCAAAGAGTAAAGCAACGCTCAAGATCAATTTTAACAGGCTGGCATCTTCACATGCTCAAAGAAGGACCTAGAAGCAAGATTCAAATTCAGCATATCCTTGGAATATGCTTGGGGTATTTTAGGAAATCAATAGTATTAGGGTTATTATTCACTGTCTTCTAAATAGTTTTCTTTTGCTGTATAAATAGATGTCGTATGTGACATCTATTCTTTTGTTCCAGTTTTTTTTATGTAATGTTCAAAATTGATTAATGATAATGAAAGATTTTAACTTTGCATAAATACTGAGTTCCTCATTCTTGTTTTAGTAGTTTACTGATTTTAATATTTGAAATTTTAGACTTAAGTTATTATTAAAAGTTTTCACCAAAAACGTTTTTTTTTTTGGAATTTATTAAACTCAACCAAGTTAAAGGAGGAAGTGAAAGTGGAATCCCTTAGCCTTGGTTGTTATTAATCCCAGTTTGTGTGAAATTTCAGGTTGGTCTCATTGGGTTTTCATCAAAATCAGTTTTTCAAAGATTTTCCTGAAAAATCTCATTTTCATTTTTTTAATCATTTCACTGTAGCAAAAGCTACAAGCCAAAAGCTTGTAGCTCTTGCTACTTGCAGTTGTTTGGTGGTCTTGTGGTGTTATGTGCAGGTAACAAGATCAACAAGAGCTTTCCTTCATCCATTTCATTTTTTTACCCTTTGAAGATATTTAAGCTTAGGGTCCATCATTGGATTCCTCCAACAAGCTCTCTCTACTTGATCATAAGCTTTCAGAAGCTCTCAAATAGGTCTCTAGAAGGCATCAGCTTGGGGTACGGGCTTGAACCCTATTGACTTTAAATTTTTGAGTTTTATGTGAAATATATGATTTTGGGTGAGTTACTTGTTTAATGTGTTAGGTTCTATGTGTTTATGCTCATTTAGGGTATTAATGCATGTTTAGATGTTAAGTAATCAGTTTGGTTAGGATTTATAAGCTTTTGCTTTGTTAAATTTCACTTTCTGATTATTAAGGGGTGTTTGGATTTGGATTTTAAACTGAATATTGTGACAAGTTTTGGTTTATAATTTATCTAGACATACTCCTTTTGCTAGATCTAAGTCATTTCAGTTATAGGTTTTCAGTTTGCTTAGGATTTTAAGTAGTTTGCATGTGAGAAAAATGACACAAAGCTTAAAAATCTGTTAAGCCAAATTTTCTGCTTGTTTTGTGCACATTTTGCTATATATTTTTTGTAGATTGTTAACATAATTGGTAAATTAGGATAGAGTATTGCTTGTTATAGATTTGAGGGTGTTGTGTGAGAGTCATTTAGCTTTAAAACCCACCCTAGTGCTAAGTAGACCAGCAAAAGCCCCCCACAGCCCCCTAGTTTATAACAGCAACTGTGATTGCCCTATTTTTGTGTTTTCTTGTATTGTGCTTTTGTGTTTTTTAGCATAAATTGACTCCCCACACTTCCATGAGTGTGGGGGTGCCTTTGTTTCCAAAATATTCCAAGTAACAAGCAATCTACAAGCTTAAATCTTCACAGTCCCGTTTTTTTCATTCCCAGTGGGAACTCAGTTCCCACTGTCTTTGTTATTGGTTCCCCCTGCTACACAAAAAGACAGAAACACAAAGTGTCACCATCAGTTTTCTAAGATTTTTGTCTTTAGTGCCCTTATTTAGGATTTAGACCTTCATTCTTTTTTCTATATTTTTCTTTTTTAATTCTTGATTTTTCAGTATAGTTAATTTTGGAGTTACTGTTCCTTTGATATTTTCTAGATTAATTAGCTATTTAAATTAACTTTTTTAAATACTGTTTTTGTCATTTAGTGTAAAAAAGTCATATTTTTCTGTTTTAAAATTTTTTATAGATTAAGAATATTAATTTAAGATTTTTAGTTTAAAAATTAGTTACTGTTCACTTTTTAATTATTTTTTATAATTAAATTAGTTTGATTAGGGTTTTATTATTAAATAGTTTTGTCTTTTAGTGCAAAATTTTACATTTTTCAAACTTTTTCATTTTTCTTCTGTTCTTTAGTGTATCTTAGGATTTTTAAAATTGTCAAATTAATTTTGGCATTATTTTATTATTTTCTAGGATTATTTTAATTTAAAAATAGTTTTTAGTGATTAAAAAATAGAAAAATAGTTTTTAAAATTCAAGAAAAATACTTTTTAGTTTTTAAATAATATAAGTTAGTTATTAGTTCAATAAATTAATATTTTGGGCATTTTGTTAATTATATTTAATTTTTGGGCTTTAATTAGCATTAAAAATTGAATATTTAATTAATAAAAGGTTTTAAAATATATTTGTTGGATTTTTATTCTTATTTATATTATTTAAGACTTAGTTTAATCTTTTAATTAATTTTTAGGTTCTATTTTTAATTTCGTCACGTTTTACGTAATTACGTCATCTTTTTACGTTAATTCGTCGTAGTTTAATCGTAGCGTAGCTCGTCTTTAATTTTTCTCTTTCTCAAACAAAAACGTCACTAATCCAAACATTGTTATTTTACATAATTGGCACACATAATACACACCTCCTTCGAGAACGAACTTGGAATTTATTCGTCTTCACGGTTTTCCTAAATCGTGTCGATTAATACTTACCACATTTATACGTTGTTTTCCTAAACACGTATTTACTACACCTATCAAATAGCCAAAAACTAGTAGGGAAAATTTTTTGAATTTGAGTTAGAAATAGCTGAATTTTTTTTTTTTTTTTTAATCTTCGTGTAAACTACGTTCCGAAACTAGTCTAGATAGTGGCTAAGTCTAAAAATTACTCAAACAAAATACCCATCGGAATGTCCATCGGAATACTTATCGGAATGTCCAGATCGGAATGTCCAGATCGGAATGCTCAATCGGAATGCTCAATCGCAATGCTCAGATCGCAATGCTCAGATCGTAATGTCCAGATCGTAATGTCCAGATCGGAAAGCCTGTCGGAATACTCAGATCGCAAAGCCTATCGGAATACTCAGATCGCAATGTAGCTGACAAAATTCAAGCAGAGTAACGACTTAAAATACTTCCTTATACCCGTCGGAATCCAGATCGCAAAGTACGATCGGAATGCCCAGATCGGAATAAGTAATAAAACCCACGTATCGCAATGTAGAACCAAAACCCTTTCCGATGGTGATGGTTATTGAGATGGAAGCCCACGTTTCACTTGTACTTTCCGATGGAGATTCTGCTTAAATTTCGGAATGAAGAACAACAAGAAATTTCGCAACTTTTGATCCAAAAGATTTGTGTTTTAGCCAAAACCAAGACACCTAAATCACTAATACTAGTATGTAGATGATTTGTATCAAGAAAAGACCATAAAAAACACAAAAAGAAGTTTTGGACGTGAGATGTAGATCAAAAAGGCCACGAAAAATCAAGAACACCACACACGAATCTTCAATCACCTATCCACTATAGGCTCTTGATACCAAATGTTGTTCCCAATCAATCCATAACAAAAGATTTAGAAGAGATATTTAGAGAGAGAAAGAGATGAAAGTAGAGAGAGAAACAAGAGAGAATTTGGAAGGTTAAACACTTTTAGAGAGAGAAATAAAATGGTAACCAACACCCTCTTCCACACATGGAAGAGGGTTTATATACCCTTGGCCTTTTGGGCCGTGGGCTTTGTTTCCTTGGGCCGGGCTTGGCTTTGCTTTGGGCTTACGCCCCTAACTTATACAATATTAGCTTAAAGTCCAAGCCTGGTTTTCCCGACTAACCTATTACAATACAAGACCTTTTAACGACTAAGATGACCTATTACATTCTTGTTCGACTATATAAAATATAGGGCTAACACCTTATTTTAAATCTCGTCCCGTGATTTAGCTAGAACTAAGGGTAACAGAAGAAAATAGATGCGAATATTTAGCTCCAATTTGATCTTCACGTTCCCAAGTATACTCAGGTCCTCTCTTCGAGTTCCATCATACCTTAACTATTGTGATACGGTTCTGCTTCAAGCGTTTCACTTCTCTGTCCATAATCTCTATAGGCTCTTCTACAAAATTTATCTTATCATTGAGTTGAAGTTGTTTCATCGGTATGATGAGAGATTCATCAGATAAGCATTTCTTCAGATTCGAAACATGAAAAGTATTATGAACATCACTAAGCTCTTCAGGTAGCTCTAGTTTATATCCCACAGGGCCAATTCTTTTGGTTATTTTGAATGGTCCTATATACCGTGGCTTTAGTTTCTTCTTCTTTCCGAATCGAATAGTTCCTTGACGAGGCGAAACTTTCAACATAACACGATCTCCTACTTCAAATTCCAAAGGTTTACGTCTAGTATTAGCGTAACTCCTTTGTTTATCGTGTGCAGCTTGTAATCGTTTTAGAATTTGAACAATCTTTTCAGTAGTTTCATGTATTATTTCTTGTCTAGTTAGTTTAACATCTCCAACTTCGGCCCAGAAACCAGGCGATCGACACTTTCTTCCATAAAGTACTTCGAAAGGCGCTGCTATATACTAGCATGATAACTATTGTTATAAGAGAATTATACTAAATGTAGATGTTTCTCCCATCCTTTTCCAAAATCTATCACACAAGCTCTAAGCGTATCTTCGAGAGTTTGAATATTCCTTTCGCTTTGTCCATCTGTTTGTGGATGATATGCCATACTCATGTCCAATTGAGTACCTAAAGCATTTTGCATCAATCCCCAAAATACAAATGTAAAATGACTGTCACGATCTGAGATAATAGATACATGCACTCTATGTTGAGAGATTATTTCCTTAATGTATAATAAGTGTGAAAACACTTATCCTTTTACCACTTAATTATAATAATAACCAAGCAAAAACGTGTATTTTAAGTCGTAAATGTCGGAGTTATGCGTGGTTTGTGTTTTTGTTGTGATTTAGGACCAAAATGTGAAAAGGGAAGAAAACATGGGCTTTCACGAACTTTTATCGAAGAAAAAGACAAAAGACGAAGTCAAAAGATCTAGAGTACAAAAAGAACGGAAGTCCAAGGCCTATTCTGAAGATTTATCGAAGAAAAAGTCTAAAGACGGAAGTTTAATGAAGTCGAAGAACTCAAGTCTAATAAATGAAGAAATTATAAGACGAGTTCAAATAATCTCGAGACAAAGTCGAAAAAGTTGAAGAATTTATAAAGACGAAAAGACGAGAAAAGGAAGAAAAGATCAACACATGTTAATCCTCCTTATAAATACCCTCCTAATGTGTCATTAGGAGGTGTTAGCTAAATTGACAACTTAGTCTTTCCATTTTATTTTCCAAGCACTTTCATATTGTCATCTTAATTTCTTGTCTTTAATTTCAAGTAAGTTTTAATTTTGTGATGTTGAATCTTTAATTTTAATCAAGTTTTTAATTAATCTCTCATTCTACCTTTCTTGTTTTGCTTAATCATTATGCTTATTTGCTTATTGTCATGCTTATTGGATTGTTTGTTATGTTTTTATATGTTTGATTGTGTTGGCTTATTGATTTTATAGCTTATTATGTGTTTGTTTTAATTCTAGTTAAGTGTTTTTAATAGATTAATTTTATTAAAAGTTGATTTTTAATCTTTAAATTAATTAATGTTTTTCAAGTTTTTAATTTGTGGTTGAATTAGTTTTTCTTAAAAGTGTTTTAGATTAAGTTCTGGTAGATTGCTTTTTTGATTTCAGCTTATTCGTGGGTTATTTCCCTGTTTTTAGATTATTCTATTACTGTTGTTCTGTTTCAAAGGATCTTCGGAAAAGGGTTTTATATTCCGAAGAATACCCTTTTTCCGAAGATTGTGCTTTTCCGAAAATTTGTATTTATCCTAATTAGCAATTTCTCTGAATTCCTTCGTTTTTCCGAAAATTTTCCTTTTTCCGAAATAACTCATTTTATCCGAAAATTTCTATTTCTTTGAAATATTACTTTTATCCGAACTTTATTTGTTTTTCCGAAAATATTCTCTTTTTCCGAAATAGTATCTTTTTTCTGAATTTACACATTTTTCCGAAATTTTCTTTATTCTATATTTATCCGAAGATACATCTTCGGATATTATTCCGAAGAAACTCCACATTCCGAAGAAATTTCACCTGCCAGCTTGCCTGCTTGAGGTTATTCCCGCCAAAATTGAGCTAGTAGCTTGGCTGCTTGAGCAGCTTGCCTGCTAGCTTGTTTAGTAATTAGTATTGTTCCGTAATCGTTTAGTTTAATCTGAAAGTTGTTCCGATTTTAATTCTGAGAGTCACGTATTTTTTGTTGAATTTTTCGTCAATTTTTAGTATTAGTATTTTTTTCGAAAAGTTTAAGTTTTATCTTTTATTTAGTGCCCGCTTTAGCTTTTACCTCGTTTAGTTTTAAAGTACCCTCTTAGTTTTATTTTCTCCTTTTTCATTAGGTTAATTTTATTTTTCAGTCGAATGTTAATTTCTTCGTTTAGTTTTATTTTTATTAATTGTTTTGTTTTAATTAACGTTTTATTATTTGTTTTGCTCCTTTATTATTAGTTATTTGTTTTTGGTTTATTTTTATTACGTTTCGCTTTTACCTTTTAAGTAGAAATAGATAACCAAACTTCCCTTTTCTTTAACCAAAAACAATTGAGTCACACGCTAAACCTTTTTCAATTCGATTAGACACCGAGAAAAAAGAACGAATTTTTCAGTTATTAAAAATCATTATTAAAATGGCACCGCTGTAGGCTCTTTTCGTAAAGATTAACGGTTTTCTGTGAGAGACGCGTTGAACTTTGGGATCCGTTCACTCGTGAACGTTATTTTTTGTGTCAAAAATTTTTAAAAAATCATAAAAATTAAAAATTTTCAATTAATTCAAAAACATTAAAAAAACTCATAAAAGCATTTCTTTTTCAAAAGTTTTGCACCAAAAAGATTTTATTTTTATTTTTACAAGTACATATATATTCTCTATTTCTTTGGTATCTTTTTCTTTTTCTTTTGCAGGTGTATGCGTACTAGATCTTCATCTTATTCTGAGCCCGAGACTCTTGAAGATTTAGATATGGCTGGTGTGCACAACAATAATAACCCACCGCACCACAACATGAATAATAACAACAATGGCCCTCAACCCGACCTTCGAACGATGGAGGAGCTTTGTCAACCCACCATGAACAGACGAGGAGGACCGATTGCGTCGATGCAAATCACGGCTCCAGAGTTTTCGTTGAAGCATCACATGATCCAGCAAGTTCAAAATACTTGTCCATTTCACGGATTACCGGAAGATGATGCCAACAAACACCTCAAAAAATTCATTACCGTTACTCAAAGCATGAAATTTCCCGGGGTTACTATGGATCTTCTTCACCTTCATCTATTTCCACACACTTTATCCCACCATGCTGAAAAATGGTTTGACCGTCTTCCTAAGAATTCAATTCATACATGGGACGAGATGACTCAATGATTTTTGTCGCGCTACTTTCCACCATCCATGGTAACGAGCCTTCGGAATCTAATCAGTGGTTTCACGCAAGAACCTAAGGAATCACTTTTCGATGCTTGGGAACGATATGATGTTTTGATCGATCGATGTCCTAACCACAATATGCTCCCCGTCACCTTAATTGATACTTTCTACAACGGTTTAACTTTTTGTGATCGTGATACGATTAATGCTTCCGCCGGTGGCACATTTATGAAAAGAAGACCTGAGGAGTGTAGAGAGCTTACAGAGAACATGACTAATCATCATAAAAATTAGGATTCATCCGCATCTTCAAGGAATAACCCGAGAGTCAATGTTTCTTCTACTTCATCAAACCCCGAGATGGGCGAATTCACCCGCATGATGGCCGAAATGAACAAAAATATCCTTCTCAAAGCTACAAATCAACTACAACAAGTTAAAGCTGTAGCACTTTCTTGTGAGATCTGCGGTGGTCTTCATTCATACACTGATTGTCCTTCTACTCATGACAATACGGAAAACGTGTATGCGGCTCACGGTAACTATTCAACGGAAAGCTACCAAGCCCAACCTCAAGGTGATCGTAACTTGCTAAGTTACCATTCTAACAACTTTCTTTCACCCAGTTTTTCTCCTCAAAACCACAACCCCAACAATTATAATAGAAGCAATCTAAACCCACCCCGAGCTTGTAATCCATATCACCCACCCGCTCAACAAGCACCACCCATTAATCAAGATGTTGAAACTTTCATGAGGACCCAAGGAGAGGTTGTTAAGAATCTTCAAAGCCAAATCGTCAACTTTAAAGGGGATATCACTAAGCAAGGGAATGATATTAGAACCGAGCTTCGATATGATAAGCAAACTTCTTTAAGAAATCAAACGAATGATTTGAAGAATATGATGGCTAGTTTGTGACAATCCGTCAATTTATGGTTGATATTTGGTTCTCAAATATTATTTAAAAAAATTATTTTAATATTACATTATGAACTCACTTATTTTTAGGAAGAAATTTGGATTTACGTCTTGAAGTAGCATCGACTACGTCTAAACCGGAGGATTCAACGTTACGTGCTTACGTTTACATACACCGTCTTTGGTGACAGTCCGACATTTCAGAAAAATAAATTTATCTGTGAATATTATTTTGAGATTTAAATTTGTGTTGGTTCATAAACTCACAAATTTACGAGAAGAGATTAGGACTTACGATTTTAATTTAACGTCCTTTACGACTAAACCGGAAACCCTAGGATTACGTATTTACGTTTTCGAACTCCGTTTTTGATGAGACAATTTTTATTAGATTCGTTTTGTGCCGTTGATTCATAATTTATAAAAACGTTTTTCGTAAAACGACCCGAGGGCACGCAAATCGAGGAAACTAGAATCGAGGACTACCCGTAATTAAATGGGGATGAGACAAGATAAACTTGTCCCACCCCCACACATGGGATGGTTAACAAGTCTCCAACACACACCATGATGTGTCAAAACCTCATAAACAAGCAAGACACTTGTTACATTAAGCTTACAATGTAAGCTAAAACTACACAAAACCACTAACCCTTTACCACTAGCTCTCATTCAACACATGCAAAACCACACATTTTCCCTTTCCTCTCTCTAAAAATTCGTCCCATCTCCACAAAGAACACCCTCATTTGATCAATTTTAACCACAAACATTTGTTATAATTAACATATGTTAATCTCCATTCAAAGAGATGAAGATTGGTGCAAGTTTTAACATCCAAGGAGAAGTTTTGTTGGTGTCTTGGGGCTGATTTCTTAAGGAGTTTTCATGAAGAACAAGGGCTGATTTTTGGAGGAATATACAAATACTTGGTGATCCTAGAAGTGGTGTTGATATATCATAAGATTGGTTACCCAAAACCATGTCTTGTTCATCCAAAAGCTCATCATTTTATCACTTTGGTGGTATAAAGATTGTTCTCCTCATCCTCTTGTTATTATGATTATGTAATCATGTATTTTCTTTCCTATTGTATATGTATATGATGATTATATAATGATAAAAATATTGTGTGGGGATTTGGTGTTGATAATCATGGGTAAAAAGATGAAAAACTATATGTAAAAATGGTTAATCTTGCTTAAATGGTAGGCTGTATAAAAACAGTAACTAACCACATGTTAGACTGATAAAATGGCAAAGTAGAATCAATATACAGTAAGTAATATGTCTTGTACACATGTGAGAGTTGGCCATGCAATGGAATCATTATAATGAGTGAGATATGATCAAAACAAGTTTAGAGTACCAATCTGAATAGTCAGTTTTGGACGGACTGTTAAGGGTATTTAGATTTGGATTGAGCAGTAGCTAAAACTAAGTTAATTGTAGCAAATATCTTGTAGTTTATGGTGTCTAAAATTGAGCTTCTATCTCCTTATAGAACTCAAGATATTGTAAAAATGGTGAAAGTGAAGGTAAAAATCAGATTTTTGGAAATTAAAGTATAATAATATTATATAAGCACTCAAATAAAAATAGTATAAAATGTGAATTAAAACCCACTAACTTATATATTTCATTTATATAAATATATACAATGATAAATAAGTGGACATTTTATAAAAATGGTAACTTGTTAAGTTTTATAAGTTATAAAACTATAAACATGATTTTTACGACTTTTTCGGCTATTACCGTAAAATTAACGTTTTTGTTAAATAAAACTTAGACGGTTGGACCCGTCTAATGTAAACTTTTGTAAACTCATATACTGATATATAAACATATATAACAAGTAAAAACCGATAAAACCCGAACTATATAACATATGGACATTAACGGACTAAGTTAACGTTATTGGACTAATAATACAACAAAATGGGCTAAAATACTTATAAACTTATTTATTGGGCTTAACCTATTTGGGCCCAACATATAAAGTGTGATACTGATAATAAAAGTATAATTGGACTAATATAATATATTGGGCTTGTAATGGGCCTATTGGGCCTAAAACATGTAAATAGGTAAAACTAGTAAACTAGTATAAAAGTTATCAACACATAAACACTAAAAAGAGTAAAAGAGAATATGTAAACCCACTTGATCATCATATATATAAAATCATCATATGTATACATAATTGTTATTTTTGTAAAGTCATTGGACATGAGTCTAATAGGAGTATTATTTGTCTAGGTTTCCGTGATTGAAGCACGTACCGTACATCCGAATTGTCGATAACCCGCCTTCCCACATCAACGTGAGTTCATAGCCTCGCACTCTTTTAATTGTTTTATGAAATGTTTTATAAACCCGCGAGGGAGATAACATGATAGTTTTTATAAAATAGGACACCATTTGTCCCGATTGTTTGTTTATTGATTTGGACCCGAATGATTGTATGACCCAATTGTATGACCCGATAAATGATTAAAGGACCCGATAGATGATATAAAATGGATTATTAAAGTTAGGTTATGTCACTAAAAGTCCCATTAGCATGAATTGTGAACTACCGGGATTTGGTAGACGCTTATGCATATAATAGTACTATTTGGGGACGATCACCCCAGTTCGCGCCTTGACGGTTGATCCCCGTCGTGCCACATTGATTGGTAAGCGAATTTATGTATGAGAAGATTTACATAGCGTGACCTTTGTGACGACACGCTAATTTAGATGGGAAAATGAGTTTCGGGCTAGCTACCCGTTGTTTGTTTTAGTAAGGTAACAATGTCATGCGAATTATAATAATCCAATTAACGAAATACTACTATACGCATCGAATTACGATGTATTGCCTGACTAGCAATACGGGGTCATACTATTGATATCATGTTCGTGTTTTGGTTTTCATAACCATATTCATATAACGGTTTTTATCTAACTCTATACAACGTCATAAGACGTATTGTATGATGTTTTTACGACATTGGCTCGTATAATGATTTTTAAGGCAAATGCCTATATTATGATTTTCGATAAGGATTTGTATAAAAATGACTTTGGCTATTTTACGGCCTGTTACAATGATTTGTACGAAACGATTTTTGGTAATAATTTTATACCAAAGTTATATTGATGGAATTTATTAAACTCTATGAATTCACTCGGCGTTATCGCTGACCTTTTCTTTTAACATGTTTTATCTCAGGTACTTGAAGGTAATTCTCGGGAAGATAAGAAGAATTCATGGCCCGCACCTAAATACTTATTTCCATTCAAATGCTTTGTAAAACCTGTATTAAATATAATGACTTAGGACCTATGTAAATCTGATATTTATGAATGGAAATGCTTTATTATTAAACGACACAATTTTCACGCGTTGTCTATGATGTGAGTAATGTGCTATCCCGTAACACCAACTAGTCTTTCGCTGTATTGAGTTGTATAAATTTGGGGGTGTTACAGTTTGGTACCAGAGCTCTCGTTATAGAGAACGAAAGATTTTTAAAACCAAGGTTTTGAATAAAACTTTTCAAAATCTTTTAACTATAAACATTTTTCTAAAAATGTCTAAAAATCTTTTGACTATAACGGTGCCGAAGAATTCCCGAGTTACCGACAAGGCCAGACTGAGAAGTGTTATTTTAATATATATATAACTTGGATAATATATAAATATATATATGATGTAATTTTATTACATGATTGTTTGATGATTATTTTGATATTCATACGAGGTATTTATACGACGTAGATTGTCACAAGGAACCCTAAATCCCCTAGTAAGTTAATCGAAGCTATTCTCGTAGGAATTCTAGCTATCCTAGATCTAAACCAAATTGTGGATATTTATAATCCCAACAAAATGGTTGATATTTGTAGAAATGTAGATATTAGTTGATTGTGATATTGAAGAAGAATTGGCGAGATTAAAACTGATATCTATGTCATGACGATCTTTCCTTATAGAGTGGAGTTGACAAAACGTTACCACCTAGAAAGATGTCATCTGATTCGTTGTCACCCAATTCTTAAATTGAAATCGAAAGGGTGAATGTTGCACTTGAGGCTGTCATTGGAACCATTACCCAAAAGCCTCATGCCACTAGTACCTTTCCGAGAAGTCTTATTTAATGTATGAGTCATCTCATACTAGTGACTCATTTGATAATTGTTGTTGTAAGAGCTATAGATTTGGAAATTAAGTATTGTTCATATCGAGCTTTTATTGCACTTTGAAGGTCTAAGAATAAGGTTGAAAGAATTGGAGAATGAGGTAGGATATCGAATTGAGAATAAGTTGGTTGAGACTTGAATAAAGTAAAATTTAACCTGTGTAGAATATGAGATTGTTAAGAGGAAGTCGTTAAGTCCTGTGATTGAATTATAAGGTTTTAAATGATCGTTAGTTGGTGTTAAGGGTTGTTCCTAGGCTATTTGTCCACTGACGAGGATGCCCAGTGTCCAAGAAATAAATTGAAGAAATCTTCTTCTGAATTGGGACCGATGGATCTTTCGGGACATGTGGAACACCTAATGACTCTTGTAGATTAGTATTCATTATGGTATCTTTTAAAAATAATCCCTAACTTAACTGAGACATCAGTTGGTAGGATGAGTTCATGGAATTGTATGACATAGTGACACGTAATGTGTTACGGTACAATTTGACTTGTTTGTGATTAATGAAAAGAATACCATTGATTGCTAAATTCTACATGTATCGATGTTATCTATCCTTTATTGCTCCATCCTAATGCTCGCATTAGTGATGCAACCATTGAACAAGTACTCAACTCGATTTGAGTTACGTTGTGGATTATTCTTTTTGAGTGCCATCGAAATCATGAACCTCATGATTAATTGGCTAAGCTCATTTCCTATTATATTGAAGTTAGTTCTTGGTAAACAACTTTTTATCACTCTTTTGCGATTGTTTTTAAGATAAAATAGTATCCCTTGAGAAAAATTGAATTTTCGTCACTATAAGGATTATTCAAAGTGAGATTTATATGTGATTGTTATCGAAATGAAGTTGCTTATGAAACCCTTTGGAAAACTTAATTGTTTTCATGACAAAAAAAATCTTTGTAAATTTATTTTTGATTCTTATTTAAGAATTAAGCATCAAAATGTTTTTATTATAAACATGATGATAAAATTTTGACGAACTGAGTATTGCATCGTTAATCTTGAAATTGTATATAGTTGCGCGCCTACATACAATTTGGAATGGACCATGCAAGACTGATTAGTAGTCACCATAAAACTAATGAATAAACACTACATTTTCTTTGAAGATTGTGAACGATTAAACTTTATGAGATCTGCAAGAAGTGAAAAATAAGGACATAATGTTAGGGACACCTACATATGTGCCTGTAGCATCTATTCTTCTGAGTCGAATTTACTCATCTGTGGAAATTGTCTTATTTGACAATTGACAATTCTTTCTTGTCCAATTCTCCCGTAGTGAGATTCTTAGGAAAAGTATCTGATTACCGAGTGTTGATACCCGACTGGATGTATTGACGTTCTTATCATTTCTTATGATTTGATTTCATTTGAATGACCTGGGTAACGATCCGAGGAGCTTTCGAATGCGTACTCAAATTATGAAAACATGGGATATATTCATATTCATTAAATGTTTTCGTCTGTATCTGATTTGAAATTCTCTCGCATAGATTATGCGTTGACCTTACTCATTTAAGGTTAGTTATGTCTCCTGATATCCTTGAATTTGTGAAGGATTATGAGTTATTATTAGTCTTTTGAGAAATTCACATCTTATCAACAGTAATGAAACTGGAAAGTTGATAGTGCCAGTAGAATGGATTGATTGATTATGACATGACGACATTGTCTTAATTGATGGGAACTCGAGTAAAATTTCCCTAAATGATAAGATGTTGATTATCAAAAGTGATCCAAATAAATCTTGATGGATAACCATATCCTGCTTTTAGATTTGAAATTATACCATGAATGGTTATAAACTAATCATAGATATTATAATCTAGAAAGAACTTAAAAAGTGAATGTATTAAAAGATGTTTCTGTTATCTGAAAATTTAGGAGGTATTTGCTGGTGAATTACCTAGATTTTTGCCATTAAGGCAAGTTGAAATTGGTATTGATTATATTCCCGGTGCTGCACCTGTGGCATGTGCACTGAATGTCAGCACCATCTGAATTAAAAGGAATTACCGTACAACTAAGAGTTGTCGGAGAAAGATTTTATTCTACCAAGCTCGTCATCATGAAGAGCTATGGTGTTATCATCCCTTATATTTATAGATTACTGTGAACTGAGTAAATTGACAATTGAAAACGATATCCATAACTCGAAATGGAAGATTTGTTCGATCATTTACAAGGTTCTAGCGTATGTTTTAAAGATTTGATCCACGGCATGGTAATTATCAACTTCGCGTCCGCGAAGAAGATTATCTATTCCAATCACTACATCTGGTACTTGTAATAAACATTATGAGTTTCACGTGATGTCGTTTGGATTGACAATGCACATGTAGTATTCATAAATTTGATGAATCACGTGTGTAGGCTGTAATTTGATAAATTCATGCTTATGATCATTAAGGACCATATGTTTGTTTATAAGAATAAGAATGAGTTAATAATTAATTATATATATTGCCCTAAATTGACCGAACAATAAAAACCTGTATCTTGAATATTTAACATGTGATTTAAGACCTAATCTTTTGCATTATTTGACCGTGTGATTAAAAGATAATGGAATCTATATTGACTCTTCAAAAATTAAGAGCCATTTGAAGACTTTGGGTTTTACCAAAAAGAATGTGCAAATGTGTTTTAACAAATGTTTTAACAAAGGATTTTTAAGGGATTATTCCCTTATACCCAGAGCATTTAACTAAACTCATGTTTAGGGGTAAATGTTCGTGTATACCTCAAGACAACCTAATAGGGATTGAGGAAACCGTTTAAACCAAGATTTAAAATGACAATGTTTGCTTTTCAACTAAAGAAAATTTTGACCAAAGTATAACCAAAGATTTTTCGAACATTTACGAATCTCATTAATTATTTTCGATAAATCAGTAAAAATCGTTTTAATTAAATTCAAATTTGTTTTGAACATTTTATTATAATTGGTCGAACTAAGAAATTTAAAATCTTTACGTTTACGTTTCATAAAAATTGAATATTTATTATTTAATTAGTTGTAATAATTATCGACGCTTTAGACGTCAGATTGAGTAAAACGGATAAAAATGATATGTTAAGAAGAAACTAAAACTTAGAAAATATGAAGGAATAATTTCTGAATAAATACGGGCATGATATTTATTTCATCAAAGAAAGAAATTTTTAATGAATGTAAATACTAACACCTTATATAAAAAGGATAAAGAATCGATTACGACGTATTTCTTAATAATGAATGTGCAAAATAAATTGCCGAACAATTTAAATATAGCTGATGCTTATAAAAAAGATAATATAGATAAAAAAGGGGTTCGCAACTAATGTGAACCATTAGAATTGAGAAGCCGATGGCGTTAAATGTATAAAAGGCCACTTGTTATTGTCTAAATATGGAGGATTGTGAGATATAGTTATGTTGGAATCTTGTAAGTATAAGTATTCTATTCGTGACATTTCTGATTTAATGTATCACTATCAGAAGAAGTTGTACTGATGGCAAATTATGAAGGCAGACACCGCCTCATACATTAGTAAACATCTAGCTATTGCAAAGGTCATCATCTGAATTTGATTCGATTTGGGTCATCGTCGAAAGACTGACCAAATCTACTAATATCTTTCCTATTAATGATAGATTCTTGATGAAGAAATTGACTCTTTTGTATTTAAAGGAGTTATGTAAACATGGTGTGCCTGTATCGATCATCTCTATCAAGATCCTCGCTTCGCATCGAATTTCTAGAGATTTGCTCAGAAGTCATTGAGAACGAATCTTGATGAGAGTACTGTACCACCCCAATCGAAGGGACGAGGTAAAGTAACGATACAAAATACTATAAGCGATGTTCTATGTTTGAATGATTGACCTTTGGTAATAGACCGTATAATCGTTTTCCTTTGGAGAGATTATCATTGATAATTATCGTGTTAGTATCGAGATCGACTCTTGTTAGGATTTATATTAGAGCATCTGTAAGCAGGAGTTGAGATGAAGACACCCTACATACACCCACTGTGAGTTGGTCATGTCTTTTAGGTTTAAGGTTTCCTATGATGGCGAACCTAACCTTGCAAAATACTCGACCCGCGAGACCTGAAATGATTGTTTAAATTAGGGTTTGATTATTGACTGCCGATAGTGGGCAGGAGGTTATGTGAATATGAAATGTAGATCTTGAAGTGCCAGATGGGTAGCGAAGTTATGCCAAAAATTTTAACCTTGGAAAAATGAATTAATGATCTGAAAGATCATGGGATATAAGTCCCCGTTGTATGGGACCATAGAGATGATGTAAAGATTGGTTTGAAAGGCATATAAGCTGGATCTACCCTAGGACTTCAAGAGCTGCGTGAATTATGTTTCGTATATTGAACTTGATAAAATGTCTATCAAGTGAAAATCTGATTATTTCTTAGTAATGTTCAGATCGGCGAAAAGTTGCATTCATCAAAAACCCGTGAACATCATGGATAGAGAAAGTAAGTCAACATTAAGCCGGATCTTATTCCCGTAGTTATGTTTGATGAAACTCGCGTATCGTAATGAATTAAACTTGTGAGAAAAGACCGAATGTGGAGGAAATACCCACATGGCTTTAACTCTATAAGAAGCGAGTAGTAAGATGATCTTTGAGGACAAAGATCCTGTTTAGGGGTAAATGTTGTGACAATCCGTCAATTTATGGTTGATATTTGGTTCTCAAATATTATTTAAAAAATTATTTTAATATTACATTATGAACTCACTTATTTTTGGGAAGAAATTTGGATTTACGTCTTGAAGTAGCATCGACTACGTCTAAACCGGAGGATTCAACGTTACGTGCTTACGTTTACATACACCGTCTTTGGTGACAGTCCGACATTTCAGAAAAATAAATTTATCTGTGAATATTATTTTGACATTTAAATTTGTGTTGGTTCATAAACTCACAAATTTACGAGAAGAGATTAGGACTTACGATTTTAATTTAACGTCCTTTACGACTAAACCGGAAACCCTAGGATTACGTATTTACGTTTGCGAACTCCGTTTTTGATGAGACAATTTTTATTAGATTCGTTTTGTGCCGTTGATTCATAATTTATAAAAACATTTTTCGTAAAACGACCCGAGGGCACGCAAATCGAGGAAACTAGTATCGAGGACTACCCGTAATTAAATGGGGATGAGACAAGATAAACTTGTCCCACCCCCACACATGGGATGGTTAACAAGTCTCCAACACACACCATGATGTGTCAAAACCTCATAAACAAGCAAGACACTTGTTACATTAAGCTTACAATGTAAGCTAAAACTACACAAAACCACTAACCCTTTACCACTAGCTCTCATTCAACACATGCAAAACCACACATTTTCCCTTTCCTCTCTCTAAAAATTCGTCCCATCTCCACCAAGAACACCCTCATTTGATCAATTTTAACCACAAACATTTGTTATAATAAACATATGTTAATCTCCATTCAAAGAGATGAAGATTGGTGCAAGTTTTAACATCCAAGGAGAAGTTTTGTTGGTGTCTTGGGGCTGATTTCTTAAGGAGTTTTCATGAAGAACAAGGGCTGATTTTTGGAGGAATCTACAAATACTTGGTGATCCTAGAAGTGGTAGATACAAGCGATTTTGTATGTTGAAAAATTCGATTCTCGGAATCCTCTCGAATTGATCTCAGTTTAAAGTGGAATGATTTGTTCTTGGTGTCAAAAAATGGGTTTAGTTTTCTTAAACTACTGAACAGGAAAATGAATAAAATGATAATGATATAAACTTGAAACAATCAATAATGAAAAAACTAATACTTGAATTAAATCTGGAAAAATACTCTTACTGAAAATGTCCTATGCGGAATGTATGTTTATACGGAATATAGTGCCATTCGGAAAGTTCCTCTATTCGGAAAACCTTGCCCTATTCGGAAAGATGGCTTATGCGGAAAAACAGATCTCTATTCGGAAAATAATGTCTATTCGGAAAAAGAATGCTATGCGGAAAAATTGCCTTATGCGGAAAACAAGATTTATTCGGAATATTATGACCTATGCGGAAAAAAGTACCCTATGCGGAAAACATGGTTCTATTCGGAAAATATGGACTATTCGGAAAAATATATCTATGCGGAAAATTATGGCTATTCGGAATAACTAATATTCCGAATAGGATGTAAAGTAAACAGGCTTACTCGGAATATAAGGCTCTATTCGGAAAAATACTGGAGAAAGATCAGTAGCAGAACCGTAAGAACAGGGGACACGGTTTAAACCCAAAATCAAACCAAATACTTAAAAAGATTTCACCAAATCAAACACAAATCATTTAAATACCATAAGAAACAAATCCCACCAATAAAAACACTAAATCAACAACTTTTTAAGATCAAATTTGAATCAAATAAAAACTTAAGAACTTGCAATAGATGATGATGAAGAACAAGATGAATGAAAAGATGGAATTGATAGATCAATGTAAAAATAACAAGAGTAATGATTAAGAGTTACAAGATTGAAAGAAAAAGATGAAAATCACCAAACACCCTAATGGTGTTTGTGATGAACCGAACCTAAGAACTGGGAAAAAGAAAAATGAAGCTAACTATCTAATTGTGTGAAGGGAAAAACTATATATAGTCCTAGTGGTTGGTTGGTGAGTGGGCTTTCTCCCTTTCTTCTTGTCTTCTCGTCTTTTCAGAAAAGTTGACGTTTTCGATTCTGATTCGGGATTTGTCATCGATTAAATTCAACTCGTCTTTTAATTTCTTCGTTTAATAGGCTTGAGTTTCTTCGACTTATGTAAATCTTCCATCTTTGGTCCTTTTCTTCGATAATTCTTCAAATAGTCCCATTGACTTCAAATCTTTTGCCGTGCAATCCCATGTTTTCTTTAATATTCATCCGGTTAGCTCTGAAAACACAATAAACACAAAAACCACGCATAATTCCAAACAAATGATATTAAATACGTGTTTTGGTCTTGTTTTAGCCAGAATTAAGTGGTAAAAGGATGGGTGTTTACACACCTATCAAATCCCCTACACTTAACCATTGCCATGCCCTCATGCAATGCTTAGTGATAAAGCAAATTTACATTTTTCTCATAATCAATCAACCTTGGCCTTATTCAATTACTACTAAATAAAAAATTAAAATGCTAAGAGAAATTAAAACTTTAAGATAAACAAAAGGATGGAAATAACTTGTAAAGAAATCAAGGACTTACATTAGGGCTTTGGTGTTGCGAAGATTTATCACCCTCAAGTTTCACGTTCCCCAAACTAAGCTTAAAAACGAGATCATTGTTATTATAAGTTAGTAAATCAAACACTTACACACATGGCTTAATTAATTGCTTAAACCGCCTTATTCCTAGGTGTATCTCTTATATTTTATTTTTGTCTTAGAATGATCATGAAGATGCATTTTTAGGACTTATTTCGATAGTTTAATTAGGCTGAAAGCAAAGTAGGACGATTTGATCAATAGTTAGCTAAAGGACAAAATCTCTTAAAACTGCTTCTCGGGATATCAAAAAGTTCATATCTTGGCATAACTCGGTTCACGATTTGAGACCTTTCTCGGGCCGATATTTGGCATGTACTTCATACTTCATATCTTCGAGAGACGTTCTTGAGATAATGGTCTTCTCATCATAATAGAGTTTCTTCACTTGGAGACTTTTGAGGGGTACTCCACTTTGTTGACCACGACTTCATGATTATTTCTTCAATCTCTAATTGGGATTTTGAGATACAACGATCCGCCTCCTTTTCGGACTTGGATCTATTTATCCTCATACCTTGTTAGGGTCTTTTCGGATAGACTTCTCCATGATCTTTATGGGAGTTGATTGCTTTTCGTCGTGAGTCTTGATCCTTCATATTGATTTTGGGAATAATGTTCTTCACATCACTTTTGGATCTTCAGCAATAAAATGGAATCCTCATGCCTTGTTAGGGCCTTTTCGGACTCGCCAATCTTCGCGCCCCGCTTCATAAGTTATGCCTTGGCTATGAACTCTTATCATTACCGAGCAACTTTTAAACGATCTTGGGCTAGAAGCTAAGTAACTTTTCAAATCGTACGACCTTACTTATTGCAGATAAATTATTAGCAAGTGATGGGAGAATAGGCAAATAATTACACCAAGTGAGCTTGCGCAAGAATACCGACTTATAATTGACTCTATCATCTCTCGTCCTCCACAATTTAAAATCTCAAGTAATGAGACTCGTGGATACTTAGCCTAATAAACCGATTAAGGTCTACATGGTTAAGGATACTAGCTAGAATAAACTTGGATAAGTCTATTCGGGTTGAGTCAAAATAAACGCAACGGGCCTAATATGTCAAAGACTTCTAAACTAGCTACACCACTTTATTAAAATTTGACTTTATTGCGGGATATATACATATGAAAGCAACGATAAAAATTTAAAAATTACAACTAAATGGCCAAAGTTAATAAAAAATTTGAAAAATGTTGAAAAATATGATTTTCCGGTTAATTGAAGGCATTTTCATGGAAAAGTCCACTTAAAACTTCGATAGAAGTCCCCCCTACACTTAAGATAAACATTGTCCTCAATGTTTAAGCATGTGGGAAAAATCTCCCCTACACTTATGACATTGTGGACGTTGATTAAATCAAGTTAAGGAAGAGACGACTAAAGTGATCAATTTCAAATGTGAGTATGAAGAAAATTGAATCACGATAGTTGAGAGATAGAACCGAATTTCGGATAACACGGGAGCACGGTTCTTCAAAGGTTCCAATATTGCAGTTATCCCTGTAATCACATCACCACACAAACATAAACGACCAAAATAGGTCCTCCCCTACACTTAGGGGGTTAAAGGGATAGATACTCGGGCTGCCTCCCGAGGAGCGCTTGTTTTTGATAACCGAGTCACGAGCCTGACTCGACCCAAACTTAGTTCATGGGGAACGTGGTGAGGGATGGAATCACCTCCTGAGAGGTGTCCTCACCAAAGTACAACTTCACTCGTTGGCCATTCACCTTAAAATTAGGTCCATTAGGTTGAGCGAGCTCGAGAGTACCATATGGAAAAATTTGGGCGATGGTGAATGGGCCGGACCAACGAGATTTAAGCTTGCCCGAAAAGATTTTCAACCGATAGTTAAAAAGTAAGACTTTGTCTCCAACATGGAACTCTCGGTTCTTAATCTTAGAGTCGTGAATGAGCTTAGTTCGTTCCTTATAGATCAAAGAATTTTCATAAGCCTCATTACGGAGTTCATTCAGCTCATTGAGTTGGATCTTGCGTAGGTCACCGGCTTTGTTTATATCAAAATTAGCCCACTTCAAGGCCCAATAAGCCTTGTGCTCCAACTCAATGGGGAGGTGGCACGCTTTCCCGTACACAAGACGATAAGGCGTACAACCGATCGGGGTCTTGTAAGCAGTACGGAAAGCTCACAAAGCATCATCAATTTATCAGCCCATGCGGCACGATGCTCTCCCACGGTCCTTTCAAGAATTCGCTTCAGTCCTCGGTTGGATATTTCAGCCTGGCCATTAGTTTGTGGGTGGTAGGCTGTGGAAAGACGATGGTTTACACCGTACTTAGCCATGACTCTAGCAAATTGGTCATTGCAGAAATGAGTCCCACGATCACTAATAATGGCACGAGGCACACCGAATCTAGCGAAAAGAGCTTTCAAAAAGTTACAAACCACCCTTGCGTCATTAGTAGGTAAAGCTTTGGCTTCAACCCACTTTGAAACGTAGTCAACGGCTACAAGGATGTATTTGTTTCCTTTAGAAGAAGGGAATGGCCCCATAAAGTCGATACCCCAAACATCAAAAATTTCACATTCCTGTATGAAATTCTGAGGCATCTCGTCTTTATGTGTGATTTTGCCTTGCTTTTGGCAAACATCACATCGTTTAACCATATTGTGAGCATCACGATATATGGAGGGCCAATAAAATCCCGAATCAAACACTTTCTTTGCGGTGTAGTTGGGACCAAAGTGACCACCGGTGGGTCCTTTGTGGCAAGCATCAAGGATTTCAGACGCTGCCGGTCCATCAACACATCGACGGATAATCAGGTCGGCACATTGTTTGAATAGGTAAGGGTCGTCCCAAAAGTAAGTCTTAATGTCGGTGAAGAACTTTTTCTTTTGCTGAGACGTCAACCCTTCCTTGAGAATTCCACCCGCCAAGTAGTTTGCAAAGTCTGCAAACCACGGGGTTTCATTCGGCTTCGAGTTTATAGACATTAAGGTCTCCAAGGGGAAAGAATCATTGATTTCTTTATTCGGGTGATCCCCTTGGTATGGATCCTCAAGTCTGCTAAGATGGTCCGCGGCTAGATTTTCAGCTCTTTTTTATCGCGAATTTCTATTTTAAATTCCTGGAGCAGCAAAACCCAGCGAAGAAGTCTTGGTTTGGAATCTTGCTTTGTCAATAAGTACTTCAACGCGGAATGATCGGTATACACGATGGTGGTGGAAAGGACAAGATAGGGGCGAAATTTTTCAAAAGCATAGACAACAGCTAAAAGCTCTTTTTTGGTTGTCGTATAATGCAATTGTGCCCCAGTCATTGTCTTGCTAGCGTAATGGATTGGTTGGAAGTGTTTGTTTACTCTTTGTCCAAGAACCGCTCCAATAGCAAAATCACTAGCATCGCACATCAACTCAAAAGGCAGCTCCCAATTAGGGGTAAATAAGACGGGTGCCTTAGTAAGCTTATCCTTAAGCGAGTTGAAGGCTTCAAGACACTCTTTGGAGAAGATAAAAGGAGTATCTTTTTCCAAGAGGTGGGTCATCGGGCGAGCGATTTGAGAAAAATCTTTGATGAATCGACGATAGAAGCCCGCATGACCCAGGAAACTTCTCACACCCTTCACGGTTGAAGGTGGAGGCAACTTTGCGATAACATCGACTTTATCACGGTCAACTTCAAGACCGGCTTTCGAGATCTTATGTCCAAGCACGACGCCTTCTTTTACCATAAAATGGCATTTTTCCCAATTCAGAACTAGGCGAGTGTCTTCGCACCGCTTGAGCATACGTTCCAAATTGGCAAGGCAAGAAGAGAATGAATCCCCGAAGACCGAGAAGTCATCCATGAAGACTTCCATGGTTTGTTCAACCATGTCATGGAAGATAGCTAACATACACCTTTGGAAAGTCCCGGGCGCATTACATAAGCCAAAAGGCATTCTTTTGTAAGCAAAAGTGCCATAGGGACAAGTGAATGTAGTCTTCTCTTGATCTTGGGGATCGATGGGTATTTGAAAATAACCCGAGAAACCATCAAGAAAGCAGTAATATTCATTACCGGCTAAACGTTCAAGCATTTGGTCCATAAAAGGTAGAGGGAAATGATCCTTTCTCGTGGCATCATTGAGTTGCGGTAGTCTATACAAACTCTCTACCCAGTAACGAGACGAGTGGGAATCAACTCGTTGTGTTCATTGGGAACAACGGTTATTCCGCCCTTCTTGGGCACACAGTGGATTGGACTAACCCATGGTGAATCCGAAATAGGGTAAATCATACCCGCATCAAGAAGTTTGATAACCTCTGTTTTGATGACTTCATGGATTTTTGGATTCACCCTTCGTTGGCTTTGAATAGTGGGCTTAAAGTCGTCCTCCATGAGAATTTTATGTGTGCAGAAGTGAGGATCAATTCCACGAATATCCGAAATCTTCCAAGCAATAGCTTTCTTATGATCTTTCAACACGGCGACAAGGCGAGCTTTCTCTTCATCCTTCAAATCCTTAGCAATGATGACTGGCGACTTCTTCTCTTCTTCGAGGAATACATACTCAAGATGGGGCGGCAACTCCTTAAGTTCCAATCCGGCGGATTTTCGACGGGAGGCGTATTCGAAGTCGGAGTATCGATAGCAATAACAGTGGGAGATGGAGGGGAAGGATTGTCTTCTTTGAGGAGGTTTGCAATGAAACTGAGATCTTCATCCCAATTGGCAGTAGAATCGTCATTGTCTAAATGCACATCTCCCATGGTGGCTTCCAAATCTTTCCAAAGGAAATCACTTTCTCCAAATAGAGATAGTTATGAGTCGATAGTGGAAACGGTCTCAACGAAGAGAGGTAGGAATATTTTTACAAGCATCCTTGAAGTGTTCTTCACAAGCCTCATCAAGAACGTCAATACAATTAACACTCTTGTATGAATAAGGCTGTTTAGAAAGCTTTCCCATGTTGAAGACTACTTTATCGTCACCCACTCTCATGATAAGCTCACCAGCTTCAACATCGATGAGAGTGCGACCGGTCCTCAAGAATAGACGACCAACAATGAGTGGCACACGGGGGTCCATCTCGTAGTCGACGACAACAAAATCAGCAGGTAAGGTAAATTTGTCGACTCCTACAATGACGTCTTCGGCTATCCCCACTGGATAAGCAACCGTACGGTTAGCTAATTCCAAAGTCATTTTGGTGGGGACTAGCTCTGGGAGAGATAATTGCTTCCAAACACTTAGAGGCATGAGATTAATACTGGCACCTAGATCAGCTAGGGCCATGCAATTCTCTACTCCCGGGAAATTGCAAGGGATAAGAAAACGACCCGGATCACCAAGCTTGGTTGGCAATTTCCTTAAGAGCACTACAGAGCAATTCTCATTAAGTTGGGTGTTGGCAATATCGAGGAGCTTTTCCTTGTCGCTTAGAAGATCTTTAAACATTTTCGCGTATTTGGGCATGTGAGCGAGAGCCTCAGCGAAGGAGATATTGAAATTCAATTGTTTGAACATTTTAAGGAAGTTCGAAACCTGAATATCATCCTTGCTCTTTTGCTTCTCTTTTCTCAACCTAGATGGATAAGGTATATTGGAAGAAGAGTAAGGCTTTGGGAGAATAGGATCACTCACAACCACGGGTGGAGGAGGGGTAGAAGGAAGAGGTGGAGAAATTGGGGAAGGAGAAGGATGAGGAATAGGAGCAGGTGACTCGTTCTCCTTAGTCACAACCACCGGTGGAGGTATAGGAAGATCGGGTTCCTTGGTACCTTTCCCACTTCGAGTGGTGATTGCTTTCATCTCCCCTCTTGGGTTCGCAACGGTGTTACTCGGAAGAGTACCCGAAGAAGAGGGTTGACTACTTTGGAAGAAACTAGCCATCATGTTCCTCAGATCATTAGTTTGGCTATCCAACGTATTTCTCATGTCTGCTCTCAAATCGTTTCCTTGCTTGACCAAGTCTGCTTTCAGGTTGAGCACCTCTCTTTGAAGATTTCCCACTATCGCATCGTTAGTCCTCATATAAGTTTCCACTTCTTGGTGAAGAGCGGTGGGTTGGTTGGGAGGAGCATTGTATGCAGGTGGTTGGTAAGCAGGTTGTTGGTAGACTTGGTTGTTCCGTTGAGGTGGTTGTTGTTGCTTGTGAGGTGGGATGTATGGTTGTCGAGGTTGTTGTTGTTGTTGAGGAGGGCGATTAAGGTTTTGTTGTTGGGTTGGGTTGGTAGGAGGGAAACCAGGTGGTGAAAGATAGTTGTTGCTGCGGTAGCTAAGCAAGTTACGGTCACCTTGAGGTCTAGCTTGATAAGCAGGTTGTTGGTAGGTGCCATATGCCGCATTCACATTCTCAGCAGGGTAGTCTTGGGTGGCGGTACAAGTTGTGTAAGAGTGAGGACCACCGCATATCTCACAAGGTTGGCTGACAGCGTTCACTTGAGCGTTTTTGGCGTTGTTGTTGTTGTTGTTGCTGACGGTGTGGGTGACAAGCGATTCAAGAAGCGTAGTGATTTTGTCTCATCGCTTGTCGCTGTCATTAGTGCTAGCACTAGCAACATTGGTCCGAACACTCTTGGTTTGCACACGAGATTTGTTCTCAATGATATCCCAAGCAGCATTGGAAGTCTTAGCCAATAGATTACCCCCCGAAGCACTGTTCAGTGAATCTTGGTCACTCATGCTTAAACCATTGTAAAAAGTATTGATTTGATGTACTTTGGTAAAACCATGTTGTGGGCATTTTCTTAAAAGATCTTTAAAACGATCCCAAGATTCACTGAACGACTCATCGTACTTTTGTTCAAAGTTTATAATCTCATTCCGCAAAGCGGTAGTACGAGAGGGTGGAAAAAAGTAGTTGATAAACTTTGTTTCCAAATCCGTCCACGAGAGAATACTCTGTGGCGGTTCCTTAGCAAGCCAATGCCGGGCTTGTCCCTCTAAAGAAAAGGGAAAAAGTTGTAACCTTATAACCTCTTGTGGAACCCCATTGAACTTGACCGTGTTGGTGAGTTGAAGAAATCTCTTGATGTGGTCATGTGGATCATCAATGGTTCATCCCAAGAATGGTTGAGCGGAGACCATCTGGATAAAGCCTGATTTGAGCTCGAAATTGTTGGCGGCAATTGGTGGTATAACAATTGGATCCGTGTTGCCATCGACATGAGCTTGCAGCAGTTCAATCATTGGGCGATTATCCGGAAGGGGCTCATTGTTGTTGTTATTGTTCATGTTGTTGTTGTTATTGTTGTTTGGAGGTGGTACACCGGCCATGTCTAAGTGATCGAGAGGCTCGGGCTCTTGATATGACGTGGATCGAGTGCGCATACACCTGCAAAAGAACGAACAAAGAAAAACAAAGCAAAAATATTTTTGGTTTTTATGGTTTTTTTTTTACTTTTTAGGATTTTTGAAAATTTTATATTTTTTTAGTGTTTTTGAAAATTTTTGTGAAAAAGTAACGTTCACAGGGAACGGATCCCAAAATCCAAGTTCCCACAAAAAACTTTTGATCTTAACGAGAAGAGCCGGCAGCGGCGCCATTTGATACAAGCGATTTTGTATGTTGAAAAATTCGATTCTCGGAATCCTCTCGAATTGATCTCAGTTTAAAGTGGAATGATTTGTTCTTGGTGTCCAAAAATGGGTTTAGTTTTCTTAAACTACTGAACAGGAAAATGAATAAAATGATAATGATATAAACTTGAAACAATCAATAATGAAAAAAGTAATACTTGAATTAAATCTGGAAAAATACTCTTACTGAAAATGTCCTATGCGGAATGTATGTTTATACGGAATATAGTGCCATTCGGAAAGTTCCTCTATTCGGAAAACCTTGCCCTATTCGGAAAGATGGCTTATGCAGAAAAACAGATCTCTATTCGGAAAATAATGTCTATTCGGAAAAAGAATGCTATGCGGAAAAATTGCCTTATGCGGAAAACAAGATTTATTCGGAATATTATGACCTATGCGGAAAAAAGTACCCTATGCGGAAAACATGGTTCTATTCGGAAAATATGGACTATTCGGAAAAATATATCTATGCGGAAAATTATGGCTATTCAGAATAACTAATATTCCGAATAGGAGGTAAAGTAAACAGGCTTACTCGGAATATAAGGCTCTATTCGGAAAAATACTGGAGAAAGATCAGTAGCAGAACCGTAAGAACAGGGGACACGGTTTAAACCCAAAATCAAACCAAATACTTAAAAAGATTTCACCAAATCAAACACAAATCATTTAAATACCATAAGAAACAAATCCCACCAATCAAAACACTAAATCAACAACTTTTTAAGATCAAATTTGAATCAAATAAAAACTTAAGAACTTGCAATAGATGATGATGAAGAACAAGATGAATGAAAAGATGGAATTGATAGATCAATGTAAAAATAACAAGAGTAATGATTAAGAGTTACAAGATTGAAAGAAAAAGATGAAAATCACCAAACACCCTAATGGTGTTTGTGATGAACCGAACCTAAGAACTGGGAAAAAGAAAAATGAAGCTAACTATCTAATTGTGTGAAGGGAAAAACTATATATAGTCCTAGTGGTTGGTTGGTGAGTGGGCTTTCTCCCTTTCTTCTTGTCTTCTCGTCTTTTCAGAAAAGTTGACGTTTTCGATTCTGATTCGGGATTTGTCGTCGATTAAATTCAACTCGTCTTTTAATTTCTTCGTTTAATAGGCTTGAGTTTCTTCGACTTATGTAAATCTTCCATCTTTGGTCCTTTTCTTCGATAATTCTTCAAATAGTCCCATTGACTTCAAATCTTTTGCATCTTTTGGACAATAGACTTGGTCTTGAGTCTTTTTCTTCGATAAAACCCGTGCAATCCCATGTTTTCTTTAATATTCATCCGGTTAGCTCTGAAAACACAATAAACACAAAAACCACGCATAATTCCAAACAAATGATATTAAATACGTGTTTTGGTCTTGTTTTAGCCAGAATTAAGTGGTAAAAGGATGGGTGTTTACACACCTATCAGTGGTGTTGATAGCTCATAAGATTGGTTACCCAAAACCATGTCTTGTTCATCCAAAAGCTCATCATTTTATCACTTTGGTGGTATAAAGATTGTTCTCCTGATCCTCTTGTTATTATGATTATGTAATCATGTATTTTCTTTCCTATTGTATATGTATATGATGATTATATAATGATAAAAATATTGTGTGGGGATTTGGTGTTGATAATCAAGGGTAAAAAGATGAAAAACTATATGTAAAAATGGTTAATCTTGCTTAAATGGTAGGCTGTATAAAAACAGTAACTAACCACATTTTAGACTGATAAAATGGCAAAGTAGAATCAATATACAGTAAGTAATATGTCTTGTACACATGTGAGAGTTGGCCATGCAATGGAATCATTATAATGAGTGAGATATGATCAAAACAAGTTTAGAGTACCAATCTGAATAGTCAGTTTTGGACGGACTGTTAAGGGTATTTAGAGTTGGATTGAGCAGTAGCTAAAGCTAAGTTAATTGTAGCACATATCTTGTAGTTTATGGTGTCCAAAATTGAGCTTCTATCTCCTTATAGAACTCAAGATATTGTAAAAATGGTGAAAGTGAAGGTAAAAATCAGATTTTTGAAAATTAAAGTATAATAATATTATATAAGCACTCAAATAAAAATAGTATAAAATGTGAATTAAAACCCACTAACTTATATATTTCATTTATATAAATATATACAATGATAAATAAGTGGACATTTTATAAAAATGGTAACTTGTTAAGTTTTATAAGTTATAAAACTATAAACATGATTTTTACGACTTTTTCGGCTATTACCGTAAAATTAACGTTTTTGTTAAATAAAACTTAGACGGTTGGACCCGTCTAATGTAAACTTTTATAAACTCATATACTGATATATAAACATATATAACAAGTAAAAACCGATAAAACCCGAACTATATAACATATGGATATTAACGGACTAAGTTAACGTTATTGGACTAATAATACAACAAAATGGGCTAAAATACTTATAAACTTATTTATTGGGCTTAACCCATTTGGGCCCAACATATAAAGTGTGATACTTATAATAAAAGTATAATTGGACTAATATAATATATTGGGCTTGTAATGGGCCTATTGGGCCTAAAACATGTAAATAGGTAAAACTAGTAAACTAGTATAAAAGTTATCAACACATAAACACTAAAATGAGTAAAAGAGAATATGTAAACCCACTTGATATAAAATCATCATATGTATACATAATTGTTATTTTTGTAAAGTAATTGGACATGAGTCTAATAGGAGTATTATTTGTCTAGGTTTCCGTGATTGAAGCACGTACCGTACATCCGAATTATCGATAACCCGCCTTCCCACATCAACGTGAGTTCATAGCCTCGCACTCTTTTAAATGTTTTATGAAATGTTTTATAAACCCGCGAGGGAGATAACATGATAGTTTTTATAAAATAGGACACCATTTGTCCCGATTGTTTGTTTATTGATTTGGACCCGAATGATTGTATGACCCAATTGTATGACCCGATAAATGATTAAAGGACCCGATAGATGATATAAAATGGATTATTAAAAGTTAGGTTATGTCACTAAAAGTCCCATTAGCATGAATTGTGAACTACCGGGATTTGGTAGACGCTTATGCATATAATAGTACTATTTGGGGACGATCACCCCAGTTCGCGCCTTGACGGTTGATCCCCGTCGTGCCACATTGATTGGTAAGCGAATTTATGTATGAGAAGATTTACATAGCGTGACCTTTGTGACAACACGCTAATTTAGATGGGCAAATGAGTTTCGGGCTAGCTACCCGTTGTTTGTTTTAGTAAGGTAACAATGTCATGTGAATTATAATAATCCAATTAACGAAATACTACTATACGCATCGAATTACGATGTATTGCCTGACTAGCAATACGGGGTCATACTATTGATATCATGTTCGTGTTTTGGTTTTCATAACCATATTCATATAACGGTTTTTATCTAACTCTATACAACGTCATAAGACGTATTGTATGATGTTTTTACGACATTGGCTCGTATAATGATTTTTAAGGCAAATGCCTATATTATGATTTTCGATAAGGATTTGTATAAAAATGACTTTGGCTATTTTATGGCCTGTTACAATGATTTGTACGAAACGATTTTTGGTAATAATTTTATACCAAAGTTATATTGATGGAATTTATTAAACTCTATGAATTCACTCGCCGTTATCGCTGACCTTTTCTTTTAACATGTTTTATCTCAGGTACTTGAAGGTAATTCTCAGGAAGACAAGAAGAATTCATGGCCCGCACCTAAATACTTATTTCCATTCAAATTCTTTGTAAAACCTGTATTAAATATAATGACTTGGGACCTATGTAAATCTGATATTTATGAATGGAAATGCTTTATTATTAAACGACACAATTTTCACGCGTTGTCTATGATGTGAGTAATGTGCTATCCCGTAACACCAACTAGTCTTTTGTTGTATTGAGTTGTATAAATTTGGGGGTGTTACATAGTTTCTTTCAAGGTAATCAACCCTCTACTTCGGGCTCTCTTCATTCAAGTACCATCACCAACCCGAGAGCGAATGTGAGTGCTATTACTACACGCAGTGGAGCAACTTTAATAGGACCATCTATCCCTCCCCCAGTTACTCCATCTACACCTCCTCCACCACCATTTATCCCAACTACTTCCACGCCTAGTATTAGTTCTCTATTACCTTCTTCACCTCTTAATAAAGAAGTACCTAGGAAACACCCTTCACCAACCCCACCTTCCACCTTTAAACCTTCAACATCTCAACCTTCACCTTCTACACCTACACCACCTAAACCCAACATCCCTTATCCTTCTCGCCTAGACAAGTGCAAATTGCTCACCACGGATGACATTCAAGTGTCAAACTTTTTGAAGAAGATTTCGGGAGTGACCATCACTATTAGCCTTGTTGAAGCTCTTGCCCAAATGACAACATTCGTTAAGATGTTTAAGGAATTGCTTAATAAGAAGGAAAAGATGGTCGAGTTTGTTAATACTCGATTGAATGAAAACTGTTCTGCAGTCCTTCTTAAAGAACTTCCGGAAAAACTTGGAGATCCCGGTCGTTTTGTGCTACCATGTACTTTTAACCAAACCGAAGAATTTACTGCCTTAGCCGATCTCGGGGCAAGTATTAATTAGATGCCTTTAAGTGTTTGGAAAAAGTTATCATTACCCGATCTTACACCAACAAAGATGACTCTTGAGCTAGCAAATCGAACTCTCGCTTACCCCGTTGGTATTGCCGAAGATGTGTTTGTAAAAGTTGGTACCTTCACTTTTCCGGTTGATTTTGTTGTTGTTGATTATGAAATGGACCCTCGTATTCCGTTAATACTTGGACGGCCATTCTTGAGAGCTGGAAAAGCTTTAGTCGATGTTGCCGAAGGTGAACTCATTCTAAGAGTCGGGAATGATGCACAAGTGTTTAAAATGGGGAAGATCACAAACAAATCCAATGGAAGAGAATCATCGAATGTGATTAATGTGCTTCAAGACGAGCTTGATACAACTACTTGTGAAAGTACAAAGCTTGATGATATTTTCGTCTATAACAATCCTCTTTTCGATTCTTGCTATGATAATCCACTTTTCCAAGATGATGTGGATGATCCTCTCTCCAATTTGGATGCCCCACCAATTCAGGAGTCTCCACCAATTTATGATGACTATGATGATGATTCTAGTTCCGATATGGACGATTATCATGATTTTACTTCAGAGTATAAAGACATGCCAACATATGATGATTTTGATGATGTTGATACTCTTTCGAGTGATTCTTCACATGACGACCTTGTTCCTACTTTTGATTAAGATCCTCCACCAACAATGCTTGATCCTACTTTGGATGACTACTCATTTGAGGAAGATTTTGCTACTTTTCTCAATACTTACTTCCCCAATGAGAATGATTCTCCTCCTTTGGACTTTGATTATGGTCTTTATCCTCCTTCGGATATGAAGAAACCCGGTTCAACAGGCGATCGACACTTTCTTCCATAAAGTACTTCAAAAGGCACTGCTATATACTAGCATGATAACTATTGTTATAAGAGAATTGTACTAAATGTAGATGTTTCTCCCATCCTTTTCCAAAATCTATCACACAAGCTCTAAGCATATCTTCGAGAGTTTGAATAGTCCTTTTGCTTTGTCCATCTGTTTGTGGATGATATGCCGTACTCATGTCCAATTGAGTACCTAAAGCATTTTGCATCGATCCCCAAAATACATATGTAAAACGACTGTCACGATCTGAGATAATAGATACAGGCACTCCATGTTGAGAGATTATTTCCGTAATGTATAATAAGTGTGAAAAGACTTATCCTTTTACCACTTAATTATAATAATAACCAAGCCAAAACGTGTATTTTATGTCGTAAATGTCGGAATTATGCGTGGTTTGTGTTTTTGTTGTGATTTAGGACCAAAATGTGAAAAGGGAAGAAAACATGGGCTTTCACGGACTTTTATCAAAGAAAAAGACAAAAGACGAAGTCAAAAGATCAAGAGTGCAAAAAGAACGAAAGTTCAAGGCCTATTCTGAAGATTTATCGAAGAAAAAGTCTAAAGACGGAAGTTTAATAAAGTCGAAGAACTCAAGTCTAATAAATGAAGAAATTATAAGAAGAGTTCAAGTAATCCCAAGAGAAAGTCGAAAAAGTCGAAGAATTTATAAAGACGAAAAGACGAGAAAAGGAAGAAAAGATCAACACATGTTAATCCTCCCTATAAATACCCTCCTAATTTGTCATTAGGAGGTGTTAGCTAAATTGACAACTTAGTCTTTCTATTTTATTTTCCAAGCACTTTCATATTGTCATCTTAATTTCTTGTCTTTAATTTTAAGTAAGTTTTAATTTTGTGTTGTTGAATCTTTAATTTTAATCAAAGTTTTTAATTAATCTCTCATTCTACCTTTCTTGTTTTGCTTAATCTTTATGCTAATTTGCTTATTGTCATGCTTATTGGATTGTTTGTTATGTTTTTATATGTTTGATTGTGTTGGCTTATTGATTTTATAGCTTATTGTGTGTTTGTTTTAATTCTAGTTAAGTGTTTTTAATAGATTAATTTTATTAAAAGTTGATTTTTAATCTTTAAATTAATTAATGTTTTTCAAGTTTTTAATTTGTGGTTGAATTAGTTTTTCTTAAAAGTATTTTAGATCAAGTTTTGGTAGATTGCTTATTTGATTTTAGCTTATTCGTGGCTTATTTCCCTGTTTTTAGATTATTCTGTTACTGTTGTTCTGTTTCAATGGATCTTCGGAAAAGGGTCTTATATTCCGAAGAATACCCTTTTTCCGAAGATTGTGATTTTCTGAAAATTTGTATTTATCCGAATTAGCAATTTCTCTGAATTCCTTCTTTTTTCCGAAAATTTTCCTTTTTCCGAAATAACTCATTTTATCCGAAATTTCTATTTCTCTGAAATATTACTTTTATCCGAACTTTATTTGTTTTTCCGAAAATATTATCTTTTTCCGAAATAGTACCTTTTTTCTGAATTTACACATTTTTCCGAAAATTTCTTTATTCTATATTTATTATCCGAAGATACATCTTCGGATATTATTCCGAAGAAACTCCACATTCCGAAGAAATTTCACCAGCCAGCTTGCCTCACTTCCATATTGGAATCTTTGGTTGTATTAATAGACCGGATGGTTTTTGATACTATGATTTAACTCTTGCAGCCTTCATGTTAGGCCACCAATAGAGTTTCTTCAGATCTTGATACATCTTTTCAGAACAAGGATGTATAGAATACTTTGATTTATGAGACTCATGCATGATCAACTCTCGTAAATTACCATGGGCAGGTAACCAACTACGATTTTTAATACAACGAATTCCATTTTAACAAAATTCAAATTCTTTATCCATTCCTCTTAACTTTTCAGCTCCTACATTTTCTACCTTAAGTGCTTCTTCTTGCGCTTCGAGAATTTGGGTAGGTAGCTTCAGTAAAAGAGTTATCATTAATGATCTAACTCGTAATGGCTTAACACGCTCTTTTCAACTTAAAGCATCAACTACTACATTGGCTTTACCTGGGTGGTAACTGATTCGAATTGGTTTTCGGTTTTATAACTAAAAATTAAATCTACCAATTTTAAATCTATTTAAAATTATCCTAAAGTGCATGAATCGTAAACCCCGCTATATTTAAATCTAAAACAATTAATTACTTAAAAATTAAAACTATTTAAGAATTAAACTATTTAAAAATTAATCTATTAAAATAATTTTAACTCTATTTAAAAATCTAATTAAAACTTTATTAACTAAATTTATTAAAATGTAATTTAACTAAATCTATTTTTAAAACTATTTTTATTTAAATCTAAATTAATAAAAGAAATCTAATTAATTGAAAACTAAATAAACTTTTAAAAGTAATAAAAAAAGATTTTTATCTTTATTTTATTTTTATATTATTTTAAACCTATTTAATATTTTTAAAATTAGAAATTACTTTAAGAAAAATGCTACTAACAATTAAAATAGACAGACAGAAATTAATAAAAATTCTACTAAGTTAAAATCTGTAAGAAACCAGTATACTATATTAATAAATCTGAAAGAAAGTTTATCAAAAGAGCATATAGCTCAGTTGGCTAACACGTGAGACATTTACCCTTGAGGTCAAGGGTTCGAGTCCCTCAAGGGACCTGTTTTTGTGATTTAATTTCTTTTTGACAAATTAAACTTCACGTCACAGGAGGTGACGTTTTGTTACAAAATTTATGAAAACCTGAATAGGAATTCAACTTATGAGCTAATCAGATCAATGAATCTGATAAGCTATTTGCTTGAGCGATTAAATAACAAAATTACTCAAAGCATCCAAACAAACTCACAGATTAATTTGCCTCAAATCATTCAGCTAATCACATAAGAAAAACCAGCATAATTAAGGTAAAACAAAAAATATAACAATACTAGGAAAAAATCTAACTTCCTAGATCATATAGCTAAACAACTACAAGCATACTGTTATTAAACGTTTAACACAGAGTTGCATACATCCTTTAAATATCAGACAAAACAGTTTCAGTAAAAGTCTAGATTTAGCAAGATTTTTTTTACCCAAAACTTATATCAGCAAACAAGTTAAACTGCATACAGAAGCTACAATCCCTAATTCCCCTTATCTAGTAGCTAAAACTTAAGCAGAACAAAGTTAACAAATAAAAGGTGATAGATCCAAGTATCCCAATGCAGTTACGATTCTAAAAAGACCAAATAAAACAAGGCAAACTTATTAGATTCATAACAAACCTATTATCAATATTATCTGAGCAATAGAGAACATAAAGCAGACTACTCTATCTATCCCATTACATCAAATCACAAATCCATACATTCATTTAAACAGTTATCCTAACTTTTAATAAAGCTTTAAAACCTAAAAATATAACATTTTATAAACTAAATCAATCAGATAACAACACACCAAGGTTAACACTCACAAACATATATCAGTTAAGAACAACCAACAGTTAAATCAAATCAATAGCAAACTTAAATTACTCTAAAAATATGAAGGTAAACGGAGTGAACCTTTTGGAGTTAGCCTTTGGGACGAAGCGCAGCGCTGAGCTGGCTTAAAACTTAAACGAACCACCATTATCATCTTCATTCAACATCAATCGAACATCATCATCACGAACCTGTTTTTTAAAGGCTTTCCAGTAGGGAAAGCTTATTCCAATATTCCTCAAAGATAATTCAATTAAAGCTATTGAGAAAGCTTAACCAAATTACTTTTCATTTAATATTAATTAGATCAATTAAGAAACAATTGCCAATAAAGTCAACTGTGAATAAATTTAACACAAACTTACTGAAAATTAACTTTTATTAATCTCGAAAATGATTACAAGACAATAAAAAGAGATTACAAATATTCCTAAATCTATTTTAACATTATGACTTTAAAGAAAAATTGGAATGAATGATTACAAGTAATTTTGGGGGTTTATATAGCCAACCCCCTAGGCTGTTGAGGGGAGAATATCTGAATCTTCGAGAGCATATTCCATCTTCAATATTGGCCTTTAGATCTTCTCTCTCTCATGTTGGTTTTGATCCTACGGTTGATAAGACACAACTAGCACACAAATTGCCAACGTGGCATTCGTTTGTGCTAGTTGTGTTTCTTGGATGCTTATTTGGCTAATCTTGATTGGATGATGGGGAATGATGAGGTGTTTCATCCGGTAGAAAGCTGCCACGTAGCCTAGCCTCTCCATCATTCTCTTCCTTAAAACATGGGGAATTAATTCCCCATGCGTGTGAATAACTCGTGGGAACAAAAGCCCTATTTAATTTGATGATTTAATGATTTAGGGTTTTAAACAGTAACTTTTGTGACTGCTTATTCATTTTTGGGGAAGATGGAAGAAAGGGATACATAGGATGTATCGACCTTATTATTTTATTGTATGGTGAATGGAAAAACGTGTGAAGTGGTGTAAATAAAAGGGAGTGGGTGAGGGTCGGTTTTTTTATATTCATTGTGTGAAAGTGAGAGTAGATATACGTTTAATATAAACGTAAATGAGTGAAACGCATACAACTTATTTCAAATACCCTAATGGGCTTAGCCCATTACTCTAATTGTCATTTGTACAAAAAGTGAATATGAACTTGGCCCTTTTAATTTTCCATTCGTAACATTACCATAGTATTGGGCCTATTGGGCTTTTGGGAGTAACATAACCATTTTAATGGTATTTCAGGCCCAATAAGTATTTGTGGGACTCACTTGGCCCATTTCGCTTTTGATAAAGTAAAATCCTTGGAAACGAACTCGATTTGTGGCTTCTCGATCTTTTCTTCAATCTCGTGTCGATATTTGCCGGTTTTCGCGAACTTGGTACCTACATATACAAGACATTTTCATGATATTTATGAAATTATTGAATGTTTATTGATACAAATGATATGAGTAAAATCACCCATATCAGTAACGAATTTCACAATCGTAATCAGCAAGTAATTCTAACCAATGTCGCTGTCTCATATTCAATTCTATCTGATGAAGACAATATTGAAGACTTTTATGATCAGTAAATACTACACACTTCGTACCATAGAGGTAATGTCTCCAGATTTTAAGAGCAAATATCACCGCTCCCAATTCTAGATCATGAGTAGCATAATTCTTCTCATTAGGTTTAAGTTGCTTTGATGCATAAGCAAATACTTTATTCCTTTGCATAAGCACTTCTCCCATTCCTTGAATAGTTGCATCACAGTAAACGATAAAGTCATCGTTACCTTCGAGTAATGCTAGGATAGGTGCCTTACACAACTTTCGCTTCAATAATTGAAAAGTTGTCTGTTGACTATCTCCCCAGTCAAACGGTTTTTTTTTCTAAGTCAATTCAGTCAAATCTTTAGCAATTTTTAAAAACCTTCGATAAATCTTCTGTAATACCCAGCAAGTCCTAAAAATTGTCTTATTTCCGTAGGCGTACTAGGCTTAATCCAATTCTTTACCGCTTTAATCTTAGCAGGATCCACACGAATACCTTGGCTATGAATGACATGTCCTAGGAGTTGAACAACATCGATCCAAAATTCGCATTTCGATAACTTAGCATACAACTTCTCCTTCTTAAGTAATCCAAGAATTATACCAAGAGGCTTGACATGTTCTTCTCTATTACGAGAGTAGATAAGAATATCATCAATAAACACGATTACGAATTTATCCATGTAAGGCTTTCACACTCTGTTCACGAGGTCCATGAAAACAGCTGGTGCGTTGGTTAAACCAAAAGGCATTACTTAAAATTCATAATGTCTATACCACGTCTTGAAAGTAGTTTTAGGAATATCCTCTTTCTTAACTCTCAGTTGATGATAACTTTGACCGTACATCAATTTTCGAATATCCGCTTGATCATTTGAGTTGATCAAATAAATCGTCGATTCTGGGTAATGGGTAACGATTCTTTATAGTAAGTTTGTTTAACTCAATATAATCGATACACATCCTAAAAGATCCATCTTTCTTTTTCATAAATAAGACTGGACCTCCCCACGGCAATATACTTGGTCTAATAAATCCTCGATCAGTTAGTTCTTGGAGTTGACTTAACAATTCTTTCATTTCCGAAGGTGCTAATCGATAAGGCGCTTTAGCAACTAGTGTTGCTCCTGGTATCAAATCGATTTGGAATTCAACTTGACGCTCAGGCGGCAAACCTGGCAATTCTTCGGGAAATACTTCAGGAAATTCTCTAACTATCGGAACATCTCCTAATCGCTTCTCTTCTTTCTCCTTTTCTGCTACTTGAACTAAGAAAACTTGACCACCTCAGGATGCGTACTTATTTATCTTAAGGCATGATATGAGATTTAGTCGAGTCTTACTTCACTCATCATGGACAATAAAAACGTCATCGTTAATAGGAATATGAATGGCTTTCTCGTCACATAGAATTTTGGCATGGTATTTAGATAACCAGTCCATTCCAATTACTGCGTCAACACTACTGAGCTTAATGTGTATAAGATCGATTTTAAAGGATTGACGTAATAAAGTAATGATACATCCTCGAATAACGGTATTAGTGCTAACTATTTTTTCGTCGGCCATTTCTGTATCATACTTAGTATTCAAAGAAACAATCGGAATATCTAACTTAGCAACAATTTTAACAGATATGAAACTTCTATCAGCTCTTGAGTCAAATATTACTTTAACCAGTCGTCGATTTAGATGAAACATACCCGTAACCATATTCTGATCTTGTTGAGTATCGTTTAGCAAATAAGCTTTTCCTCGGCTATTGCTTTATTTACTACACTCATTCTTCAGATGCCCTTTTTCTCCGCAGTTTTGACAAACTTTAGTTACAGGAATTTGATTACTTCTAGTAGCTAATCCTTTACTTCTGCAGAATCTTGTCTGATGTCCTATTTTTCCACAGTTCTGACACTTGATAGTGCAAAATCTTGTGTGATGTAGAGAACACCTCTAACAAAAGGGTTGTCTTCCACTATAACCATTGCTCGAATTTACATCATAAACTTTAGAAACATCATTTCTTTTGTTCTGATGTTGAAGATTATTGCTTTTGTTATAGTTACCAAAACTATTCTTTTGGAAATTACGATTAACAGGAAAACTCCTCCTATCATCAAACTTTCTCTTGTTATTAACTACCACTTGTACAGGAGTATACCTTATCACTTGATCCATTAATCTTTGAGTAATGGTGATAAGTTCCTCTAAAGTTTGGGGTTTAGAGGCGGTAACATTCCCTTCTATACTTCTAGACAATCCTCCAATAAAAGCTTCCATCAATTCTTTAGTATTAGGCAATAAAAGCTTCCATCAATTCGCTAGCCGACCGGTCAACCACCTTGTAGATTGTAATCGTTCTAGGCGAGATTAATCAGTGATTAATCGGATATGTATTATTAGCAAATTTTGGGTATTTCCAGAAAGTTATGGGTATTCCTAACGAATATTAGGTATTTTCGGTAATATTTGTAACACTCCATTTTGATAAATGGAATGCCACGCGTGATTATGGCGTGTCCTCAAAGCATAGAAGGATAAATGCATAAAACATCACATGACCATAAAGGAAATACCGGAATCAAACATCGGTACCCCAAAAGTAGAACTCATCACACACAAACATAAGTACTGTAAATGAAAAGGACTAAACAATGTCCATAGAAATGAGTATCAAAGTATAAAGGAAATGCATAAAGTAAAGAAGGCTAAGAAGCTTCCAATTCATATGCATGTACGCTTAAATTCTACGAGCGTCCCTGAGTACCTGTCGTTTTGGGAACATGAAAAGGAAAACGGCTGAGCATAACGCTCAGTGCACGGATATACAAGTAAAGCATGAATAACATAAGCATATAAGCATAAAGCAGCGGAAAAGACTAAGTCCTGGATAACCTGGTATATCTTATTAAAGCTGGTATTATAGTTTGAATAGCCTTATGTTTATCTTATAAATACTGTTTAACATGTTTACCATTAGCCAATATAGGTCATGAATTATCAACGTACATGAATACTTGGAGGGGTGACCTCGTCATGCAAATTAGAGGGGCTGCCTCTAATTTAATATACTGGTTTGGGTAGGAGGGATCAGCTCCTTGTGAAGGATGTAAGGCACACACCACATTCACCTGAATAATCTGCTGAAAACATGTAAACTAGGATGCACCCATACGCCCCACCTGATAATAATAATATGGCCAAAAGGTGAAGGGACGCCGCGAGCTATCACTCCGTCGTGGTGGAGTCATAACACTGGTGCCTCGACCGAGGTGGGGGTTCCCTTTTCTCCTGCTGCCGAGACACACGACACCACACCGAGACCTTGAGGTCTCGGTTGGTGCGAAACAAATCAAGCCGAGACCCCCTTGGGGCTCGGTTCCTTGCATCGGCCAAAAACAAACACCCCTTAACCATAATTTATTTAACCCCCCATGTTTAATTACATGATTATCAACTTGTTATTAAATAACTCATGATTTCATGTGATCAATTAATCAAAACAATAAAAAGAAAAGGGTTTTAGGGTTTACCGATTACGTGAATCAAAGGAGCACGAACACACTAATCACCAAAAATAAACCATACACACCCTTGGTGTGTGTTCTACCCGGCGGCCAAGAGAGAGAGCAAAAGAGATTTAGGGTTTTCTTGTTTTTTCTAATTTTTGTTATTATGAAACAAGTTTTCCCTTTATTTCATGTTTTGTAAAAATCAATTGGCTTGGCCCTTGTCCTTGTGTTTAGCCGCGGTTAAGGGGGCCCACATTGGGTAACCCAAATGTTTTTCGTGTTTAATAATAAGTGTGTTCTCGTGTTCATGTTTTACGTGATTTAAATAGTTATCGCTCGTGTCTTATTATATATTTATTCATGATCTTATTAAATATACATAATACGTAATATTAAGCTCGTGACTATTTGCGTTCATGATTTCATGTTCGTATGTTCCTGATTATAATTATTATTGAAATAATTATCATGTCTTAATACGTATTAAATACTTATCGTGTTATCACACGTACGTAATACTTGTAAATCTTGTTCGTGAATCGTAAACGTGCTATAAAAGGAAAGTTCTAATCATGTACTTACGATCTTAACGGTACGATTCATGGTAAAAGCATGCGGGTTTTACAATATTATTCATAAAATCCAACTTATTATAAAGTGAAGTTTTGGTATTTTTGGCAAGATTTTCATGATTCTGACTAGTTTGACCTCCTTGACCATCGTTGACCATAATTGACCACCATTAATCGCCTTTTACATAAATCGGGAAGGTTGATGGCCCTGTATTGATTAAGCGGCGATTAATCGGCCTTGTAGACCTTGTTTTGCAACTTTGAGATTATTTTCCTTTACTACTAGATTATAGAATTCTTCCTCCATTTTCCTAATCTCACTGCGAGGACAATACTTCTTAACTAGCAGATTCTTAAATTCATTCCAGGGAGTCTGATAAGCTTGTTCTATCCCAATGGGTTGTGCATAAGCATTCTACCAAGACAAAGCTTTTTCTACCAGCGTACCTGTAGCAAATTTTACTTTACAATCTCACGAACAGTCACTGCGAACAAATACTGATTCAGTTCTCTCGAACCAGTGAATAAGTTCAACAGCTCCTTCAGATCCTTTATAGTTAGAAGGCTGACAGTTCATGAAATCTTTGTAAGTACATCTTTTCTCTATCGGAACTTCTCTCCTAGCATCATTTCCATTACTTGGGCTAGCTACATTGGCGGCTTGTGCTTGCATAGATGCAGTCACGCTCTCAGCAACCAATTGCCTTATTTCTTCAGGTGTCATATTTACTGTCGTAGATGTCGATGCTCTCGTATGAGCCATCCTACTAACATAATAATAGTCGATAAGAATGATTTTTATTTTAAATTTTCATACGTGGAGTATATTTATTATATCATAGAGTACTCTTAATTCTTTTGATCATTTCATATGTGAGGATTCATAATATGAATGACGATAAAATTTTCTAATTAATTTATGAGGATTCATAATATGAATGACGATAAACATTTAAATAAGATAACAAGAAATTTTTGAGAACAACACACACTTCTTTTATTTATGAACAACTTATCATTTATATGTACACGATAAGCATCTCTGTTACATAAAGAAAAACTGTACATATCTTATAAACTGAAACTAGATTTCTAAGCTTAATTTCCTATTTTGATCTCATCTATTCTGTCCAAAATATATCCGGAGTCAAATTGTTGAGTTGTTTTAAGATCATCGATGAGTAATTCTAAATTAAGCCAAGTCCTCGTAAGTCCTTCTTTCAGTTTAGTATTCGCTTTCTCTAGTCATGGCATATTCATCTCATGAGCATGCATCCTTCTACTCAGTCTAATAATATGGCGTCGAGTAACGTCCACTTTATATTCCAACTAACTAATATGCTCTTCAATCTCCTTCCTTCCTTGTGGAATCCTAATATTCACGGATCTTTAAGCTACTAGGATATGCATCATGTTCATATGATTAACATAGCGGAATAAGAACATGACACATAAACAAGATGTTTCTTTTCCAACGTTTACTTCTCATTAAACGTTAACCAACTAACCCTAGACGTGTTTACAAGATCACATACGTCTAGAACACACGACTTTTGCTTTATGACTACATTGTGAATAAGTGAATGATTAAACCTATGCAGGGTGTGTGTTTATATACTACACATAACCCTCTTTATAAGAAATCTAATTACACTAGGAGTCCCTCCATCTTTTGCTAATAAGTCCTCCTTGTTGTATGAAAGGGCTCTATATCCTTGTAAATCTTGATAATTGCATATAAGTCCTTCTTGTTTCATTATTCTTGATTTGTCTAATCAAATAAATTCCCAACCATCTTCCCCTATTTGATGATGACAAAATCAATCTTCAAATCTTGATATTCCACGAATGAAACAAGCTTCCCCTTAAAGTAAGATTTCTTGTAAAACATATCACCACACAAAAATAAGTTGTATACCTTGATCTTTGAATCTTCTTCCCCTTTTTGTCTCATCCAATAGGGGTCTTTTAAAGATAAACAACTAATAAACGCTTCCCCTTGAGTGGTGCATGTAAATGAATAACGAACCATGTAGACTCTAATTGTAGATTACGAATGAAGAAAAACGAATATAACCTATTTGTTGAAGAAGTGGAATCTCCCAAGGTTGTACCTTATATCTTGCACTATCCATGTGACGTCGAACTTATATGACACCGAAAATATAAGTAGACCTCGATCTCTTTGTCAAAATCCTCATCCTTTGTGAGACACTGAGCACGATAATGTAACTCCTTCAAGTGATAGCAAGGTATCTAATTGCTAGATTTGACAATTCTTCGTCACTAACCATTAAAGCACGAACAAGTTACCTTTAAAGTGTGAGTGTGATAGGGAACACCACGACTTTAAGATATGATAAGTCACAAACCTGTGAAAACCAACTCCAACACCAAATAAGTAATAATCAAACCTCTTCATCGAAACCTCCAATTTGCAATGAAAATCATCTAAGTACAATATCATCCTCTTCTTTTATGCAACTGCTTCCTCTGTCGGTGTTCTGCTTCTAATCCAAGTCGGTACGTAACCGCAAGGTTAGCCTTGTCACATAATCAAATAAAACTTTATTGTATCAAACACAATCTTCAAAAACAAGTCATAAAAATTTAAACAGATTGTTCTGTCCGAGATCCTTAGTCATCCAATATATCTTCTGTATGTGTTGTCCGATATCGAATGATACTTGTCAGCGCTTAAAAACCATATATCGGACAACACGCTGTCAGCGTCTAAATTATAACGTGTCAGCGTCTTCTTTATAAGCGTGTGTTTTATTCTTGTCAGCGGCTCGGCTCAGCCACTTACACCATCTGTGACTATCTTGACAGCGGCTAAAATACAACTCGACTGTACCACTTTCTCCTTTGTCTTCGTCTTATCAAAACCACTTTTTTAAATAAAAAATCCCCACATTAATTCTTTTTCTTTTGGACAGCTGCTTTGTTGCACCTCACGTCAACATCTATATATATCACGTGAATCACTTTTTACTTCAATCCCACGTGTTCTTGTGAGACATCAAAATCACATGTCTCAACTAATCAACTTCGTTGCTTCCATGAGAATAATATACTTCTATAACCTTTTATTGCATCTGGGACCCACTTTATGTGTATAAAAGAAAAGTAAGTTGTACCTTGGTTTGTTTCTAGCAGCTATATCACGTAACATAAAATATTGAGGCATATCAATATAAAATTCGAACAACTATAATCTTGGGCCACAAACCAACAAAAGCTTCAAACCCACGTGAAACATCAACAATGGTTGTTGTACCAGGGACGACTACACTTTATAACATGTCAGTATGTCACGATCTGACAAAGTATTGCTCTTTGGCTTTGGATCTTAAAATAATATTGTTAACATCCATGGCAGCTTTATCTTACTAGTCAAACGCTGCTATACCTTTCTCTCTTGAGCCACGCACCATCATAACACAGTGACTTATTTTCTGTTCCTCGTGTTGTAACCATGGCAACCTTTTCAAGCAGCATCAAATAAAAAAACGCTTTTTCCATCCTTCTAAAGCTGCTACTTTCAAGCAACATAAACAAACATCAATCGATCGTTGTATCCAGATCATAGAACTTGTTACTGGATCTAGGGTTTATAACAAACCCTAAAAACAATTTTAGTAAAGAACAACAATTATTAACAAGGTGTTTGGGGAACAAGACACATGAATTAAAACAAATAGATTGTTAATTATGTTAATAATCAACAATCACTAGGTGTGTATACATTGAATCCCACACCTAGTCGACACACGCTTTTAGGTTTACATTGTGAATGAAGTTGTGAATAAACCTGATACCCTTGGTTCCTTTTATAGTGTAAGGAATAAGGTTTACAAGAGATAAGAATGAATAAACATGTAAATCTTCTATTCAAATAAACTAATACAGAATATAATCTGCATACTTATCTAAATAGAAGCTTCCAACAACACTTGTCAATGTTTCTGTCAATGCTTGGATTGTACGTGACAATGCTTGGATTGCACTTGACAATGCTTGTCAATGTTGACTTCTGTCAACGCCTGATTTTCTCTTGACAATGCCTAAATTACACTTGTCAACGCTTAGACAAATGCCTTCATATTTTCTTCGTTTTTGAGTTTCTAACACATCAAATTTTTGACCCAACAATCTTCCCCTAGTTAATATCGGCAAAACTCTTTGTGTATCTCTTGTAAGTTGTACATCATCTTCAAATTGCATCCCCTCAATTGTAGCATGTATGTCTTCCCCTTTTTGTCACATCAACAGGGAAGTAAACAATGTATGCAATCTTGAAGATTCTCCAATTGTAGCTCTATGTAATGACCTTGAAGAAAAATAAGTACAATAATTTTGATGTAGAAGTAGAATAACCCAAACTTTGTATTTATTTCACCCAATTGCTCACTAGTTGATAAACTCTTCCCCTAGTTGTTGAAAGGACTAGAGAAAAATGCAACTCTTTCACTGCAAAAGGGGGCTCAGTTTATTGGTACGGAACGGGAACTGTAACCAACAAAAACCGTATAACTATAAGCCAACTATTAGCTATAACAAAATATTTGGATCCAATGATCAAGGTGTATTGTTCACCCATCAGTTTTTATTACATGGGTACTGGTAACCTTCACGACTATGAGCCAATCGTATGCTATAACAATATATTTAGTCCAATGACAAGGTGTATTGCTCACCATAGTTTTTGTTACATGGGTACTGGTAACCTTCACGACTATGAGCCAGTCGTACGCTATAACAATATATTTAGTACAGAGACAAGGTGTATTGCTCACCTAAATAAGAAAAACAAATTTGTGAAAACTAACTTCAACATCAAACTTACCATAAGAATTCTTCCCCTTAATCATGTACGAGTTTATAAAAAATATCCGAGCCATAAATATCAAATTGATATTTTGTACAAAAACGGAGATTCCATGTACCTTTGCGTGTAAATACCTCCTTTTTGTGTGCTAAAAACGTATCAATTTTCTCAAACAGCAGTTATTCATTTGTTATCCGAGAAACTTCACTGTCCAATATCTCTGTCATGTGTATTGTCCCATATCGGACAATACCTATCAACGCTTGATCAATCATTTCTCGGACAACACATGTCAACGCTTGTCCTGACAGCGTCAACTTATTCTTTGTCAGCGTCAAATCAATACTTGTTAGCGTTTGAACTTAAATTGTCAGTGGCTTGGCCAACCACTGACACCACCCTTTACTACATGATCATATGAAACCATGCACATATGCTATCCATGTTTCCCATAAAAAGAGTCATAAATTAACTCATAAAAGGTAGGAGTTCTTCGTCCAAACTCTTAAATAAAATCCATGAAATTAGTAAACCATATATCCCATTCAAAGATGAACAAAATATACGGATCTGAATATCTTTCCCACGTCCAAAATGTGTAACATCCATCCTGTATTCAAAATATAATCCCTACAAAATAGGACTTTCCCCATATTGCATATGCATCCATATAATTAGCATATATATTAACAAAATATATACCTTTTAATATGGAATAAGTCTTGAAAAACATAGCAATACCACGTCTTTATCCTTGACCACTTAAACCTTCACTGTTACACAAGTTGCTGTCGTCTCATTGGTAGTAGTCACGTGTATGTCTATCTATTGAGACCACTAATATTGGATTAATTGTCTCATAATAGACCAAAAGCTTCAAACGAGACATTCTTAGTTAACAATTGAAGAGCACATGTGAGACAACCAATAGCAATTAAGCAATCACGTGAAGAACTATATCAGCAATTCAAACCATAAAAACACAAAGGCTATAAAGCAATCACATGTAACCCATCTTTATCCTTTCTTACATAAGCAATGAATCAACGTGTATAGCACTTCAAACAGATCTAGGTTTTGTCTTCCAAAACCCTAAAAAAATAACTTGGAAAAACTCTTTTCTGCAACCAACTTAGACGGACTATATCTGACGATTAAACACTCTAATTAAAGATCCCAACGGTGAAAACATACCTCTGTACGTGTAGAAACATCATGAAAAATTTAGTCAAGATCCGACGGTTAACGAATCCGAAATCGTATTTTTACTAAGGCTGTTCACAAAAAACAGCATATGATGACTGCTGACTTTAACATGCTATAACTTATTCTTGAGGATAGATCTTGACAATCCCTCTGGTGTATGTCTAAATATATGTGTATAGAACACAGACAAGAAATTTCGTGACGATCCAACGGTCTAATAAGAAGTTATGACCTTCTGAATACTGCTGCGCACACAAAAACGTCCAGAAAAACCCTAGACGGATTTTTCTATTCTTCTCGATACACGAACACCTTGTTGGTCCTAGCATCACGCGCCACGAGGCTCTGATACCAACTGTGGAAACCTTGGTTTCCTCGATCTTTTAGCTACTAGGAATGATCATTGTCATATGATTAACATAATTAAAGCGGAATTAGAACAACAACCATTAACAAGGTGTTTGGGGAACAAGACACATGAATTAAAACAAATGGATTGCTAATTATATTAATAATCAACAATCACTAGGTGTGTATACATTGAATCCCACACCTAGTCGACACACGCTTTTAGGTTTACATTGTGAATGAAGTTGTGAATAAACCTAATACCCTTGGTTCCTTTTATAGTGTAAGGAATAGGGTTTACAAGAGATAAGAATGAATAAACATGTAAATCTTCTATTCAAATAAACTAATACATAATATATTCTACATACTTATCTAAATAGAAGCTTCCAATAACACTTGTCAATGTTTATGTCAATGCTTGTATTGTACGTGACAATGCTTGGATTGCACTTGACAATGCTTGTCAATGTTGACTTTTGTCAACGTCTGATTTGCTCTTGACAACGCCTGAATTACACTTGTCAACGCTTAGACAAATGCCTTCTTATTTTCTTCGTTTTTGAGTTTCTGCCACATTAACTTTTTGACCCAACATTCCTCTTATCAGATTTCTAATATTTCTTTCCACTAATCTAAATGATTCAAGGGATATTTCATTAAGATGAATATCAATGACGGATAATTGCTTGTCATGCTTTTACATAATCCGTGGTCTAGAGTCTTCCTTAGTTTCATAAGGCTCTTCATGACTTCGATGGGGAGACGAATAAAGATCTTCAGGTAATAGAAATTGAGATGTAGGTGAAGGTACACTATTCATCACTTCAGTTTGATGTGAGAAATATTCTTGTACTTCAGGAGTATCATAAAAAGACAAACTCAGAACACGCACATCTATAGGAGATGAGTTGAACATCTATAGGAGATGGTAATATTATGTTGTAATAGCTCGTAGTTAGTAATTAGTTGTTATTTGCTTATTAACTTAAGTAAGAACCGGTCCATGGGCTTGTCATGGACCGGCCCAAGTCCACTTATGACTTGGAACTATAAATACCCCTTTCCACTAAGGAAAGGGGTTGGTTGTTATCATTTCTTAATTTCCACTTAATAAAATTCACATAGTTTTCTCTCACTTTCTCTCTCTAACTTTCTCTCTCTAGAAATTAACAAACCCCTTCATAGATTCATTGATTATCAATATTCTACATTTGGTATCAAGAGCTATGGGGTGATTTAAGGTGGTGATTTGTGTGGTTTTTTAGTTTTTGATTGTATTAGTGTTCTTTTAGAAAAATCATCTTGATTCTTGGTGTTTTTTGGTATTTTTGTGATTGGGATTAGTGGATAAGTATTAGTTGTTACTTATTTTAGTCGAAAGCACAAAACTTTTTGGGTTATTTGGTCAAAATCGGGGCTTAATCTCATTTTTTTACGGTTCGACTGTTCATCAAGGAAGTTTCTGTTCATTCAGCAGAAGTTCCGGATCAAGGAGTTCCGGATCAAGAAGTTCCGGATCAAGGAGTTCCGGATCAAGAAGTTCCGGATCAAGAAGTTCCGGATCAAGGAGTTCCGAGTCAAGAAGTTCCGAATCAAGAAACTTCCGAACCAAGAAGTTCCGGATCAAGAAACTTCCGAACCAAGAACTTCCGAGTCAAGAAGTTCCGGATCAATCTAAAGTTCCGAACCAAGAACTTCCGAGTCAAGAAGTTCCGGATCAAGCTAAAGTTCCGAACCAAGAACTTCCGAGTCAAGAAGTTCCGGATCAAGCCAAAGTTCCGGATCAATAACTTCCGAACCAAGAAGTTCCGAATCAATCCAAAAAGTTCCGAATCAAGGTAATCTTCCGAATCAACCAAAAGTTCCGAATCAAGGTAATCTTCCGAATCAACACAAAGTTCCGAATCAAGGTAATCTTCCGAATCAAACTTCCGAATCAACAAAAAGTTCCGAATCAAGGGTTATTTTGCTTGTTTTTTCAACGATTTTTTAGAGGATTTAATCTTGGTTTCATACAACAAAAACACAACACAATTCACAAGCTTTACTTCACTGCTCGATCAACCGATAATCTCTGTTTCTTTGAAGAAAAACAAAATGAATCCAAATTCAGTAATGCCTCAGATGACATCTCTTACGGATATATCGATTATAACGGGAACTGATAGTCGTCCACCGATGCTTATTAAAGAGGTATTTGAGGCATGGCAAGGTCGAATGATGCAATATCTAAAGGGGAAACCGACATACGGAAGGCTTATGGTCAAATCGATTTTGAATGGTCCACTCGACTATGGTACCATTACGGTTGACAACGTGACTAGACCACGCGAATTTGAAGAACTCACTCCAGCTCAACAACTTGTTGCAGATGCAGATGAAAAAGCACTTCAAACAATTCTCCAAGCTCTTCCCCATGATATTTATAGGATGGTAAGCAAGTATACTGTGGCAAAAGATTTATGGGAACGTCTTAAGGTGTTGCTACAAGGCACGTCTCTCACCAAACAAGAAAGGGAGTGTCAGCTGTATGATTTGTTTGATAGATTCACCTACAACCCAGGGGAAACACTTCACGATTATTACTTCAGATTCACCACACTCATGAATGATCTGAATGTATACAATCTTGAGATTGCTCCATTCCAGGTTAACACCAAATTTTTGAATACTCTACCTCAAGCTGAATGGGGTGAGTATATTACCGATGTCAAGTTAACCAGGGATCTGCACAAGTGCAATTTGGATCAAATATATGCCTTCCTTCAGCAGCATGAGAAGCATGTGATTATGCATCGTTCTCTTCGTGGTATGTATCCAGATTCCTTAGCTTTGATGGCGAATCAACCAAGCTTGTCTCACAACAACACACCTTATATCTTGGGACATCAAGCCTATCATGCATCACCTTACATGACACCAACTTTTCCCCAATACTCGATTTTACCACAACCTCCAACCTCACATCAGCAACAGTATCGGTTCAATGCACCTTCACTACAGTATGGTTCACAACTTCATCCAGCAAATGTTGCACCTTATGCTCAGCCTTCATATTCGTCTTATCAAGAGAATGCAGCATATCAAACAAGCTACCCTGATCAAATGAGTATTCCTTCTACTGATTATGCAGCTCATCCAGATCAAGCACTGTATTGTGACGATGAAGAAGTCCCTGTTCCTGTTTTCCAACAAGGAGCTGACCCAGTTGAAGTGCTAACTACTATGTCTGCTTATCTCACAAAAACCTTAAGCAAACGAGGATTCAGAGGATCAGCTCCTACCAACAATCAGTTGAGGAATTCATCCAATTCTCGCCAACAAGCTACAATTGAGAATGGCAGGGTCATGGTTCAGCCAATTCAACCATATCAGGGGAGATCTTCCACTTCAACCAATGCTCGCACAATTACTCCTGCTCCTGCTCCAATGGTCAACAATCCTCCACGGGCTAATACAGGCAAGTTGAGAATGATCACATGCTACAACTGCAAGGAAGAGGGTCATATGTCCAGGGATTGTAAGAAACCCAAGAGGAGAAGGGATGGACAGTGGTTTGCAGAAAAGATCTATCTGGTAAATGCTCAGGCGCAAGGAAGGGAACTTGATGAAGAGGAGCTTGCTTTTCTTGCTGACCCAGGGATCGCTGAACAAGACGTTGTCACTACGCAGAATGCAGCTTACCAAGCCGATGATCTTGATGCGTATGATTCCGACTGTGATGACTTTCAAACTGCAAAGGCTGCTTTCATGGCGACTTTCTCCAGCTTAGGGCCAGATAAGAAATCTGAGGTACTTATTGATAACACCGATAATGCCACTGATGCTAGTATTCAACCACATCAAGTTGGGCAAGAGAGTGCTGATTCAAATGAATCTTCGGTGGTGAATCTTTCAAATAAGGAGACAAACAATGATAGCAATATCAATGTGAGTCCCCAGATTTTGAGTGAATCACAACCGGGATCCATTTCGCATACGCCTACTCCTGCTCAACAAGATTTGGTCATGGTTCCTGCTACATTACTTAGCCAAATGAATGCTGCACTCTTAGAAACCTTAGCTAAGAATAAGAATTTGTCTGATGAGCTTGCCTTAAGCAATGAGAAAGTACAAACTTTGGAATTAGTGCCTTCGTCTAGTGTTCTCACAAATCTCGAATATGATCATTTTAGAAACAAGCAAATGGGTCACTTGCAAGAGATCGAAAACTTAAGAGCAAATCTGTCTAATGAACTTAAAGAAAAGGAGTTAGTGGTCACTAATTTTCAAAAACTTCAAACTGATTTTGAATTACTCGAATCTAAGAAGACTGAAATGGAGATTAATGCTACTAATAAGATTAGAAGTCTAGACTACTTGCTGTTAAGACAATACGCTGCTTCACAACTAGTTCACTTATTTGATGCTTCGTTTAAAGAGTTTAACTTATCACGTCTAAAAGGCCTTCCCCCTAATCCACGGTATGCAAAACAAGCTTTAAGACATAGTCCTAGACTTTATAATGCAACTCAATTAGGATTGGCTTTAGACCCGATTGTTTTTCCCAATGATAGAACAAGTAAGGATCTAGTTGATGAGGATCGGTCATACAATTCTGCAAAATATCCCGAATGTGATTATTTTAAAATGAATAAGGAGCTTGCTAAAACTGATTTTAGAGTTCGTTTCCATATGGATAAAGATCTCATCACAGCACCGACCTACATGTTAGAGGAAGAACGCCCTAGTACATTTCCTACACTTGTCAACATGGAAGATCCTAAGGAAATTCCAAAGAATCTTCCACCGGTTAGCACTGTATGGTTAAACTTGAAAGAGATTAACCGATACTTTACTACCTTTGACAAGGTCATTTTGGAATGTACGACTTCAAATGGCTTAAACGCCGGAGAATGGGCTTTCGAACACATGAACGAGGTGTTTAGAACTAAGATCAATCCGTTTGTCGAAAGTCTAAAAGGAAGTTTTGCATCTCTTAAGGAAAATCTTCAGTTTGAAATTGGGGAAGTTCAAAAAGTGTTTTATGAAATGGACACCGCTTACGAACTGCAACTAATTGAAAAGGAAAAGATTTTAACCGAATATGACCGATTCTTGTCCGAAGTAATCTCGTGTGATGTGCTTACTATTGTAAATGTTAAATATTCGAATGAGCTTACATCCGCTATGATGAATTGTGATGCTGTGAATATTTGTGAGGATATTTGTGATGATGTTTGTGATATTTCTGTAAATGTTGCTGAAACTGTAAATGAGGTAGATAATCATTCTTGTCACGAATCTAACGCTGAGTTTTTAAAGCTACAAGATTCTTATAATTTACTTTCTCAACGCTTTAATCAACTAGAACAACATTGTATATCTTTAGAATTAAAACAACAAGCTCAAAATGAAAATCTTTTGATATCAAATGTTTGTGAAAACGGTGTTGAGACAAGTGACAAGATGATTGCAATTGTTAAGACATTAGAGGAAGAAATCATGAGATTGAAGAGAGAGATATCATCAAAGGAAACATTAAGAATGGAACTAGAGGCCGCAGAGTCTAAAAACCAAGTCTTAGAAATTAGACTATCAACTGTTCTAGGGGAGATGGATCGGACAAGGCAGGGACTATCCGCTCTTTATGGTTCACTAGAAGATCGATTCGCTTTTAATGCGACACAGCAACAATATTATATTGAACAACTGAACCAAAAGTGCGAAGAAATCTCTGACTTGAACATCCTGCTCATAGACAAAAATATGGTTTTGGCTGAGTTAAAGGAGACACTTCTTCTCACCCGACAAGAAGTTGTTGATAACTTAGCTACCGACTCTGCACCGTCCACTAGTGCTCCAACAACCAAGAAAGTAGTGCTTTATAAGAATCCGCTTCATAAGAAAAACCCGGTTGTATACGATGATTATATGAGGAATGCCATTAAGCATGTCGATCTACTTAGGGATATTTTAGACGATCTTTATGCCTTAGACCCCTCAAGTAGCGACTATTATTCAGCTCATGAATATGTTAAGCGAGTTCAATATTGCTTGGCTTATTTACAATACATAGGTACACCAGGTTCTGCACTACTTAACAATAGGCCCATTGCTGTCACTCTATTTAATAAGACTCCAGGAGCGAAACCGTCATTGGCACAATCAAGTAAGACACCTTTAAAATCTGCTGCTAATGTTCCCACTTTGCCTTCTACAGGATTAAAAGAGACTACTAAGGCTAAAGGATCGCCACTCAAGAAAGCTAAGATCAAGCCCTCCACTAGTAGTGCCACAAAGAAGAAAGTAGAAGTCCACAATAGGAATGCTAGTTCAGTTTTAAATAAAATGAATCATGTTAAGACTAAGAGCTCTGCGCCTGTGCAGCAGCCTAAACCATTCGTGAATTCTGATTTAATTTGTTGGAATTGTAATGAATGTATGTTTTCCCAGAGTCATGATTTGTGTCTGATTGATCACGTTAATGAAATGAATGCTATTAAGAATGGTCTTGAATGGAAGCCAACGGGTAGAACTCGTGCCCAAGTTGGCTGGCAATGGCGTCCCACTGGTAGGACCTTTACACTAGATGGAAAAATGTGCCCTTTAACTAGGAATGCATCTATCGAGGTTAGGTCTGAGCGTCCTTTAGTTAGGAACACTCGCACTCAAGTATGGAAACAACGCCCTTTAATTAGGTCTGCCCCCACTGTAGTACCTATCAGTGAAGAAATACCTCAGGATTTGAGCCAATTAGAATCTACACCACCAATTAAGAAGAAAAAGGCTAGGAAATCTAAGAAACCTAGAGTTAGCAAATCTAAGATTATTAAATCTGTACCTGCTAATAACAAGGAACACTCAGATTCCGATACCTCTACATTGTCTTTGTGTGGTGATATTTTCAGGTGGTCCAAATCATCCTGTGGTATTTGGACTCCGGTTGTTCAAAACATATGACCGGAAATCGCTCGATGCTCCGAAATTTCGTCAGCAAGTTTCTTGGTACGGTTAAATTTGGGAATGATCATATAGCAAAGATTATGGGATATGGTGAATATCAGATTGGAAACGTGACGATTTCTAGGGTATACTATGTTGAAGGTCTTGGTCATAACTTATTCTCAGTAGGACAGTTTTGTGATTCCAACCTTGAGGTTGCTTTTCGACAACACACTTGTTTCATCCGCAACTTGGAAGGAAAAGATTTGTTGAAGGGATCTCGTGGTGCAAATCTTTATACTTTGTCCTTACAAGACATGATGGCCGCTTCTCCAGTATGTCTTCTCTCTAAAGCTTCTAAGACCAAGTCATGGTTATGGCATCGCAGATTATCTCATCTTAATTTTGATGCTATTAATCATCTGGCTAAAAACGAGTTAGTTCGTGGTCTTCCCAAGCTTAAATTTCACAAGGATCATTTATGTTCCGCGTGTTCAAGGGGGAAAAGCACCAAGAAATCTTACAAACCCAAAGCTGAAGACACTAATCAAGAAAAACTTCATCTTTTGCATATGGATCTTTGTGGACCGATGAGAACTGAAAGTGTGAGCGGTAAGAAATTCATTCTCGTCATTGTGGATGATTTTTCCAGGTTTACATGGGTTAGATTTTTACGTACAAAGGATGAAGCACCGAAAGCTATCATTACTTTTCTGAAGTTCATCCAGGTACGTTTGAATACCACTGTCCGCCGTATTCGTACAGACAATGGTACAGAGTTCGTCAACCAGACTCTTCATGATTATTATGAAGGAGTTGGTATATCACATGAAACATCCGCTGCACGCACTCCACAACAAAACGGTGTCGTTGAAAGACGAAATCGCACACTTATGGAAGCTGCTAGGACCATGCTTATTTATGCGAACGCTCCATTGTTCTTGTGGGCAGAGGCTATTTCTACTGCATGTTTTACCCAAAACCGTTCTATCATTCGGAAACGCCATGGAAAAACCCCTTATGAGCTTCTACATGACCGCAAACCCGATGTTTCATTCTTCCATGTGTTTGGTGCTCTGTGTTATCCAAACATCAATAGTGAGAACTTGGGTAAGCTTCAACCAAAAGCAGACATAGGTATTTTCATTGGTTACTCACCGTCCAAAAGAGCATACCGAATCTATAACCGTCGTCTTGGCAAGATTGTAGAAACTATGGACGCTGATTTCGACGAGCTGACAGCGATGGCTTCTGAGCAACACAGCTCTGAACCCGCGCTTCATGAGATGGGACCCGGTGCTATAAGTTCCGGATTAGTTCCCAACAATCCTACTTCTACATCATTTTTACCACCATCAAGGCCCGAGTGGGATAAACTGTTTCAACCGTTGTTTGATGAATTCTTCGATCCCCCGACTGATGAAGTTCCAGTACCTGTAGTAATTGCTCCAATACCTGAAGTGGTTGCTCAAGTTAATGAACCTTTATCTAATGCATCTACAATTCACAATGAACCGGATGCACCTTCACCAAGTGATTCACAAACTACACCTGAATCATCACCCCTACTTGTGCCTAATGATGTAGAAGAGGATTCTACTGATCACGACTTGGAATATGCTCACTTGCAAGAGCTTCCTTTCTTTGGTGTAGCGATCCCTGAAAACCCTTCAGCCGCGTCTACCTCAGAAGAAGCTCCTTCTATTGTTCACTCCAGACCACCTAGGATTGAAAACCATAGCACTAAATGGACAAAAGATCACCCAATTAGGAATGTTATTGGAGATCTAGATCGACCAGTCTCTACACGCCATCAACTACAAGAAAGTGCACTATATTGTTACTTTGATGCATTTCTCTCTGAAGTTGAACCCAAAAATTGGCAGCAGGCTATGACCCAATCTTCTTGGATCGAAGCTATGCAGGAGGAACTCAATGAATTCAAACGACTAGAAGTATGGGAATTGGTTCCTCGCCCTGACAAGGTTAACATCCTTACTTTGTTATGGGTCTATAAGGTTAAACTTGATGAAATGGGTTCGGTATTGAAGAATAAAGCAAGATTGGTCGCTAGAGGATATAAACAAGCCTTGGGTATAGACTTTGAGGAATCTTTTGCTCCTGTGGCTAGATTGGAGGCGATTAGACTATTCCTTGCGTTTGCTGCTCATATGAACATGATCGTCTATCAAATGGATGTGAAGACGGCATTTTTGAACGGTGAACTAAGGGAAGAGGTTTATGTTAGTCAACCGGATGGGTTCGTCAGCACGGAGTCTCCTAATCACGTGTACAAGCTTAAGAAGGCTCTCTATGGGTTGAAACAAGCTCCACGCGCGTGGTATGATCTCCTGTCAACATATCTCATGTCGGAAGGCTTTTCCAAAGGCAAAGTGGACCCCACTCTATTCACTCTCAAGGACGGCAACGACATGCTTCTGGTACAAATTTATGTTGATGATATAATTTTTGCTGCCACTAACATAGAATTGTCTAAACAATTTGAGAAGATAATGTCCACACGCTTTCAGATGTCGATGATGGGAAAAATTTCATTTTTCTTAGGATTACAGATTTCTCAGAATCCCAGAGGCATCTTTATAAATCAATCCAAATATGCTCTAGAATCACTTAAGAAATATAACTTTGAGAATTGTGACCCCGTAGACACTCCAATGGTGGAGAAATCCAAGTTAGATGAAGATAGGGATGGGATTATTGTTGATCCGAAACTTTACCGTGGAATGATTGGCACCCTTCTCTATCTGACTGCTAGCAGGCCTGATTTGCAATTTGCTGTATGCATGTGTGCCCGGTATCAGGCTCGGCCTACCGAAAAGCACTTACATGTTGTGAAAAGGATCTTTCGGTATCTAAAAGGAACACTTCATCGTGGTCTATGGTATCCGAAAGATTCCTCGATTGCTTTAATATCATACGCAGATGCCGATCATGCTGGATGTCAAGATACGAGGCGTAGCACTTCTGGATCTGTGCAACTCCTTGGAGATAGATTGATCAGTTGGTCTTCAAAAAGGCAGAAAAGCGCTGCAATATCAAGCACGGAGGCTGAATACATCGCCATGTCCGGTTGTTGTGCTCAAGTCCTTTGGATGAGATCACAATTAACTGACTACGGTCTTGGATTTAACAAAATCCCGATGTATTGTGACAACAAGAGCGCCATTGCCCTTTGCTGCAACTATGTTCAACACTCCCGGGCCAAGCACATAGACATTCGCTACCATTTCATCAAGGAGCAGGTGGAGAACGGAGTGATCGAGCTGTATTTTGTCACTACTGAGTATCAGCTGGCGGATATGTTCACCAAAGCCTTAGATCGAGGACGAATCGAGTTTTTGATCGACAAGCTTGGCATGAAATCATTCACTCCAGCGACTCTCAAAGAGTTGGCAGAAGAATCAGCTGAATAGTCGTGGTAAACTATTCAGAGTATCCTTTGGTTGTGATCATGTATATTATCGTAAATACATAAACCACAAAAAGAAAATACAAAAATATAAAACCAAGAAAAACCATAAAAAATATAAAACCAACAAAAACCATAAAAAAATATAAAACCTAGAAAAACCATAAAAAGTATAAAATCAAGAAAAACCAAAAATATTTTTTGTTTTAAATCGGGCATGTCTTTTAGTACGGTAATATTTACGGCCTTAGAAATGTCGATCAATATTGACACGGTGCCATAAATAGAGTCCGTATAAAAGTTGTACATTTTTAAAACATGCCCATTATGGCTTGTAGTTATTTCAGACTGCAACCCGGTTTTCATATTAAAGTCACGTATTTCCTTGGAAAACGTTGGCTCAGAACGGGAATTAATTTTCTCGGGCGTGATTTACAAGCCAAATCATGCAAAGGGATCAAGTTTACTTTATAACTTGGTCTGACACGAATTTGTGTACGTCTCAGTGCATTAATTTGTTAAAATAAGAGAAATCTTATTAAAACCACGAATCAAAATTTTTCAAGAGATAAATTGGAAATGCTTTCATCACTATTTGACTCTTTAAACAATGACTACAGCTCTTTAAATAGAAAACGGGTCATTGTTTAAGGGGGAGAAAATAGTAAAATCATCTTCGTCATTAACATTGATCTTCAAAAGTGTTTGTGAAAATTAAGGGCTTCATGGTAATTGAGTGGTTTTGATTTAGAAAACGACTAGTGTTCGGTCTAAGTGATAGGCATGGCTTTTAGATTTTGAGGATATGCTAATAGATTGTGTGTGCTAAGTTAAGTGAAATGGAAACATTAGAAACAAAAAGGAAAAGTATAGATACTCGAGGGACTAAAAGTGTGATTTCTTGAAACTTGTCAAAATATCTTGACCTAAGTCAAAAAACACATCCACCCGCCTCCCACTATTATTTCTAATCACTGTTCTCCTATTCATTTGCCGCCATTGATACACACACACTCAAGAATTCAGTTTACTCGTTTAATCCATCTAAGATCCGGTTCCTTCGTTTAATTAAGGTATATACATCAATTTGTGATCTTCTAATCCACATTTCTTATCATATAATTCTGATTAAACATGCTCAATTACTCAGTTCAATCCACTTAGGGTTTTTGATTAAATTAGGCTAAATTAACAAGGGATTTATGGTGGGTTTTGCTCGGAATAGATTAAATGATGTTTATATTACCTTAGTTTGCCTTAGAAACTCACAAACGCGTTAGACTAAACATCTGAGATTCGTTTGTACAAGTTCCGGATGAACATGGTTTAAAACTTCCGAATGAAGGATTTCTTCTGAAAAACTTCCGAATGAGGAAGTTCCGAATGAAGAACTTCCGAATGAGGAAGTTCCGAATGAAGAACTTCCGAATGAAGGAAGTTCCGAATGAAGAACTTCCGAATGAAGGAAGTTCCGAATGAAGAACTTCCGAATGAAGGAAGTTCCGAATGAAGAACTTCCGAATGAAGGAAGTTCCGAATGAAGAACTTCCGAATGAAGGAAGTTCCGAATGAAGAACTTCCGAATGAAGGAAGTTCCGAATGAAGAACTTCCGGATGAAGGAAGTTCCGAATGAAGAACTTCCGGATGAAGGAAGTTCCGAATGAAGAACTTCCGGATGAAGGAAGTTCCGAATGAAGGAATGTTCCGGATGAAGGAAGTTCCGAATGAAGAACTTCCGGATGAAGGAAGTTCCGAATGAAGAACTTCCGGATGAAGGAAGTTCCGAATGAAGAACTTCCGGATGAAGGAAGTTCCGAATGAGGAGAAGTTCCGAATGAGGAAGTTCCGGATGAATAAGTTCCGAATGAGGAAAAGTTCCGAATGAAGAGTTTGACTATTCTTGTTTGCATGCTATCTATGTACTTGTTGTTTTATCTTATGAAATGTGTTACGCTTAGAAGTAAGAATGATATATATCTATCTGTTTTTGTGCATCAACCTTTCATGTCTTATCTTAAGCAGATAAAATGACTAATCCAACAGTACAAGCTATCCAAGAATCTAGAGAAGCCGATATTGCTAAAGCCCGAACCCTTAAGTTTATACCCAACAACTATAGGCTGAAGCAAGTTTCTAAATCCACTCACCATGGTTTTAAGGTCGCCATAGCCATTCTTGATAACTCTCATTTCAAGAACGCCCTTAGGAGCACAGCCTCGGTGCCTTATGAGTATATGTTTGAATTTTGGGCAACCAAGGATTTCACTTCGAACAAGATCACCTTCACCATCGACAACAAGCAGCAGACACTCACCGTTTCAGACTTCCGTAAGATGCTTGGTATATGGGATACACCCAAGGGCATGTCTTTCTCAAGGGATCCTACTAAAGATGAACTCGCGGAGTTATTTGACGCACTTGGATGTCCGGAAATACGAGTTGCATCTGAGTTTACAACTGCTAAGGTGGGACAACCTTGGAGAGCGTTGATGGGTATTCTCAGTAAATGTCTTACACCAAAGACGAGTGGCCATGATGCTTTGCGCAGTCCGATAATGAACCTCTTCTATGGCATGTACAAAGCTGCGAATTCAGATTATGCTTTGTTGATATGGGAAGAATTCACCTTTCAACTCTTCCACAACAAGAAGCTGAAGACAAACTTCTTTCCTTATCCTCGGTTTATTAAGCTCATCATAAATTATTTTATGAAGCTTGATACTACTATTGATAGGCGTGCAGGAGGTCGCTATCACACTGAAGAAGCTGATGATACTGTAGATCTGAGGCATGAAGGACCGTCTATTGGTGTGATTCCTGGTCCTGTTCCTGATTACCTTTTATCTGAAAAAATCAAAGGTTCTGCAGATTACAAGCTACTACAGTTAGAAATCCAGAAGCTGAAAGCAAACCTTCAAACTGGAGAAGACTCTTCCACAACGGTTAAGAGTAAAGGTAAACGCAAACAACCAGCTGCGTTACCTGAACCCGAACCCAAGAAGAAGAAGACAGAGGGTAAGAAAGGAAAGGGTAAGGATTTGATGCGTCTACGTGATGAAGCAGATATTGTTGATCCTACTCTTGATAAATCCGAGCAACAAATGTTGAAGATTGCTATTAAAAGGAGTAGGAAAGATACAGGCGGTAGTGGTTCAGGTGCGAGGGTAGATATCGAGGATGAGTACGAGGAACCGCATGATGTTGATGAGTTTGGGTCACCTGAAAACTACTCTACTTCGAAGGAGCCATCAATCCCTATTTCAACAAGTGTGGAAAAGGAACCTGTTGCTTCTACAATCATGGTGACAACTCAACCTTTGGCAACTCTACCTCCACCAATCCAACCCTTAACAACCCGACCAACCCGACCGGCTTCCACACCATTTCTTCCACCACACATAATCCCTACCCTTAGTACAGCAGTTACAATCGAGCCTATTCCATCAATATCTGCAACATCTGCAACATCTGCAATGGCAGCAATAGTATTGGGCGAGATGTTGGATAAACATACGGATGCTCACAAGAGAGAAATGAATGAACTTCGCCAAGAGTTAAATAGAAGAGCTCAAAGTGAAGAAGCATCAAGGAAAGCTCAAGAAGAGTTGATTGCCAAGTTCGCTGCAGACTTGGAAGCTACACGAAAGGCTCATGCAGAGGAAATTGCTCAGGTTAAGCAGGCTGAGGCTAATAAACATGCTGCACGCATTACCAGACTTCAAGCAATGAGGGATAAATATAAGGAACAAAAAGAAGCACTTGAAGCATCTGTGAAAGAAAGAGTGCAAGAATCTGTTGAATCCTTAATGCCTAAGCTTCGTGACGAGTTGAAGACACTTGCTGCTGACAACTTGATGGTCAAATCCTCCAACCCTTCAGAAGCTGCCTATAAGATTGCTTATGACCTGACGGATTTTGAATTGAAGAAGATCCTTAAGGCTCGAATGGTGGAACTTGGGTCGCATGATAAATCGAGGATTCAACGGGCTCTATTTAAATCCCTGAATGATGCTATCATGGAGGATGATAGATTATTCAAAATGTTTGGAAGTGTGGTACCATATCACATCTTACCTGAGGAAGAAAGGGAAGAGAGTGAAGAAGAGGGTACGGGTGAAGAAGAGGAAGAAGAAGAAGAAGAAGGAGAAAAGGATAAAGACGATGACGAGGGTGGTGATGATGATGATGAGGATGATGACGAGGATGAGGATGATGATGATGGCGACGATGGTGGTGATGAGAATCAGGAGAGTGTTAGGGATAGTAACGGGGATGACAATCAGGATGATGATGGGGGTGAACAGCCGAAAGAGGGAGACAAGGTTACCAGCTCTAAGAAGACTGCTGCTAAGACTGGAACCAAGTCCACAAAAGATGCAGCACAGAAGGACAAATCGACATCCTCGGAATCAAGACGAACTAAGTGGCGCCACGATGTGAATGCCACTACAGCGTCTTCGGCTCCCGGTATCTCTATCGCTGTATCTTTACCTGTTACAACTAACCCCATTAGTTCTGCTGTTGTTACTCCTGTGATTGCAGAATCAGTGACGGAACCCGAAGCTGCACAACACTCCCCAGTTCAAGACACTGCTGAAATGCCTGAAACTGAACCAACTGATGTTCGCACTTCAACTCCTCTACAACAAGCTCAACAATCTACGGTTCCTGAACCAAGCATAAGAGTTTGGGAGGACACGTTGGAGATAGACGAGTCTGCACCACCACAAGCTTGGATCACGGCAGCAGCTCAATATGATCCGATCACAGATGCTGACAAAGATGTGCTGTATCTGCGTATCCGAAGTCCGATTGACTTATGTGCATTTCTTGCTCATGAGTATAAGACTTCGGTTACTCCATCCTTGGTCAAGAAAGCGATGAAAGATAAGAGACTGCGTGCCAAAACCCGATTACCCCGAATGGAGTTCGAGTACTATGCCGATGAGATCATAAAGGCTTTGAAAACCGTTCAAAGACCAGGACTTCATGAATCAGAAAGAGCTCCACCTCCAATGGATCCTGCTCAAGATAATCAGATTGCTCTTGACTTCTTCGTCACCAACGATCTTGAGTATCTACTGAAGGGGTCATCAAAGTACGCAACCTCCCTGACATTGCTGAAAGCTGCCAACTGGGGGACAATACCCTATATCGAGGAAAAGGTAAATCGACTCTGGGTCCCTAAAATGAATCGTAATTATGATATGTATGCTGTCATAGGTGCATCTCATTGGGACGAACGAGTCCGAAGGGCGTACAGGGGTTGCTGCTTGGTTAAGTCTGGAAGCAATGTTAGATCCGACATCCGCATCTCCAGCATCTTAGGAATGAAAACTGAAGCCAAGAACGGCTACTATCATGTGACAGAGATTCGATTGAAAAGGGAGGATGACAGGGAATACAAAATCCAGCAAGGAGATTTTTCCATCATTCGCCTTGAGGATATCGAAGATATGCTGCTTCTAATGACCCGAGATCAACTTACTCACATTCCTCGTGAAGACCTGATTGCTTTGAATACAACACTTCGTATGTTCACACGAAGCGTTGTCATCAAGTCACGAGTTGAGGATCTTCAGTTGGGAGTCGAAAGCTATCAGAGGAGGCTCAATTTAACTCGCCCTGTGAATCAAGTGCTACCTCAACATGTAGAAAGATGTCCCTACACCGGCATTTCTGTCCCGAATTCTGGCATTTTCTACTTGAACAGTCGAGGTTTGATGAAGTTTATGAGGGTGGGGGAGCTCCACAAGTATAGCGATGGCACTCTTATACAAGTCAGAGATAAGTTGGAGCATCTGAACTCGGGTGGGACTTTGCCAGAGATGACGGAGGATTGGCATCCGGGTTACCGGCAGATGGCAAAGTATGTGATCAAAAAGATCGATCAAAAGCTCCGTGAACGTAGATTGATGAGGAGCTTGGAAAGATTCGTGGGTGGAAGACCGTATTTAGTGCACCACAAGCTACTGCAACGATCCATCTGATGGGTCGTACATCTCAGGTCACTTTATATTGGTTTTCAATTGTGAATATGTAAATTTGTGAATAATGTGCTTGAATGGCTTGGTGTAGTGTTAAGGTATGATAATTTTTCAAGAATTTCTCACGAGATTCTAAATCTTTCAAAATATGTCATACCAAAGCACTACAACTATCCCTTATTAACTTAAGGGGGAGCAATAACTTGTTCTATGGCCAAACATTGATTTCATTTTTACCCAAAGACCGGTTAATCCATTCAATATCCCAAATATTAATGGTTAACATTTTGGATAAGGGGAGAAAATGGGATTAAGGAGACGTAAGTGATACTTGGCTAAAAGATGAAAAAGACTTAATGATAATCCAACTTAATATGTGTTAAGCACGTGTTAAGGGGAGCGTTTTTGATGATTAAAACACCTAAGGTACAACACTTTTGATTTTAATATCACAAGTACCTTAGGTGATTTTTCAATGATTTTTCATGGTGGCAATTCCTTCCCAAAACACGCTTAATTCACGACGGATGTGGTGACAAAAGGGTGGTAGGAATAGGTTTAGTCCAATGATTCATCAGAGCCGATGGAATCTTCCCAAGGACAATTCCCTAGTTAGAATTAGAAGTCCTAGGAAAGATGGAGAAAGAATGTGAACGTAGCTGAATGCCGACCAAGTACTTAAGCTAGCACTGGAACAATCACAACAAGGTGCTAGTGATGACGTATTGGTAAGCATTGAAGGGGTTGAAGAATGAAAAAGAAATGTAAAGATAAAGGGTGTAAAGAAAGAAGCCCTCCTTACAACTTTAGGCAGAAACCGGGTCAATACATATGCTATTGAGGTCATTTTTGTTAATGATTCTCGGTATTGAAGAAAGACATCATGGACCCAGTGATGCAATGCACAACCCTTCCCCAGCTAACTCAAATATCTCTCAAAAGGTATTTGTTTTAATCACACGGAGATCAACACGTTATCTATTGGTTTATTCACTCCGAATAAACTGGTATTGAAAAGGTGGCACTCCTCTCCAGCCATCGCTCACTAAATCAAAACGCACAATCGAGTCTAGAGCCAAGAGATCATCAAAAGTCTCATTAGGACACTTTCCATTTATTCCTTGCTTTCTCACACACTGTGAAAAGTAAGAGATTTTCATGAGTCCTACGCAATATTCCTGCAATATTGCCAGAACATCCGAGTAATACGTAAGTATTACAATGAAGATGGAAATCCTGCTTGAGCCAACATCAAACAAGCTCATGGTAGGTTACACGTGCGGTTCTTTTAGAACCAATCTTGTGAAAAACTGGAAGGTAACAGTGGTTTAATTCTTAATTGAACTTAAACTCGTTCCAGGCCTCTTCGCATTATCATATGATCTTGCCAGAACACTCAGAGTGACTCTTTATTGACCACAGTGACGAGTGGAAATCCTTCTAGTGTCAACATCAAACAGCACTTGGTAGGTAACGTGCAAGATTCTTTATGAATCGAGCTCGTGACAACTGGAAAGCAACGATGGTGAAAATCTTAATTGAAATTCACTTGTTCCAGGTTTCATGAATTGACGGCTTTTAATCACAAGGATAATTTATCCAAGTGATTCACTCTTTATGTTCGCAGTCAGCTTTGGACGGTCGAGTAAAGAGAACGGGTTTACCCGCGAAATCCTGTCAGGAAGTTACTTAATTGAAACTATCCGTCACGGGTACGATATCTAATATCGTCCAACGGTCTTCACCGACCGGAGGTAAAATGCTACCGAATTAGAATAAAATGTTCAAAGCCATTTTATTCGTGTCGTTGCTGTGTACCTGCTAAAGACGGTGGCGTTGCTGAGTACCTGTTGAAGACGGTGGCGTTGCTGAGTACCAGTGAAGACGGTGGTGTTGCGGTGTACCTGAAAAAGTCGTTCCCATATGCTTATGTCTTTTGCAACAAAAATTCAAGAAAGTACAAGATGAAGTCTTCCGCTGTATCAAACTCTGAAGCTTTCAAGAATCCAACAAAAAGACGTAAGTGTGTGGAACATGAAGTCACGAGGAGGCAAAGTTCACAAGAAAGGCAAAGATCGCACGTGAAAGGCCAAAGAACAATGCTCTCAAGTCAAAGCCAAAAAGATCAAATCAACATATTCACAACAAAAGAAAGAAAAGAAGAAAAGACTACGAGCTAAAGAACGAAGACTTAGTATAGTATGCTAGGTTTAGAACTTTGTAACGTGGAGTGACCTCCCTTAGGGGGAGATTGTTAGAAATACGTTTTAACGTATATTAGAAGTATCGGTCGCTCCACAATATGATTTATGTTGTAATAGCTCGTAGTTAGTAATTAGTTGTTATTTCCTTATTAACTTTAGTAAGAACCGGTCCATGGGCTTGTCATGGACCGGCCCAAGTCCACTTATGACTTGGAACTATAAATACCCCTTTCCACTAAGGAAAGGGGTTGGTTGTTATCATTTCTTAATTTCCACTTAATAAAATTCACATAGTTTTCTCTCACTTTCTCTCTCTAACTTTCTCTCTCTAGAAATTAACAAACCCCTTCATAGATTCATTGATTATCAATATTCTACAGGAATATAGGTGGAAGTAGACATCCTTGTAATTTATATAATATAATAACATAAGATATTTTATTTAAAAGAAATAAAAATCTTACACTCGCGCTGATGATGGCTGATGGTCTTGAATTTAAAACTTTAGTTATAGTTTAAGAAAAACTTATTCTCTATAACCATGAGCTCTGGATACCAATCTGTAACACTCCCATTTTACCTTATAGCAGCGGAAGCTAGTTTTGGGGGTATTACTATCAAATTATCATAGTCACAATAATAGAAAATGCTTAAAAACATTTTTAAAAATATTAACATCATCATTCATTTATTTAGAGTTAATAAAAACAACTGTACAATAATGTACAACACAGGTTTTTCCCAAAGATCTAGTTTTATTTTCTAGAATGCCAACTTTATTCAAGACACCACCATCCGCAGTCCGCCAGTCCTCATTCACCTGAAATATATGCCTTAAAGTCAACACAATGGTTGAGCGAATTCATAGGTTTTAAAACAATATTTGAATACAAGTACGACTCCAGGGCTACATTATTATACACCCAACTTTTTAAATTCATCAACTCATATTGCACTAGCTCATGACCCCGCAACTAGACATTATCATGAAAACCCAACAAATTTGCCCTTAAGTAGGAAGCTTGTTGGACTATCCTAAATGCAAAATAAAGCATATCTGTTTAGCCTAGGTAGGAACCATTAACTGCTAGCAAGTACGACTTGACCAAATAGGAGATGTCAGTCTCAATAGTACTATTCACAATATTAGCGCTCATTAAATGATTAGCGGTCCACGATTAAAAAGGGGCTTAACGGCAACTAGTAAACGTACTGTCAATATTAATATAGGCAACATACAAAAATACTTGTATTCCAGTTTTAGCATATATCCCCCTCACGGCAGGATTTTCAAATAATTTATAAAACATTTAAAAGTGAGGCTATGAACTCACCTTAGCCTAGAGAGTCTTGATTAAATCAGCTATACTCAATCACAACCTTCTCATAATATCTGAGTTAGCACACAATATATAGATATATCAAGTCATACTCTCTGACTTCATTCTTTTATTATTTATTGTATTTATTCTTTGATTCTTTGTATTTTATTATTATAGTATCATTGTTCGGGCCATTATACTTATAAGCCATTTTATAAGCGTTTGAGCAGCGAGGGCACTTTAAATTGTAAACCCAACCACTCAGTCAGAACGTAATATCGAGATGGAACATCTTTGTACAAAGCTCCATACTAACATGACACATTATATTTTATTACATTTTATGTTCTTTAGTTTTAATATTGGCAAGTCGTTATAGTTATATTTTAGCATAATTACACTTTTAACCCTTTAAGTATATAGTTTTATTATATTACAATTTAATCCTTCAATATTTAACCTTAGGGTCTCAAACTTTCCAAATTTTATAATTATCTCTTTAACCTCATATAATGAAAATTTTGACCCAGAATGTCAAATAGTTTCAAAAATGACAGTTTTGGTCCCTATACTTGTAAAAATCATATAACTTCTTCAAAAATGTACCAAATGATCTAGGATTTTAAAACAAAGTATCAAAGCATATTTATAATCATAATAAAAACATTTTAATAGAATTATAGCTCTTGAAATGTATTTTAAGTCATTATTTAATGTAAAATACAAAACTAGGGTTTTAAGAGATCTTTAGCTTATAACTTTCATTTAAATTAATGAAATGACTTAGTTCTTTTTGGATTGTATTTATAACATAACTTTGGCATTATAACAAGTCTTATGATTCATTATAACAAGATCAAATCTTGTTTAGTATAGATATTACCTAGGTAGCTCCAAATGGCTCCTTATGGCTTCCTATGAACAGTACTTGCTATCAAAGCTTCAAGGGCTTCAATGGAAACCTTCTAGACCTGGTTTTATGTCTTGGTGGATGTCCTAAGGCGTTTATAGAAGTGGAAACGGAGAATGGGTAAGAGGTTAAGAGAAAACAGGGTACAAGTCTTCAAGTAAGGGTATACGGCTCTATTTATAGTACTAGCAACACTTAGGCTCCAATTTTGGCATCTAAACGTGTAATAAGGATATATGGATGACTAATGAAGGCTAGTGAAGCTCTACATAAGCTCTTAGGCTCTTGCTTAGTCCTAATCCTCACTTGTGGCTAAAAATGGATCACGACAACATATAGATGAGAACGGTGATGTGTAGCAAGCAAAGACGTGATCCACCTACTTGTCACACTCCTAAAATATCTTAGAAGTCCTAAATATCTGATTTTTGAAATTGAAATGGAGGGAGCTAGTTTGAAAATGATTTTTGGAGCCAAAATACAAACCGTATCTAATTTCTAGGAATTGTAACTTATGGTTTGTGTTTCTGGTGATTAGGGACTTAGGAAAGTGATTAGTGAATGATTAAGGCTTAATTAGGGTTAGACATTCTATTTAATAGATTTAGGTCATTGGTTTGAAGTTTAACAAAGGTTTTGTTAATGCAAGCGATGCCTAATAACATTATTAGTGTTAACTAATCATTCTTAGTTTTGATCACAACAAACTATACAACACATTTAGTGTAAAACATAAAACGAATTATTTAACTAACACTATCATCAAGGTAATAATCATATCACTACCTTTTTTTAATCATACTTAGTGATCATCAAAGTGATTATCCTTAAAACTCACTTTTGTTAATATGACAAAAGATTTTTTAATAAAATTTCTTTTTAAGAAAATGTTTTATTAAAATGGAAAATGTAAATTTAAAAATGGCATATTCCATATGCCATAAGAATGTCCTTTGAAGGTTTAAAAAACCTCAGATATTCCTACCCCACTAAAAGACAAAAAAAGAGCGTAGTCTACTGGGCGATACCTTAAATAGCTAGGCGGTTCTCTAGCGATATGGAACCGTCAGGCTAGTCGAAGAACAACGCCCAGCTAGCCGTTGCACCTTGTCTTCTATAAATAGTGGATCAAATCTCATTTTCTAATAACCCTCTTGGACGTTTTTCTCAGCCCCCTTTCTCTTTTCTATAGCATAATCATTAGTAAATGATCACTTAATGTATTAAGTATGTTTACATATGATTATCCTCTTGATCCCCTCCTTTACCTTGTCCAAAGAGAAGATCACTCACTCACTAGTGTTGTGATAAAGATGAATCCATGAATTAGTCATGTTCATCATGTTAGTCTTTTTGTTTTATGTTGATCCATTTGTATTTATGAATACTTGGACTAGTTGTGTTCATCCAAGCTATTTGTGAATACTTAGATTTGTTGTGTACATCCATTGCATATGTGTTTGCTTAGATTTATGTTGTGTAGATCCAAGCTACATGTGTGTACTTGGATATGTCTAGTTGAGTTGTAATAGATTGTATAGTAGTTCTCACTAAACTATAAAGTGATGTGGTTGTGTCTTGTGAGTTCTCACTAAACTATAAAGTGATGTGGTTGTGTCTTGTGTTGTGTGAAGTTCTCACTTAGCTTCAAAGTGAAGAGTCGTGAAGATTGGTTCTAGCTTTAGATTAGAACTCGACATCTAGCCTTGTTTCGTTAAATTGTGAAGTATGCAACGTCGTGAAGATTGGTTCTAGCTTTAGATTATAACTCAACATCTAGCCTTGTGTCGTTAAATTGTGAAGTAGGCAACGTTGTGTAGATTGGTCCTAGCTAAATATTAGGTCTCAACATTTAGCTTAGTGTCGGAAAATAATGTAAGCGACGATGTATGGCTTTCTCCGCCAAGAAGGGATCTTGTGGATATAGTGGAAATCTCGAGTAGGTGTACTCGAGGAGTGGAGTAGGAACGAGGATAGAGCCTCGTTGTCAAACCATTATAAATCTTGGTGTCTTGTCATTAGGTTGTGTTTTTCCTTACTCTTTACTTATTTCATTATCATTATACTTACCTATTCAACCCCCCCCCCCCCCCCCCCCTTCTAGTTTCTACAATTGGTATCAGAGCGATGGTCACTCAATATCTTTGAAGTATATTGTACTTTAAAACTTGGATCGATCCATTGTCTCCTCAAATTAGAAGGTCAAGTTGTACTAAAGTTTCTCTTTGGTCAAAACTATTTTTTCTTGGAAAATAGGTCTTTTAATTGGTAATATTGCATCCCTCTTAGATTAGTAGCCTTTATGCATTTTAGATCTACTCTTGAAATGTATCTACTAGTTTGCATCTTGCTTTGTGTAGGTACTCATGAAGATCAATTATTTAATTGGTTGTGGATTGAGTTACTTGCACTTGTAGAAGACTCGTCTTCATTGATCTTCAACATCTTTGAATGATGATATCAAGATGATTGGGAATGATACTAGTCTTTGAAGACTTAGTACTCATCATAGTCATTGTTGTGCTTTGCATTGATTCCTTGATGGATTGGAATGCTCTTTGTGGCCAAGGTACGCTTTCGTTCTTCCACACGCCCTTTGATCATTTTGTTGATCATTACTTGACTACGTGCTTGTTCTTGGAATCCTTGCCTTGACATTTGTTTGTGGTTTGTGATTCTTTTCTTTTATCCTCTCAAACCTTCATTGCTTGGATACTTGACTCACTATGGTGATGTAGAGTGAGTTAGTAGTAGCTTAAAGTATCAAGCATGATATCCATGGTTTGCACCCATACTGTTAGTAGGCCCTTTGTGGGAGAGAAAGTGAATTAATACCTTGCTCATATTTTGGTTTAGACTAAGACTATTATTTAAAGTGATCTTAGTCTATGCATCAATATTTGCTTTATGTTTATTCATTACCAAAGCCGTTTAACACTTCGTCGGAAAGGCACGTCTTAAACCACTATATATGACACAAGCTCTTCGTCTCCTCGATTTGAAGATTTTCATTAATCCCTTGAGAATTGGTCTTAGTCTTGATTCACTTCCCTTGACTTCTCTCCACTTTTCTTTTTCGCTACGAGTAGTCGTTTGTTCGTTTCGGTTCTTTTGGATCTCGATTCAACTCGTAATCCTTCATTAAAGCATATTGCTTAGTGTTATGATGATCCAATGATATTCTAAAAGGTTTAATATATATTTTTAAGTATTTTAGAAAACTTGGTTTTCAAAATTTTGGCGTATTTAATTGATAAAAACCAGCCTCTGTGGGCGGTTCTTTATCTCTGGCGGTTCAAACCCGCGGTTCTCTATCGATATGGAACCGCGGGCAGTAAAACTCGTCAGAGCGGCAATTTTATCAAATTAATCTTTTTCAAACTAAACCCTCTCTCTCCCAAAAACACACAGCCGACGGGTTCCACCTTTTTCCACCATTGTTGAAGCTTCAAAAACCTTCAATCACTCAAATTAATTGATTCCAAGTTGTGGGTTTCACTCATCCTTCATCAAACATCAATTAATTGTAAATATTTTCTTTCATTTTCATCTATTTTGTTCTAGGGTTCATCTTTTCATAATTGGGGATTTTTAAATTTGAAATTGAATTAGAACCTTAATAGGAATATGGGTTGACATGGTTATTTTACTATGATTCCTTAGGTTCATATTCATTAAGATTTCACTAAAACCCACTTGTAGAACAAATCCGAATTTTGGCTAAATGATTTTGGTTAAAAGATGGAATTGAGATGAACCCATGAACAAATAGGTATTTGCATTGTTAATGCTTACCTAAAAACCTTGTTTTGAAAAACCAATGTTCTAGCCCATTGTTGATCCAACATAGTTCATATGTTCTTGGTTAATAATGGAATAGATACATTGTGAACATGAGAATGATTTGGATTCAATCCTTTGTTTGTCAAGAAATTGATATAACACATTCTCATATTTTTGATTTTTGATTTTATTTTTCATATGAGTGATTGGAAAAATATTTTCTTGTGTTTATTTAGGTACTAATCATGCATTCACAATACCAAAAGGATCATCAACTCACTAAACAATATATACCAAACATTTCCCAAACATTTACATCCACTCAACTTCGAAACTCCTTTTCATCTCTATCAACTCGAAATTTCTATGAGGGTAGAGTTGTTGATGAGAGAATAACGGGTTATGTCTATATCAAATCTATGTTTGAGAATATAGGGTTTAATTGCTTGCTCTACATAGAAGAAGATATATACCCCTTGTTTCTTCTAGAATTCTTTTGCACTTACTCTATGTTTGAATACAATGGCGAAATCTTCATTCGATTATTGTTGAACGATCAAATGATTCAATACTCTCTCGAAGATTTGGGTGAAATTCTTGGTGTGCCATATGAAGGCACTTGTCATTTCACGGATAAATGGAGATTTGATGCTCTCCTGGTATCCAACGACAAATATCCAAATGACCACGCCGAAATTGATCCGAAATTTATCCTTGATATCATTTCGAAAGAGCGTGATAGAAATGTTGTGAGAAGCCTTCATTCTAATGTGCGAAATGTGAATCGCTATGAAGTGCTCTCAAGCGATCTTAAGGATTTTATGGTCCAATGGGCAAATATCCTTAGGGAGAATGTATTTTGTCTTGGTGGAAACCGAGATCATATCCCGGCTTGTATGGTGCATATGTTATATTGCATCTTTACATCAACCAAGTACAATTTGGCATACTATATCGCTCGACGAATAAATTATGCTATTTCAAAGCCCAAAACAAACCTTCCCTATGCTATGCTTCTTACTCGCCTTTTCAAAAGGGTTGCTCATGACTTTCCCCACCTCGATCTTTCTCGCTTTCACCCGGTTCATCGGGTTATGTTGCCTATGCAAGAGGTATATTAAAGAAAGCCAAGGAGTGATCGAGGTTCGCGAAAATCCGATCATCAAGAGCTAGATGATGAGGACACCTATATGCCAACAAGTGATGGTGATGGCATAGGTTCTAGTTCTCATTTCAACTCTTCGAGTAATTCCCACCCATCCTCAAACTCATTCGTGGATGGACTTGAAGACTTAGCTCCTCCACCTCATTATTCCTCTTGTGAAGTACCTGAAGATCTCAATATGGAGCATCTCTACCGTGAAAATCTTAGGACTCGAGGTGAGTTACATGAACATCTGATATGAGCTTAAACTCATATCCTTTTATCAACAAATAACCCTAAAACATGAAGCAAAATACCAATTTATCTTGCAAAAACAGTATTATGTGGTATGTTTGTGTTTGTGTACACTTGTGTAGGTAAAAGGATACATTTTCAAGCAAACAAGGAAAAATCAAGCTCAAATGGATGAAAAAGACAAAGAAGGATCAAAAGTGACAAGACTTTAAAGAACAAGGACCTATCTTGACAACATTTCGAAGATGAAGGACCAAAAGTGCACATTTGCCATAGTCAAGATCAAAGTCAAACCTGGTCAAAAGTCAAGTCATCAAGTCAAGGGATCAATTGTGTTCAAGTTTGAAGCTCAAAGGATCAGAAATGACAAGTTTATAAAGTGCCAAGCTCAAATTATGAATCTGCCAATTCCAGGGACTGAATTCGCCAACAGCAGAAAGTGGTGATCCAAGTATACACACAATAACCAATCAAAATGCAAAGAAGCATGTCACACGGATTGAGCTTCACCAGCATTTAATGTGTCCAAGTCAACAGCAGCATAAATGCAATCATTGGAATTAATGGGATGGCTTATTATTGCTTATACAAACCGAATCCCAATCAACTACCATAACCAATCACAACCTGTTAAAACCCCTCACACGGATTGAAAGCTAGGAGAATTCTTTTCAGCCTATAACAGTTTGCCACGTGGCAGTCTCCTATTTGTTGGAACACATCATCAACTTTACCCATGCAATCTTCTCAACTGTATAAATAGACGTATATTGTTTCATTTTTAGACGTAGCATTAGTGTGAATTTTCACACACATAGATAGATAATTCACTTTTTCCTCTCATTTTGTTGTGTGTGTTTTCACACATAGTTAAATACACTCTCTTTTACTTCAGTTAGTTATCCCAGTTAATCTGTATAACAACTTTGTAACCGATTCATATGACCATTAATAAAACTAGACTTCTTTCTCATCTCGTTAATCATTCTGCATACAGTTCGAGATCATTTGCTGTTACTTTACACGAAGCTTGTTACAAGGCTGTTATGATTTATAGATTGATAGTTACTTAGTTCGTGATCCCGAAGTTAGTTACTGTTGACGATTTCTATTCGAGAGTCGATGTTTGAAGATAGTGTAGATGTTTGAAGATTATGATTTTTTGTTTGTCAACAAAGTGCTGATTACATATTACTGTTTGAGGATTTTGATCGAGAAGTTATGGTTCCTTACTGTTGAAGATTGCTATTCAAGAGTCGATTAGACGTAATGGTTAAATTCGAGTTACTATAGTTCACTGCAGTTCATGTTAGTTCCAGTAGATTTCAGTTTTCGATTTCAGTTCGATATCGTAGTCACTTGTTACCGAAGAATTGAGCTCTGTTCCGTTCGAGTCTTTCATTGATGATATCAAGTGTTGGCTGTTTAAGCTACTTCGAAGAATCAGTTGCAGCGAGGTGCAGGGATTCGAAAGATAGACAATTAGTAGCTTTTGAAAATCAGTTTGATAGCATCGCTTCTCACGAAAGATAGATCGGTTCAGTTTAGTAGCTCGATCTTCAAGGTTGAATGAGAGTTTGAGTAGTAAAAGAAGTACGGTGTAGCTGCGATTTAATTCTGGATCAAGAGTACTAGTTTGGTTCGAGATTAGTTTGTAGAAGTCGATTTCGATATCGGAGTGAGATTTTTGGTTCTTGGCTTTCGTTTTAAGCTAGCTCAGCGCTAAGCTTCGCCATCAACGGACTCGACTACGGATGTAACGGTTAAGCACATTTCACTTTCTGTCATTTGTAGTGAAAACCGCAAGTTTTTAGTTAAACGATAGCTGATATTTTGTTAGCGTAAATTCACTTGATGCTTGCTAAGTTTGTTTTATGGATTACTTGATTTTTGATCTGTATTCTTGCCTTTTTGTTTCACTCAAATAGCTTATCAAATTTCTGCTTATTCTCTTATCAAATAGCTTGACTTTAGCTTATCAAGTTTCTTCCTGATTGGGCTAATAGCATTGTTGGGCTTAGATAGTTTCTTTTATTTTACAAATTGTAGTTTGACAAACAGTAGAATATTATTTTTACAAGTATTGGTATTTTTAGAATTGGTGAAATTTTGTAGAATTTTATAAAATTTCATTTGTTAAAAAATAGACTAGTTAGAATTTTTTTAAAAAAAAAAAGTTAGTTAGACTTTGATAAAAAGTAGTTGAAATTTTGTTGGAATTTGTTACACTTTCTAGTTGGTTAAAAGTTTGTTAAATTTGGTAAATTTGTTAGATGGTTGAATTAGTTACATTTTCTTGTTAAATTTGTTAGTTGGTTACTTGTGCTTTGCTTACTAGTTCCTTGTTCTTAATTGAATAAAAACTTGGTATTTGCAATATGTTTTACATATAAGTATGTAATATTTTTTTTCCTTTTTGCAAGTCTTTGATTGAATTAGCAAATAGAATATCCAAGCAAGTTTAACAACCAAGAACAATTAAAAACCCGATATTGGTTGGGCTTTCCATTAGCAAGAACTAAGAAAAAACGAACTGCATTATACTCAATTTCAAATGGCGCCGCTGCCGGTTCTTTGACTACACGAGAGACTATCGATTGACGGTTTTCATTGGCTTTTGGGATCCGTTCATTTTGTGAACGTTATTTTTACGTATCATAAATCAAAAACAAATAAAAAATCAAAAATATAAAAATATATAAAAACTAAAAAATTAACAAAACAATTCTTTTCCTAAAGAATTGACCAAAAAAATTAAAAAATCCAAAAAGCAATCTTTTTCCTAAGAGATTGCACCCAAAAATATATATTATTGGATTCTCTCGGTTTTTATGTACATATAGTATTTTCCTTTAAAAAACTCATAAATACAAAAATATTTTCCATATATTATAATAAGTAAATACGTATACGTATAAGAACAATCAATCTACATATCTTCCATAAGTATTGCCGAGGCAATACACCGTGTTGAGGGGCGTTCCGGTCCTTGACACGCGTATCGATCAAACAAAGTAAAGCAAGAATAGATAAATACTCTCAATAAGCAACAATTCAAAGAATACGAACATTTAAGTGAATAGAAAGGCGATGTGCTATAAAATGCCATCTAAGGGTCAATAGGTACTTAAGTGCTTCGCGCCACCTAACCCCCGTTCACTTGGGAGTATTCTAAGAAGGAAGGCTTCATTGAGGGTCTTGCACCCAAAGTAGTAACTACATATATTGTTATTTTCTTGTGGATATTTAATATTGAAACTCGAAGAGGATAATCCATTTCTCTTCAAAGTCACACGAGAGCTTCTCTCTCATTCCTCGTATTGAGTTGCATGCTCACTCGCGGGCGTGCACAAATACCGATTGGTGTACAACCTCTTCCTCCGAAAAGGAAGAAAAAGAGAAAGAGTAAGACCACCATCGTCCACCAAGCCGATCACGAGAATCGTGCTTTGACTCCACCACAAGAAGCCATGGCTATTGATAATCGTACTTTGTATGAACGGATGCAATCCAACATTCATGGATATTCTAGTGCCATTAAGATACCCGACTTTCCCGCTAACACATTTGAGCTACATACATCTATGATCAATATGGTTGCACAATCACCTTTCCTTGGTAAACAAAATGAGGATCCTCATGCTCACCTTAAGAGATTCCTTTCACTTTGCAATATCATTAAGCATAATGGGGTTCCACATGAGGTGATTAGGTTGATGTTAGTGTCATTTTCCTTAGAGGGGAGTGCTAAGCATTGGTTAGACACCCAACCACCCGATAGTATCACCACATGGGAGGGTTTTACCACTAAGTTTTTGAACAAATTCTTTCCTCCACAAAAGACTATGGCTTTGAGGAATTTAATTATGGGCTTTCAACAAAAACCTAGCCAATCCTTTAGTGATGCTTGGGAAGAGTATAGTGAGTTGTTGAGGCGATGCCCTAATCATGGATTGGATCAAGTTCATCAAATAAGTCTCTTTTATGATGGCCTTAAACCTCACCACCAAGATTCACTTAATGCTTCCGCGGGAGGAAATATTCTTCTTAAGACTTATCAAGAGGCTTTGGTCATCATTGAGAATAAAGCAATGGTTCAAACAAACAATCCATTTGAAGAAAAGGTTCATGTTATCCAAAACAATTCTCAAATCCCTTGTGACAACCAACTCCTCAAGTTTCAAGAAGAGATTTTTCAAAGGATGGATAGAGATAGTGAGAGGAATTTGCAAGTACAACAAGAAATGCTTCAAGCTTTTAAGAACATGTCCTTGAACAATTCTTCAAATAATGTGAATGCCATCACCATTTCTTGTGTTACTTGTGGAGGCCCCCACTCTTATGAACAATGTGATAAGGTGCAAGGGTATCAAGGGGAATGCTATGCTTATCAAGAGGAACACCGTGAACACTTCAAGCCTAACATCAATCCAAATAACCTTTCTTACAAATCCCAAAATTACCTTACTCCACCCGGCTTCCCACCCCAACCTCCCACCCAAATTCCACAAAATTCTCCTCAAATTTTAGCAAGGAATCAAGGGCAAAGACAACCATACCAAGGAAATAACTACAAGGCACCCAATCAATTTCAACCTCAAGCAAATACCTTTTATCCACCACAACAAGGATTTAATCAACCACTTCCATTTATCCCCAATCAAGCATATGCTCCAATACCAAATCAAGCTTACCCTCAATTTCAAAATCAAGGATATGGGATGCAAGAGACTCAAGAGTATGTTGACAAGAAAATGCGTGAAATTGAGAAGAGAATGAATGACCAAATGAAACGTACATTGGATGACCAAATCAATAGGGTTTTAGTGGCAATAAATCAAAGACCACAAGGGGCTTTACCTTCTAACACACAAATAAACCCTAGGGCCAATGTCAATGCTATTACAACAAGGAGTGGAACAACAACAAAGGATCCTTCACCTCCTAAACCTACTATTGTTCAACCCACTTGTGCTCCTACTTGTGACAAGCCCTCTACTTCTACTTCACCACCTCAAAATGCTCCCATTTCTCCAATTTCAAAGCCTATTCATGAAACACTCAATAAGGAAAATCCTTCATCCACACCTCAACCACAACCAAAACCAAGTCTTCCTTATCCTTCAAGATTGAGAAAAGAAAAGCTTAAGAACAAGGATGATATCCAAGTTTCTAACTTTTTGAGGATGTTCAAGCAACTTAACATCAATATCTCCTTTGCGGAAGCCTTAGCCAATATGCCTAAGTTTGCTAAGATGATTAAGGACTTGCTTTCTAACAAGGAAAGATTGGTGGATTTGCCTAATGCTTCATTGAATGAAAATTGCTCCGCGGTTTTGCTTAAGAAGTTGCCTACTAAGCTTGGAGATCCGGGGAGGTTTTTGATTCCTTGCAATTTCCCGGGGGTGGAAAATTGTATGGCTTTAGCGGATTTAGGAGCAAGCATAAATCTTATGCCATTATCGGTTTGGAAGAGACTTTCACTTCCCGAGCTCACTCCTACTAAGATGACTCTTGAGTTGGCCAACCCTACTATAGCTTATCCGGTGGGAATTGCGGAGGATGTTTTTGTTGGGGTTGATAGATTTACTTTTCCCGCGGATTTTGTGGTAGTTGATTATGATATGGATCCGGGAGTTCCTTTGATTGTTGGTAGGCCATTTTTGAGAACGGGTCGAACTCTAATAGATGTGGCGGAAGGTGAACTCATAATGCGGGTAGGAGATGAAAGAGTTGTGTTTAACACGGGGAAGTTGTCTAAGAAATCCAATGAACACGAGACCGTGAAGCATATTGATGTTATTGATAAGGAGGTAAATCAAGTTGATATCCTTGATGAAGTTTGTGGTGAATATTTTCATGAAGCTTGCACAAGTGGTAATTATGATCCTCCATATGTTGAGACCATAGCTTCCATTACTTCATCCTTGGATTTTCATGAACCTCAAGAGCTAAACCTTGGTGAAACCCCATATGACAATCCACTTTTCCATGATAATGATGATATTCATGTGGATTTTAGTGATGAAGAATCTCTTCTTTGTGATACACCAATATATGATGAATATAGTGATGATGAGATTTTTACTTGTGATTCTCCATTTGTTGATGATCATACTTCTTTGGGTTTTGAGGAATCACCAATCTTTGATAGACCTATCTATGATGTTTATGGTGATGAGGAGGATTCTATCATTGATGAGATTGATGAGTTTTTAAAGGTGGATATACCTTTTGAGTATACTCTTGGATATTTTGATGAGGAGGGGGACATACTCTATTTAGAATCTCTATTGCATGAAGATCCTTTAACTTCTTCCTTGCCCATCTCAACCTTTCAAAGTGATAAAGGAAAACAAGTCATGATGGTTCCTTCCAAGAGCTTGTTGTTACCCATGCCTTCACAACCTTTCTCTCACCATGTGAACTACAAAGGAGAATCTTCTAAGGCAACCAACACTTGTTGTTTTCCCATCAAGGAACGGATTTTTGATCCTGGCATAGAGCTTGCTAAACCATCTCAGTATCCACCTGATGCAATAAAAGGAAACCTTGTGAAAGATTTGAGAGCTTTACCCTATCACCTTGGGAAGAACATATGGGAAATCATTTTAGAGAATTACACCTCATTCTTTTCACCATTGCTTGGGAAGCTAGTTGTTGAATTGTGTTATAAGTGGGAGGGTAATTATGTATTTGATCCTGGTGGATATTTATAGAGTTTTGGTAAATGAACACTTGTTTTACCTCATCATGGAGATTTTTCTTCAAAAGGGCAAAAAAATTTTTTTTTTTCTCCATGATAGGTTTTAGACACTTTTGAGTGTGGGATGAGTCGAGCTAGAGACTCTTTAAATCAAGCTTGAATAACTAGGATTAGATCATCTAGTATAGAGTGTGATAGGATAGGAATCATAAAGAGGTATATAGTCAAGATTAAGTGTAGGGGGGTGCCTTCTTTTGTCTTCATGTTGTTTGTAGGGTTTCTCACTCATTTCATGCTTTGGAGCTTATGGAGGAGGCCCTTGTATCCGGTTCACTTCGTTACTTTAGTGAATTTTCATTGACACCTTGTGCTTAAACATGATTTCACTAATAGTTGTCCTTTCCTTAACTTGGGTTAAGCAAAGTCTATTCATTGTCATAAGTGTAGGGGAAGTTGTTATACTTCCATGCTCTTAAACATTGAGGACAATGTTTAGCTTAAGTGTAGGGGGGTCTTCTATCGAAGTGACCTTACCTAGAACTTGTCATTGTCTTGCATGATAACATGGAAAATTGAATTTTCAACATTTTTCAAATTTTTAATCTACTTTGGCCACCAAAAATATGCATTCATAATTTTTGCATCAATCATTTTCATAACTACACTTGCATTGTATATATTTCTTCTTTTATTTTTCATCAAAAATATATAAAAAGAAAAAAAAAATATAATAAAACATGGTTTTAACAAATTTAGACTTCTTTGACATATTAGGCCCGCCATGGATATTTTGACTCAACCCGAGTTTGCTTATCTTAGCACTCTCTAGCTAGTATCCTTAACCATGTAGTCCTTCATTGGTCTATTAGGCTAAGCATCCACCAATTTCATTATTTGAAATTTTAAATTTGTGGAGAATGGGAAATGATAGAGTTGAAGCAAGTGTAAAAGGGCTAGATAGACTTCATGGCAATTACTTGTGGCTAAACCCTTCTCTTCTTTACCTCTATTTTCTTCGCATGTATATAATTGTTAATAAATAATCAAGTACGGTTTTAATTGGTTTGTAATCTCTTATGCATTTTTGGCTAATCATTTATGGTTGATATGAGTACGTCTTAAGATTCTAAGTTAGCACGTTTTATGTGTACTAGACTTATGTCATGCTCCATATTTAGCGGGTGTTTTTCCTTTTCTTCTTTACAAATTTCTTTGTGAGGAATAAAGAAAAATAAGAGCGGCTTATGAAAAAAAATGAGTGGCTAAAAAAAACGAAAAAAAAAAGAGAAAGAAAAAAAAGAATAATGCAAGACTCCCAAGAGGGGCAGTGTGGTGTTAATTATAGTGACTATTGAGTTCTAATATTACCTTGACGGGTTGCGGGGATTCAATAGATTGCTCCAATCCAATATTACCTTGACGGGTTGCGGGGTTGAAGATCCAATGGCGGATGTAAATTATTGCGTGAGTTTTATTTTTCTTTCCTTAGCGAGTGTGTAGCTACTTATGAAAGCATGACATTAGGATTTTACACATAAGGCGAATGACTTATTACTCTTAATACGGACTTATATTAATTGTGAGCGGTTTTTCAAGTAATGGATGAGAGGAATACTTAGGATTAAAACCGTGCTTCCTTATTTTCGGATTTTACATTTCTTATACTTCACGCTTGAATAATGACAAATTTGCCTCCAAGCAATTTGATCAAATAATAACCGGTTCCACATTTAATTGTCATGAATAAGTTGATGCACTTTTTACTTGTGAATGCAATGATCCCATTTTTAAGCTTGGTATGGGGAAAGTGAAACTTGAGGGTGATAAATGTCCATGGTACCCAAGCCCTAATCAAAGCCATTGAATTCTTTATGAGTTATTTCCATCAAAACCATTTCAAGAAAAATCAAAAAGATATAGATAGAATTGTATTTTGATTCATTGCATTATTAAAAGTCAAAATCATGCATCATCTAGTCTAGAGTAGCATAGATGCATCTCATATGGCCAAGGTGGATTAATTATGAGGGAAATGTAAATTTGAGCTTTAATATAATATTGCATGAGGACATGACAATGTTCAAGTGTAGGGGATTTTGATATGAGCTTAAACTCATATCCTTTTATCAACAAATAACCCTAAAACATGAAGCAAAATACCAATTTATCTTGCAAAAACAGTATTATGTGGTATGTTTGTGTTTGTGTACACTTGTGTAGGTAAAAGGATACATTTTCAAGCAAACAAGGAAAAATCAAGCTCAAATGGATGAAAAAGACAAAGAAGGATCAAAAGTGACAAGACTTTAAAGAACAAGGACCTATCTTGACAACATTTCGAAGATGAAGGACCAAAAGTGCACATTTGCCATAGTCAAGATCAAAGTCAAACCTGGTCAAAAGTCAAGTCATCAAGTCAAGGGATCAATTGTGTTCAAGTTTGAAGCTCAAAGGATCAGAAATGACAAGTTTATAAAGTGCCAAGCTCAAATTATGAATCTGCCAATTCCAGGGACTGAATTCGCCAACAACAGAAAGTGGTGATCCAAGTATACACACAATAACCAATCAAAATGCAAAGAAGCATGTGACACGGATTGAGCTTCACCAGCATTTAATGTGTCCAAGTCAACAGCAGCATAAATGCAATCATTGGAATTAATGGGATGGCTTATTATTGCTTATACAAACCGAATCCCAATCAACTACCATAACCAATCACAACCTGTTAAAACCCCTCACACGGATTGAAAGCTAGGAGAATTCTTTTCAGCCTATAACAGTTTGCCACGTGGCAGTCTCCTATTCGTTGGAACACATCATCAACTTTACCCATGCAATCTTCTCAACTGTATAAATAGACGTATATTGTTTCATTTTTAGACGTAGCATTAGTGTGAATTTTCACACACATAGATAGATAATTCACTTTTTCCTCTCATTTTGTTGTGTGTGTTTTCACACATAGTTAAATACACTCTCTTTTACTTCAGTTAGTTATCCCAGTTAATCTGTATAACAACTTTGTAACCGATTCATATGACCATTAATAAAACTAGACTTCTTTCTCATCTCGTTAATCATTCTGCATACAGTTCGAGATCATTTGCTGTTACTTTACACGAAGCTTGTTACAAGGCTGTTATGATTTATAGATTGATAGTTACTTAGTTCGTGATCCCGAAGTTAGTTACTGTTGACGATTTCTATTCGAGAGTCGATGTTTGAAGATAGTGTAGATGTTTGAAGATTATGATTTTTTGTTTGTCAACAAAGTGCTGATTACATATTACTGTTTGAGGATTTTGATCGAGAAGTTATGGTTCCTTACTGTTGAAGATTGCTATTCGAGAGTCGATTAGACGTAATGGTTAAATTCGAGTTACTATAGTTCACTGCAGTTCATGTTAGTTCCAGTAGATTTCAGTTTTCGATTTCAGTTCGATATCGTAGTCACTTGTTACCGAAGAATTGAGCTCTGTTCCGTTCGAGTCTTTCATTGATGATATCAAGTGTTGGCTGTTTAAGCTACTTCGAAGAATCAGTTGCAGCGAGGTGCAGGGATTCGAAAGATAGACAATTAGTAGCTTTTGAAAATCAGTTTGATAGCATCGCTTCTCACGAAAGATAGATCGGTTCAGTTTAGTAGCTCGATCTTCAAGGTTGAATGAGAGTTTGAGTAGTAAAAGAAGTACGGTGTAGCTGCGATTTAATTCTGGATCAAGAGTACTAGTTTGGTTCGAGATTAGTTTGTAGAAGTCGATTTCGATATCGGAGTGAGATTTTTGGTTCTTGGCTTTCGTTTTAAGCTAGCTCAGCGCTAAGCTTCGCCATCAACGGACTCGACTACGGATGTAACGGTTAAGCACATTTCACTTTCTGTCATTTGTAGTGAAAACCGCAAGTTTTTAGTTAAACGATAGCTGATATTTTGTTAGCGTAAATTCACTTGATGCTTGCTAAGTTTGTTTTATGGATTACTTGATTTTTGATCTGTATTCTTGCCTTTTTGTTTCACTCAAATAGCTTATCAAATTTCTGCTTATTCTCTTATCAAATAGCTTGACTTTAGCTTATCAAGTTTCTTCCTGATTGGGCTAATAGCATTGTTGGGCTTAGATAGTTTCTTTTATTTTACAAATTGTAGTTTGACAAACAGTAGAATATTATTTTTACAAGTATTGGTATTTTTAGAATTGGTGAAATTTTGTAGAATTTTATAAAATTTCATTTGTTAAAAAATAGATTAGTTAGAATTTTTTTAAAAAAAAAAGTTAGTTAGACTTTGATAAAAAAGTAGTTGAAATTTTGTTGGAATTTGTTACACTTTCTAGTTGGTTAAAAGTTTGTTAAATTTGGTAAATTTGTTAGATGGTTGAATTAGTTACATTTTCTTGTTAAATTTGTTAGTTGGTTACTTGTGCTTTGCTTACTAGTTCCTTGTTCTTAATTGAATAAAAACTTGGTATTTGCAATATGTTTTACATATAAGTATGTAATATTTTTTTTTCCTTTTTGCAAGTCTTTGATTGAATTAGCAAATAGAATATCCAAGCAAGTTTAACAACCAAGAACAATTAAAAACCCGATATTGGTTGGGCTTTCCATTAGCAAGAACTGAGAAAAAACGAACTGCATTATACTCAATTTCAACATCGGGTTGAGTCAAGGAAGGGATTCAAGTACTTGGGGAATATGATCAAGGGATTGGGCAAGAAAAGAAGGTGAAGACTTTGAAGTGTTTCAAAGTATACATGTTGATAAATATGTAACGTAATGTTGAACATTTGCTTTTTTTTCTTTTTTTGGTTATGTATTAACTAATACTACTTGTTTGGATTACTTGTTATTTTAATCCTAATGTTGTCTATGCCATCGTGTTTACGATTTTCATATCTTTGTGCATCCTATGTGCTAGTTAGCTTCCTAGATTTTGGTCAGTAGTTAACTTTGGCTTGATAATCCTTTGGTAAAAATCTGGGCTAACCAAAGTTTGAGGAAGTGCCATTTTTGAACACCTCTGTTCGGGGTTCCATATCGACCAGCGATACCTTATTGATAAGGAACCGCCCACCCTAGATAAGGAACCACCGGCTACTGTGTCCGATAGAATCTTTGCTTTACACTATTTTCCTTAATCTGTGTAAACCTTGCTTGATTCTTTACAAAAACCCGCACATTTCCTAAACTAGGTTACCTAAATTCATTATTCACATAAAATGTTTTTAACCCATTACTAGTTTGGATCATCCCCTCACCCTTTTAAACCCACCTTGTTAGCCATGTTCTTCACACATCAAACCATTCATCCTTAACCCTTAAACCTCTCATTACAACCATGGTTTCTACAAGAACCTCAAACTCATCCAAAACCTCCACTTCAAGGAAAAATATTAAGATTAAGATTATGTTGCCCAAACCTAACTCTTCACCCTTTCACACACCCAAGAATGAGATTGTCCCAATTCTCATCTCTTCATCAACCTCACCATCTCTTGCTCCATGCAAGACTACCTCAACCCATGGTACCAACCATTCTCATGGTTCTACCTCCTCTTCATTCCAATCTAGAATGAATGAGCTATCCTCACCCTTCACTCAAAGTACTCTCTTGGATGTGACTACCCAACCTCAACCTATCCAAAGCATTCCCATTGTGAATGACTTTGTTGATACCTTGGTGACTTCACCATTTACCCCTCTAAACTCACCCATTTCACCCTTGGAGAACATACCTCCACACTCAACCTCATCACCCTTGGAGAACATACCTACTCCACCTCCACCTCCCTCAAACACTCCAATTTTGGGTGTCCCACTTCCCCTCTTTATGGGTGATCCTTACTTCCTTGGGTTCCTAGAAGCTCATGGTTCTCATTGTCCATGTTGCCTCTACAATAACTACATGATTCACAACCTTAGGATGGAGATGTTAGGACTTCATAGGAGGTTGCAATATTTCTTGCTCACCTTGTTTACCATGCCTCCTCCTAGGAGATTGTTAATCCCACTTCAATCCATAACACAATATAAGATGATATTTAGAGAGATAAAGAGTAGAAAAGTAGAGAGAGAAATAAGAGAGATTATGGATGATTAAACACTTTTAGAGAGAGAAACAAATGTTAACCAACACCCTCTTCCACACATGGAAGAGGGTATTTATATGCCACGGCCATAAGGCCTTAGTGGGCTTGTTCATGGGTCGGGCTTGGATTTGTTTTGGGCTTACGCCCCTAACTTATACAATATTAGCTTAAATACCAAGCCCGGTTTTCCCGACTAACCTATTACAATACAAGACCAATAACGACTAAGATGACCTATTACATTCTTGTTCGACTATATAAAATATAGGGCTAACAATCTCCCCCTAATGTATCGGTCATTTTAAAAAGCTTAAAGAGCATAAGATGATTGAGTGAATACTATCTTGTAGAGGAGATCTTCCTGCTTTGGTCTTGTATCTTGGTCTTGATCTTGTTTGCAACGGCTTTGTTCCTTCATGCTTTTGTAATCTTTATCTTGAGCCTTTGTCGTTTGACTTTGAGTGCTTGAGATCTTCATCTGTGCTCCTTTTGACTAAGATGACCTATTACATTCTTGCATTCTTAGGTGTCTTGATTATCGCCATCTTGTGCTCTTGCGACTTCTGAATCGACATCGATTAGTACACAGCTACGCCACCTTCTTGATATGCAGCAACATATATAGACACGGATAAAATGGCTTTGAACATTTCATCCTAACTCGGTAGCGTTTTACCTCCGGTCGGTGAAGACTGTTAAACGGTATTAAATACCGTACCTATGATCAGGTAGATTCGATTAAGAACCTCCTTGACAGGGTTTCCTGGCGGTAATAGCCAGTTCTCTTTACTCGACCGTCTCAAAGCAGACTACGAACGTAAAGAGTGAATCATAAGGAAAAATTATCCGTCTGATTAGAGTCTTCAATTCAGAATTCCTGGAACACGTTTGATTCTAAAAGAATTGCACCATTGTTGCTTTCCAGTTTGTCACAAGCTTGATTCATAGAGAATCTTGCGAGTCACCTACCACAGTGCTGTTTGATGTTGACACTGGAAGGATTTCCATTCGTCACTGTGAGCACTAAGGAGTGTCACTCTGAATGTTCTGGCAAGATCGCACGGATTTTGCGAAGAAACCTAGAATCAAGTTTGAATCAATTAAGAATCTAAACTTAGTTGCTTTCTAGTTCTCACAAGTTTGATTCGTGTAGAATCGCACAAGTTACCTACCATGAGCTTGTTTAATGTTGGCTCAAGCAGGATTTCCATCTTCATTGTGAATCGTATCACTAAGATGTTCTGGCAATATCACAAGGATAATGCGTAGGACTCGATTGTGTTCTAATGAGATGATAAATTGATCTCTTTTGGCTCTAGACTCAATAAGTGCATTTTGGTAATCGGAGGCTGGAGCAGACTGCCACCTTTTCAATATTAACTAACTCGGAGTGAGAAAGTCAATAGATACATGTTGATCTCCATGACAATGAGACAAGTTTCTTTTGAGAGAAACTCGAATGGCTGGGAAGGGTTGTGCATCGCATCACTGGGTCCATGATACTTGTCTTCAAGATATGTGTTAACACGGTTTCTACCTAAGTTGCATAGAATATTCAACTCCTTCAATGCTTACCAATACGTCATCACTAGCACCTTGTTGTGATTGTTCCAGTGCTAACTTAAGTAATTGGTCCGCATTCAGCTTCATTCCACTCCATCTTTCTTAAGGACAACTATTTCTAGCTATGGAATGTCCTTGGGTAGATCCCTCCGGTTCTGGTTGGATCATAGGACTTAGTTTCCTATCCTAAACCACCTTTTGACTCTATCTTTCCGTCGTGGATAGTGGGTTGCTTTGGGTATAGATCGTAACCATAAACCATTGAAAACATTCAAAGTGTTTGATAAAAATCAAAACTTTTAACACTTGAAAGTTTTACATTTCCGAAAAGCTCCCCCTACACACATGCATCGATATACGAAATAGTTTGGCATGTGAAGGAAAGAGTTGCACTTGAGTCTTTAAGATTACATGTTGCGATATATTACATTTTAAGCACATTTTCTCCCCCTATCTCTAATATAAAAATATAATATTAGAGATACCAATTGATTAAAATATGACAATTTCTGAAAAATCGACGGGAGAGAAACATGTTTGCACGCATGAATCATGGAACATTTTCAGTCGGGTCTCTCCCCCTCAATAATATATGTGTGTCTAGAGACAAAATTTGACAAAATTTTAGAAACACGACACCAAAAAATATGTTGAGGTACGGAGTTGAGATGCCTTTCCGATATAATTTATTACTTATGACAGTTTTAAACCATTTTTGGAATGTGTTGGATACATAAAATATGACCATTTTAGAGATGTACCCAACAACATTAAAAGGCTTGATTTTAAAACGCTCCCCCTCATAAATTGATTAAAATAACATATGACAATTTTGAGATATGAAAACCACATATGAGTTAGGGAGTGTTGAACACAAAATTTTAAAAGATTTAGAAAAACTTTTGAGAAATTCTTGAAAAATTGTGTTCAACGGTTTTAAAATAAATTCCGATTTACATGAGCTCAAAACTTTGAATGTTTTGTGACTAGCTCATGACCGAGAAAAAATAATTTCCCGTTGTAAAGGATAAGTTATCATCCGTGATAAACTTTCCTTAAGTTGAAGTTCGAGGTCTAAGCTTACATTTACTTAGAAGTCGTTTTTCATGAACTTAAAAACTTTGAATGTTTTTATGAGAAGCTCATGACCGAGAAATATTAATTTCTCATTGAGAAGGATAAGTTATCGTCTATGATAAACTTTCCTTATTTGAGGTCCGAGTCCTAAGTTGTGATGCGCTTAGAAGTCATTATGAGAGGAAAATCAAGCAGCTTCATTTGCCAAAACCTCCAAGTCTTCGGGAGTCATATACTTCATACCAAGACGGCCAACGAGATACTGAAACCTATTTTGAGATAGGGCTTTTGTAAACAAGTCAGCTATCTGGTACTCAGTTCTGACAAAGTATAATTCCACGATGCCACGTTTCACTTGTTCCTTGATGAAGTGATATCTGACTGCGATGTGCTTGGTACGGGAGTGTTGAACCGGATTGCAAGAAATGGCTATGGCCGACTTTGAGTCACAATACATAGGTATTTTATCAAAGTGGAAGCCATAAGCCGTGAGTTGAGTTCTCATCCAGAGGACTTCAGCACAACATGTGGATAGAGCCACATATTATGCTTCAGCTGATGAGAGCGAAGTGCAATTCTGCTTATTTGACGACCAACTCACAAGTTTGTCTTCCCCTAGAAATTTTACGCTACCAGAAGTGCTTTTTCAACTATCAAGGTACCTGCGTGATCAGAATCTGAAAAAGCTGTTAGATGAAAACCGGTTCCCTTCGGATACCAGAGTCCCATTTGAATGGTATTTTTAAGGTACCGAAAGATCTGTTTAACCTCTTTGAGGTGCTTTTGAGTAGGTCTGGCTTGATATCGTGCACAATAGCATGTGGCATGATGAATATCAGGCCTGCTGGCTGTAAGGTACATAAGTGACCCGATCATACTGCGATATCGTGTGTGATCTACGGGATATGAGTACAAGTCAGCGTCTAGGGATGTGGTCGACAATGGTGTACCAACGCGAGCACATGAGGTCATACCATGCTTTTTAAGTATCTCTTGAGCATACTTAGCTTGGTTAATGAAGATACCACGTGGGGATTGATGAATCTGGAGGCCTAAAAAGAATTTTAGCTCCCCCATCATTGACATTTCAAATCTGTTGTGCATTAATTTTTCAAAACGTTTTGAAAGTTTTGGGTTCGTAGAACCAAAAATAATGTCATCAACATAAACTTGTACCAGCATTATGTCATCCCCATATTTATTAGTAAAGAGAGTAGGATCAATAGAACCTTTGGAGAATCCTTTGGATGCCAAGAAGTTTAAAAGTTCTTCGTACCATGCCCTTGGAGCTTGTTTAAGTCCATATACAGCCTTCTTGAGATGATAGATTTTGTTAGGATGATGAGGATCGATGAATCCTTCCGGCTGATTCACATACACTTCTTCCTTCAAATGACCGTTAAGAAAAGCAGTTTTAACGTCCATCTGAAAAATCGTGAAGCCCTTATGTGCAGCATAAGCAAGGAATATCCTGACTGCTTCCAAACGAGCGACTGGAGCGAATGATTCATCGTAGTCTATGCCTTCTTGTTGACGGTGTCCCTTAACCACAAGACGAGATTTGTTTTTGATGATGGTTTGTTCTTCATCCAGTTTGTTTTTCCAGATCCATTTGAAATCTAAAATTGACATTCCATAGGGTCTGTCAACAAGTCCCAAACATTTAGGCGTTCAAACTGATGAATTTCGTCTTGCATTGATTCAATCCACGCATGATCAGTCATGGCTTGTTTGATGTTTGTAGCTACAGTTGAACTCACGGTGAGTGCATACATACACACATCGCCATCGGTTTCGAGTTATTTGCGTGTTCAAACCGGTTGTGAAGGATTTCCAATGACTTGCTCCAATGGATGATCACGTGTCCAATGGTGAGTGGATGGATATCGTTGGTAGAATGTATGCATGTTGGACGGATCAACATGTTGAGTAGAAGACTCTCCGACTTCTCGTACCGGTGTACTGAACAGGTTGATAAATTCATCTTCGTCAGGTTGTGCATCGATTGCTTGATTGTTGTTTCATCCTTCAGTATTGACGGTTGGTGATGTTGGTTGTATGAAAGTTTCTTGAGTTTGTTGAGTATCTAATGGAATTGTCTCTTGAGCAACGGTTGCTGAAGTAGATGCAGTTGTGTCTTGTTGACTTTGTGCGGGTGCATCAACAATACTGACAACGGAAGGCTTTGACACAACTTGATTGTTTCCATAGTAATATTCATCAAACATTGGATGATATAAATCAACCAACTCATTCATTTGTGTCTGATAGGTGTGAAAACACCCATCCTTTTACCACTTATTTCTGGCTAAAACAAGACCAAAACACGTATTTAATATCATTTGTTTGGAATTATGCGTGGTTTTTGTGTTTATTGTGCTTTCAGAGCCAACCGGATGAATATTGAAGAAAACATGGGATTGCACGGGTTTTATCGAAGAAAAAGACTCAAGACGAAGTCTATTGTCCAAGAGATGCAAAAGATTTGAAGTCATTGTGCCTATTTGAAGATTTATCGAAGAATAGAGCCAAAGATGGAAGATTCATATATGTCGAAGAACTCGAGTCTATTAAACAAAATATCATAAGACGAGTTGGAATTATTCACCGACACTTCTCAAATTCCAAAGTCGGAAACGTTTATTTAAAGAAACGTAAAGACTAAAGAAGGAAGAAGAAAAGAAGCCCGATACCAAAGCTCATACACTAGCCCATATCACACGCCTATATAAAGATCCCACTTCACAATTTTAGAGCACTTAGTTAGTCTTAGTTTTAGTTTTCATTTTCTCTCTAGTTTTAGAGAGAGAAAGTTCCTAACTTTCTCTCACTAAACTTTTTCTTTGTTTTCATATTTTAAATTTAAGCTTTCTTTAATCTTTGTACTTTGGATTTAATTAATCTTATTCAAGTTAAGCTTTTAAGTTCTTTAATTTTCTTCTACTCTTCTTAGTTTACTTAAATCCTTGATCCGATTGTCTCATTTCATACGGATTGGATTTGTGGATGAGTTCGTGATCAAAGTTTAATCTTTCTTGTTTCTTTTTAAGCTCTCACACGTATAAGCTTTAGGCCATCTATGCTTATTGGCTTATTGCTTGTTTTAGCTTATTGGTTTTCGGATTTCATCAATGTTTTAGTCATTCAAAAGCTTCGTTTATAAAGTTTATGATTTTACGTTTTCAAAAGTTGTCAAATTTAATCTTTTTAAAGTGTTTAAGTCTTGGTTAAAATAGCTTATTGTTCGTGCTTATTGAAGTTTTAGCTTTTCACCATTTTCGGATTAGTTTTGCATTTCATCGCAATATAAGGGTATATATATTCCGACGGATTTCCTGCTTTTGATCGCAATAACCCAAGAGGGTTTTACTTTGCGATCGGGTGTCATTCCCCCTTATTCTGATCTGGGATTGCGATCGTACATTCTGACGGGATTAAGGTCCTTTTTTAAGTCGAAACTCTGGCCAATTTCTATTTACCTTATTCCGATCTGACATTGCGACAAAGGGTTCTTAGATATTCCGATCTGACTTTCCAATAAGACATCATTCCGACAGCTTGATCTTAATTATTCCGATGGTGACAAACATGAACATTCCGATGGACTCCACTTTGACATTCCGATGGGTAGTTTTTGTTACATTCCGATGCTTTGGACTTTAATTTATTCCGATAGAAATAATTTTCCATATTCCGATAGAACAAGTTTTAAGTATTAATTCAATTAGGTTTTCAAAGTATTCGTCTAATCTTTTCTTTACGTTTTCAAGCATTCAGTTTTAACTTGCCAATTTAGTTTAATCTTTCAAAGCTTATAATCTATTCACGTCACTTACATTTATTTACTATTAGTTCAAAATAGATAAACAAACCAACTCCTTTTTATTAACCAAGAACAAATCATTCCACTTAGAACCGTGATCAATTCAAGGAGATACCGAGACGAATCTAGAACCCCCATAGCAAACCAGTGTATCAAATGGCGCCGCTGCCGGCTCTTCTCGTTAAGATCAACAGTTTTTTGTGAGAACTTGGATTTTGGGATCCGTTCACCGTGAACGTTACTTTTTCATAAAAATTTTCAAAAACCCTAACAAAATATAAAATTTTCAAAAATCCTAAAAATTAAAAAACATAAAAACCAAAAATATTTTTCCTTTTTTTTGCCTTGTTAGTTCTTTTGCAGGTGCATGCGTACACGATCAACGTCTTATCAAGAGCCCGAGCCTCTCGAAGACTTAGACATGGTCGGTGTACAAAACAACAACAATAACCCACCTCAAAACAATAATAACAATAACAACCCACCTTTCAACAACAATAATAACAACAACAATGAGCCTCTACCGGTTAATCGCCCGATGATTGAACTTCTGCAAGCACATGTAGATGGCAACAATGATCCAATTGTCATACCCGCGTTTGCAGCCAACAACTTTGAGCTCAAATCCGGCTTTATCCAGATGGTCTCTGCTCAACCATTCTTGGGGCGTACCATTGATGATCCACATGACCACATCAAGAGATTCTTGCAACTCACCAATACGGTCAAATTCAATGGTGTTCCACAAGAGGTAATCCGTTTACAACTTTTTCCCTTTTCTTTAGAGGGACAAGCCCGGCATTGGCTTGCTAAGGAACCGCCACAGACTATTCTTACGTGGACGGATTTGGAGACCAAGTTTATCAACTATTTTTTCCCACGCTCTCGTACTACCGCTTTGCGGAATGAAATCATTAATTTTGAACGAAAGTACGATGAGTCTTTTAGTGAATCTTGGGACCGTTTCAAAGATCTTTTACGAAAATGCCCACAACATGGTTTTACCAAAGTGCACCAAATTAACACTTTTTATGAATGACCAAGATTTACTAAACAGTGCCTCGGGGGGTAATCTTTTGGCTAAGACTTCCAATGTTGCTTGGGATGTCATTGAGAATAAGTCTCGTGTGCAAACCAAGAGTGTTCGGACCAATGTCGCTAGTGCTACTACTAGTGACAGCGATAAGCGACTTGACAAAATCACTGCGCTTCTTGAATCGCTTGCTACCCAAACCGCCAGCAACACCAACAGCATCAATGCTAAAAACGCTCAAGTCAATGCTGTTAGCCAACCATGTGAAATATGCGGGGGTCCTCACTCTTACACCACTTGTACTGTCACCCAAGACTACCCTTCTGAAAATGTGAATGCAGCATACGGTACCTATCCTCAACCCGCTTATCAAGCTCGTCCTCAAGGTGACCGCAACCTCCTTAGCTACCGCTCCAACAACTATCTCTCACCACCCGATTTTACTCCTAACAACCCAAACCAACAACAAAACCTTAACCGCCCTACTCAACAACAACAACAATCTCGTGGACCATACATACCACCTCACAAACAACAAAATCCACCTCAAAGAAACAACCAAGTTTACCAGCAACCTGCTTATCAACCACCCGCATACAATGCTCCTTCCAACCAACCCACTGCATTACACCAAGACATTGGAACCTACATGAGGACTAATGATGTGATCGTGGACAATCTCCAACAGGAAGTGCGCAACTTGAAAGCAGACTTGGTGAAACAAGGGAACGATCTGAGAGCTGATATGAGAAACACTTTGGACAGTCAAACGAATGACTTAAAGAACCTGATGGCTAGTTTCTTCCAAGGCAATCAACCCTCTTCTTCGGGTACTCTTCCGAGTAACACCGTTGCGAATCCAAGAGGGGAGATGAAAGCAATCACCACTCGCAGTGGCAAAGGTACCAAGGAACCCGAGCTTCCTATACCTCCACCGGTGATTGTGACTAAGGAAAACGAGTCACCCTCTCTTATTCCTCATCCTTCTCCTTCCCCAATTTCTCCATCTCTTACTTCTACCCCTCCTCCACCCAAGGATGTGAGTGATCCTATTCTCCCAAAGCCTTCCTCTTCTTCCAATATACCTTATCCATCTAGGTTGAGGAAAGAGAAGCTCAAAAGCAAGGATGATATTCAGGTTTCGAACTTTCTTAAAATGTTCAAACAATTGAATTTCAACATCTCCTTCGCTGAGGCTCTCGCTCACATGCCCAAGTATGCGAAAATGTTAAAAGATCTTCTTAGCGACAAGGAGAAGCTTCTTGATATTGCTAACACCCAACTTAATGAGAATTGCTCTGTAGTGCTCTTAAGGAAATTGCCAACCAAGCTTGGTGATCCGGGTCGTTTCTTAATCCCTTGCAACTTCCCGGGAGTAAAGAATTGCATGGCCCTAGCCGATCTAGGTGCCAGTATTAATCTAATGCCTCTAAGCGTTTGGAAGCAATTATCTCTCCTAGAGCTAGTCCCCACCAAAATGACTTTGGAATTAGCTAACCGTACGGTTGCTTATCCAGTGGGGATAGCCGAAGACGTCTTTGTAGGAGTCGACAAATTCACTTTTCCTGCCGATTTCGTTGTCGTTGACTACGACATGGACCCTCGTGTGCCATTGATCGTTGGTCGTCCATTCCTGAGGACCGGTCGCACTCTCATCGATGTTGAAGCCGGTGAGCTTATCATGAGAGTGGGTGACGATAAAATCGTCTTCAACAAGGGAAAGTTGTCTAAACAACCTTATTCATACGAGAGTGTTAATTGTATTGACGTTCTGGATGAGGCTTGTGAAGAACACTTTATTGATGCTTGTAAAAATATTCCTACCTCTCTTCCCAATGTTGAGACCGTTTCCTCTATTGATTCATCACTGTCTCTATTTGGAGAAAGTGATTTCTTTTAGAAAGATCTTGAAGCCACCATGGGAGATGTGAACTTAGCAAATGACGATTCTCCCACCGATTGGGATGAAGACATGCATTTCTTTGAAAACCTTCTCCAAGAAGACAATCTTTCTCCACCATCTCCCACGGTTATTCCCACGGTTATTGCTGTCGATGCTCCGACTTTGAAAACGCCTCCCATCGAAAATCCTCCAGATTTAGAACATAAGGAGTTGCCGCCCTATCTCGAGTACGTGTTCCTTGAAGAAAACAAGAAGTCGCCTGTCATCATCGCGAAGGACTAGAAAGAAGAAGAAAAATCTCGCCTCATCGCCGTGCTTAAAGATCATAAGAAGGCAATTGCTTGGAAAATTTCCGATATCCGCGGAATTGATCCGAACTTTTGTACTCACAAGATTCTCATGGAAGATGACTTTAAACCCGCAATCCAGAGCCAAAGAAAGGTTAATCCTAAAATTCATGACGTCATCAAACAAGAGGTTATCAAACTTCTAGATGCCGGCTTGATTTACCTTATTTCGGATTCGCCGTGGGTAAGTCCCGTCTATTGTGTGCCCAAGAAGGGCGGAATAACCGTTGTTTCCAATGAACACAACGAGTTGATTCCCACTCGTCTCGTTACTGGGTGGAGAGTTTGTATTGATTATCCCAAGCTCAATGATGCCACGAGAAAAGATCACTTTCCTCTTCCCTTCATGGATCAAATGCTCGAGCGTCTAGCTGGTAATGACTATTACTGCTTCTTAGACGGTTTCTCCGGGTATTTTCAAATTCCCATCGATCCCAAGGACCAAGAAAAGACCACATTCACTTGTCCCTACGGAACATTTGCTTACAAACGCATGCCTTTTGGTTTATGTAATGCTCCTGGGACGTTCCAAAGGTGTATGATGGCTATCTTCCATGACATGATGGAAGACACTATGGAAGTATTCATGGATGATTTCTCGGTTTATGGCGATTGTTTCTCTGCTTGCCTTGCCAATTTAGAACGTATGCTGAAGCGGTGTGAAGACACTCGCCTTGTTCTTAATTGGAAAAAATGCCATTTCATGGTAAAAGAGGGCATCGTGCTAGGACACAAGATTTCCAAAGCCGGTCTTGAGTAGACCGTGCTAAAGTTGATGTTATCGCTAAGTTGCCTCCACCTTCAACCGTGAAGGGTGTGAGAAGTTTCCTTGGTCATGCGGGCTTCTACCGTCGATTCATCAAAGATTTTTCTCAACTTGCTCGCCCGATGACCCACCTCTTGGAAAAATATACTCCTTTTATCTTTTCCAAAGAGTGTATCGAAGCCTTCAACTCGCTTAAGGATAAGCTAACTAAGGCACCCGTCTTGGTTACCCCTAATTGGGAGCTGCCTTTCGAGTTGATGTGCGATGCTAGTGACTTTGCTATTGGAGCGGTTTTGGGCCAAAGAGTGAACAAACACTTCCAACCAATCCATTACGCTAGCAAGTGATGTAATGTTTTTGCAACCCTTTAGGAAAAGGATGACAAAATAGTGGTAAGCGTTAAGTGTCGGTTTAGGAAAACCGAGCACTAATGACCAAACAAGTTCATTTCCCAAGGAGGCAAGTGCGTTGTGTAATGAATGATGATTTGATTGATGATTTTATTTAAGAAGAAGAAATGAATAGAAATGAGAAAGGAAAGAAAAGACGGTTACGAAGACGGATCGAGCTAAGACGAAAACGCGTTCACGTAAAACCGTAAAACTACAAAATTTAAAGTTTTAACCTAAAAATTCCTAAAAATTACTAAAAATCCACAATAAAATTCTAAGAGTTTACAAAAAATCCAAACTTGCTAAAACCTTTTAATTAATTAAATAATGACTTTTTAATGCTAATTAAAGCCCTAAAAATCACAATTAATTATTAAAAAGCCCTAAACAAGATCTAATAGTTTGTAAACCTCAAAAATGACCTAATTAAGCTAAATACTATTTTTTAAAATTTTAAAACCAATTAAATTTATTTTTAAACACTTAAAAACTATTAAAATCTATTAAAACTTAAATTAATTCTAAAAAATAAACGAAAAGTCCTAAAAAGATTTGGAAAGTTACAAAGCTCCTAATTATATGTCTACAATCTAGGAAAAATTAAAAAAGTAGAAAAATCAAACTTTGAATTTTTAATAATAAAATAATATTAAAATAATCAAAAAAATAAAAAGTTTATAAATAAATTCTAAAAAATTACCAAAAATCCTAAATAATGTAACTAAGACAAAAATGAAAGTAAAAGTTTCTAAAACCTTTTTATTAATTTTATATTAAATTTTAAAGTTAATAAAAAACCCTAAAATCAAATAAAATTAAAAATTAGACTTTTTGAAAACTTTTTGATATGTAAAACTCAAATTACTTAAACAAAGCCTAAAAACTATTTTTCTAAAAATTAAAACCTATTTTTACTATTTTTTAACTAATTAATAATATACGGCTAATAAAAAATGAGTAAAAAATAAATAAAGAAAAGGAAAAATCAAAACTTGTGCCAGAAAAATCCTAAATGAGAATACAGTCCTAGGAAAAATAAACTTAGGCTAAAATGCTTAATGAATAAGCATAAATTTGGCAAAATAAGCTACGGCTTAATTTAGATAAGCCAAAACAAAACCACCTTAAGTATATTTTGTTTCATACTCTTACCAGTCAAAGTCCCTAGGGCAACGGTAAGGAGTGTGTGTTGTGAGAGGAGTGGTGCAGGTTCGAGTCCTGGCCACGTCCTTTTTGGTTTTATTATTTTTTTTTTATTTTTTTTTTTAAACTTTTAAAAACTCAAACTTGGTACTTAAACTTGCTCAAAAACACAAACACAATCCAATGGTTACCAAGATTAAGCTAGTCAGGAACCAAAAACGTGCCCAATTTAAACTTGTGACTGATGAACACAAGTAATAGTTCTTCACTTGTGCAAATTGACCAAGAGGACTTGGTTTGATGATTTTTGTGGATGATTGATGAGATGGCATTTATACATGATCTCATCGTTCTTTTCGGGCTTTAAATACATAAAAATGTCATAAAATACCATATATATGCTTGTGTTTGTTTACTTGTGTATTTTAGGTATGGATATCGTGAAAAAGACAAAAGATCATAAGATACAAGGAAAACCGGACACGAGGAACAAAGCCGTACAAAGAACCGGGCCCTAATCATGGAATTCTCAACAAAATACCTTGAAGAATTGAAGACAAACAAGATTGATCCTCATTTATTGAAGAAATGACACTTAAAACCCTTGTATATTAATAATTACAAGTTTGGTCCCTTAAGTTTGTCAAAATTACACAAAGGTCCTTCAACTTTGAAAGAAATGGCAAGAATAGTCCCTCAACAAATCAAAATTACCAATAATGGTCCCTCATGAAGATTAAGATACATTGAAGACCTTAGAAGATCAACATTGTCCAAAATCAGCCCTTGCAATATTCAAAAATATCAAATATAACCTTTGAAACACTTTTGTATAAAGTTTGTGCCAAAAATGACAAGTTGTGAAACGTTGATACAAAGGATTTGGGCGCTGATAGAAGTTTGCATCCAAGTGACAAAAGAGAGGAAGAAAAAGGACCAAAGCTGCCAAGTTTGTAAGTTTAAACTAAACAAACACGCGCCAAACACAAAATCCCCACTAAAATCGGATCAAACGTGGCACTGTTCACACGTATGAACCCAGTTTTTACTTTTCACCAACAAGGGGGTTTTTACAATTACCTTTACCAAAACACAATTAACTGATTGTGGTAAAATAGAAAGTATCGAACAAATGACTTTAAGAAAAATCAAGTGTTAATGACCCAATCACTTAAAATGAGAGAAAGTTCGTTTCCCAAGGAGGTATATGTGTGTGAATTAACTTGTAATTATTTGAGATTAATATTGAGAAGAATGGGGGTGAGAAGATGAAAAGACGGTTACGTTAAAATTAAACTACGAAGTAAAAGACGTAAAGTCGTGAAAAACTACCCAAATTAAAAATTATTATACTAAGACCAAAAACAAAATCAATAATTAAAAAGACTAAAAAGAAGTCTAAAATAATATAAATAAAGATAAAAATCCAACAAAGATATTTTAAAACCTTTTATTAATTAAATATTTAATTTTAAATGCTAATTAAAGCCCTAAAATTAAATATAACTAATTCAAATGTCTAAAATATGATTTTATTGAATAATCACTTAACTTATATTATTAGAAGACTAAAAAGAAATTTTCTAAAAATTAAAAGCTAATAAAACTATTTTTAAAACTCTAAAAATGATTTAAAATGATTAAAACCTAATTAAACTTTAAATAATTATAAAAATAAATCTAAAAGCTATAAAAATATTCTAAAAATAGAAAAGGTCCTAATTATTGATAAAGAATCTAGGAAAAATGAAAAAAGAAATAAAAATAAAATTTTGATTTTTTTAATAATAAAATAATATTAAAATAATGCTAAAAATAAAAAGTTCTCAAATAAATTCTAAAAAATTCTCAAAAATCCTAAATATTCTAACTAAGAAGAAAATGTAAATTATAGTTTCTAAAACCTCTTAATTAATTTTATATTAATTTTTAAAGTTGCTTAAAAATCCTAAAATCTTATAAAATTAAAAATAAGCCAAATTAAAAACCTAATAAGCTGTAAACCTCAAAATATTATTTTAAAAGCTAAAAATTATTTTTCCTAAAAATTAAAACTCTTTTTTCTATTTTTTATTGCTTTTATAAAAAACGGCTAATAAATAAATTGTAGAAAATAATTAAATAAAAGAAAAAAAATGAAACCAAGCTGGAAAAATCTATAAACCTATAATGGTCCTAGGAAAATTCAAATAAGCCAAAAACAAAAAGCAAATAAGCTGGAAAATGGTAAATAAGCTACGGCTTTTATTTTAAGCTAGAAAAACAGAAACGTATTAAATAACTAATGAAAACAAACCCTAACGTAAAAAACCATCTAGATTAGCGGTAGGAAACTTAACCCTCCAGCGAGAGGTCTAGTGTTCGAGTCCTGCTACGGGTGAGTTTTTACAATTTTTTTCTTTTTTTCTTTTTTTCTTTGCCAATCCAATAGTGACCTTTAATAAGCTTGGAAACACAAATCAATCCCTTTTTTATCTAGGATTTAACCAGATTGATCAAACAAAATGTGACAGATTTCACTTTTTGATGAACACAAGCTTTTGTGTTCACTTGTTTTCTTCACAGCATGAAAAGCACCAAGAGGACTTGGTGCTGGCTTACTTGGAGTTGATATTATGGACAGGGGGGCACCCTTGTGCTTATTGAAGCACAAGGAGTCACAAACTAGCAACAAACTAACAACTAGCACACCAAATGATCAAATTATCAAGCTCACAATGCACATAAAGTTTCTGTGATAGTGTAATGAAGTCTGTGGACTTTAGAGCTAAGTTACTAGCACTCTAATGAACTTCAAAGGCCAAAACTTAACATACAAACTCACCAATCAATGTAAAAACCAAATCAAACCTTAACTTACCCTAACACTCAACAGATTTGCACAATCATGCATCAAAATTCCATGAAATTCAAGCAGAAGGTGACAATGCAGATTTTAAACACACTTTTCACTTTTTAATGCACAAACTTGCTTTCAAACTTGTCCCAATCTTACTTACTAACTAGCATGTAACATATGACAACCTTTAACAACTTTCTAACACCCTTTTCAAACACATTCAAAGATTACTACCCTGCTTAAACACGTTTCCAAACACCACTTAATATTTTGAAAACCACTCTTTACAAACCAAAACAGTTCAAAAGCTACTCAAACTGATCCTATGATACTCTAGCATGCATCTAAACACAAAAGAACATGAATCAACAACTAAACACTCAGATAACACCAAATCAAACAAGTCACAAGAACTACTATTTTCTGAAAATTTCCAAAGGGAAAAAGTGAGTTACCTAAGGACCTTACATCCAAGGTCCTAGTGGATGTATAATCCACCTCCTTACCAACTGGGGTTGGTGCAGAACAATAATCAACAACCTTCTCAACCTGTTTAAGACAAATCAAACAAAACAAGAACAAAATACAAGCAATATTATACTGTTTTCTTTTCTTTCTTAAAACCTTCCAAATCTTTTAAACCTTATCAAACATGTTTTCAAAAACACTCTTAATCACCAAACAAACAAATACTCTTAACACCAAAACCTGAAACAGATTCTTACCAAGAATCTCAAATTTCAGAAACTTTTAAATAATTTTGAAAATCAAAATCACTTAACCAAATTAAAGATGGAACTCAGAATCAAGCTTTGACACAATACATAACTTTTAAAAACAATAAAAAGGAATTACTCTTGATTAAATCAAATACCAAACTTTTATTTTCTTAAAAAGGAATTACAAGTGAAAGCTTGAAAACTGGAACAAAGGGGTTACCACAATACTGGACCTCCTTTTATACTACTCAAATGAACAATCTAGAATCTTAAAATCAAAACCCTAATCACTAGAAAATCCCAACTTTGCCCCTGACGCGTTTTTGAGTTTAGCTGTCCAAATTTGATCTCCATCGTTTGTTTTTGCGTTGTGAGGAAGCATTAATCCTCCACTGTTGATTTGGGACACGTCACCAAACTTGGGGACCAAGTTGTATTGTGATTGGTGGAAAGGGGAATTGGGGGTAGGGTCCACAAGGCGTGGGATTGGGGATTTTATGTGTGGGATTAGTTCCTGCGTGTGAGAATTAAACGTGTGCAAGGTTAATTGATTTTTACCCAGGTTTAAGTGAAGGTAATTTCTGGAGGTGTAAAAAGGTGAATAGTTCCCTTTTTGATCCGAAATTGGGGGAAACAAAGTGTTAGGCACCAGTTTGGGTTTGAATGTTTCAATTGTGACAACTTAAGCCCTTATCTTTTGGAAATTTTGGCAAATGAAGTTTTCAGCCCTAAAAACGTGACTCCTTTGTAAATAACTTTCACCCTTTTATATTTTTGGCACAATCTTTTGGAAAAAGGTTTCAAAGGACCATTTTTGCCATTTTGAGTAATTTCAAGGGCTGATCTTGGACAATGTTGATCTTCAAAGGTCTTCAATGTCTCTTAATCTTCATGAGGGACCATATTTGACAATTTGATTTTGTTGAGGGACCAATCTTGTCATTTCTTCAAAGTTGAAGGACCTTTTTGCAATTTTGACAAACTTAAGGGACCAAACTTGTAATTATCAATATACAAGGGTTTTAAGTGTCATTTCTTCAATAATTGAGGATCAATCTTGTTTGTCTTCAAGTCTTCAAGGGTATTTGTTGAAAATTCCATGATTAGGGCCCGGTTCTTTGTACGGCTTCGTTTCTCGTGTCCGTTTTTCCTTGTATCTTGTGATCTTTTGTATTTTTCACGATATCCATACCTAAAATACACAAGTAAACAAACACAAGCATATATATGGTATTTTATGACATTTTTATGCATTTAAAGCCCGAAAAGAACGATGAGATCATGTATAAATGCCATCTCATCACTCCCCCATACTAAGCCATTGCCGTGCCCTCACGCAATGCTAGAATAAAGTATCTAAGCATCACCAAAGTTCAATTTTTATTAACCTTTATTGAAGAGTAAAAAGCTTGCAATATACTACGAGAATGTGTAAAGACATAATGTATGATTTTCATCACCAAAAGGTGACTTTTAGGGTCAAAGAATAGAAACAAGTTAATGTCCCTTAGAGTAAACTTCGTCATCCTTGATTGTCATACATTCCATGCTAAGTGCAAAAACAAGATCATTATTGGTACAAGTCACAATGCTAACACTACTCATACGTCCAAATTGTGTAATACTTTTTCTCCCCGCAATCCTAGTTATTATAAAAGGAAATGGGTTACTAGCATTTTTTATCTATTTATCATGGATCACAAGTGATTCATATTGACTTTATTTGAGTAGTTATTAGTCCGAAAGCAAAGTAGCACGATTTGATCAATAGTTAGCCGAAGGACAAAATCTTTTAAAACGGCTTCTCGTGTATCTCCTTAAGTTCATATCTTGGCATAACTCGTTTCACGATTTGAGACCTTTCTCGGACCGATATTTGGCATGTACTTCATACTTCACATCTTGGGAAGACGTTCTTGAAATTATGGTCTTCTCTTCATATTTTTGGAATTTCTTCACTTGACGTTTTTGAGAGATTCTTCATATTGGACCACGACTTCATCATTTTTCTTCAATCTTTACTTTGGATTTTGATATACAACGATCCGCCTCCTTTTCGGACTTGGATATATTTATCCTCATACCTTGTTAGGGTCTTTTTGGATAGACTTTCTCCATTCTTTAGGGGAGTAATAGCTTCTCGTCGTGTGTCTCGATCCTTCATATTGATTTTGGAATAATGATACTTCACATCATCTTGGATCTTTAGCAAAAATAGAGCTCCTCATGCCTTGTTAGGGCCTTTTTGGATGATCGCCAATCTTCGCGTCCCGCTTCAATAAGTTATGCCTTGGCTATGAACTCTATTCAACCCCGAGCAACTTTTAAACGATCTTGCGCTAGAGGCTAAGTAACCTTTCAAATCGTATGACCTTACTTATTGCAATTATGATTTATTCCTAATGCATTGATCTTATGGGAAGAAAAATCCACAATTAAAAACATATGAGTTTTTGAAAGAACACTTTCATGTTCTACGTTTAGCATGATCACTTGTCTAACTCTATCATTTCTCGTTCTTCACTATATAAAGACCTCTAATTAAAGAGACTCGTGAATACTTAGCCATGCAAGTCAAAATTAAGCCAAATTTGGATTAGCTTTCATTAAGACTATATCAAATCAAAGTTTTGGGTTTTCAAGCCACCTATAGGATCTTGCACTTTCTTGGACTTTTTCAAGTTTAGAGAATGCGTTTTATAGTTCCCTTGATAAGTGACTTTCTAGAATCAATTATAGGAACTTGCGAAAAGTTCTTGTTCTTAACCCGAATGAATTAAGACTTTCGCGTTTTAAAGCTCCCTATATAAAAGTCTAGCAAAACTTGAATTGAGCGGGTTAAGGAATGTAAATGGCTCCAAATGCCCATCAAGTCAAAAATTAACTCTTATTCTACCCATCGGAAAATATACATTCGTGTCTTAAAAACACTTATGAAAACTAAGAAAAATTTTAAAATTTGGCCATTTTTAGCCTTATTAGCAAAACAAAACATTGAAAGTTGGAAAACGTGAGGGCGTAGCAAAGCAAGTATCTATTCACCCCCCCATACTAAAAGTAAACATTATCCTCAATGTTTCGAGTCTAAAGGTGGAGCACCCCCATACTAGAGACGAAGAGTCGAATGCTTAGGATCTAGCATGGAAAGGGTGATCAACAATATATCTAAAGCCGTTTATTAATTATGCTAAAAGATAATTGTTAGAACAATAAAGGATATGTCATGGAATCGTGAAAAACTTCTTCAAACGAACGATGGAGGCTCACGTAAACGAACACGAGAGTCTTCAATCGTAGATGATGATGATGATCTAGATAACACAATCACAAACAACCACGAGACAACGAGTTGGAAGGGTACAAGTCCCCTTATTAGTGAATAATAAAAGATAAGCATGGGATCTCCCCCACGAGGCACCTCGTTTTTGATTACCGAGTCATGAGCTCGACTCGATCCCCTCAAAATGTGAACATTTAGGGATATCATGGTATGGTCAATTTTTGATGGGGCTTACATGATTAACAAGGCCCAAAAAGCAACCGGTATAAAGGACTAAGTCCTTAGATGATGCAAAATACCGGGGTCGAAGATGGCGTTCTCGTTTCCATTGGAAAAACAAATTAACACCACTCCAACATGTGCCATAAACTCCAAGAGTTTGAAGAAAATAGATGAGAAATAGAAGGGTGAGACAATTGGTAAGACAAACGTTTGAGCTACTCGAAGTAGACTCGCACCAAGCAAATAGAAAGATTTTCCATTTATTGCATCGGTGGAAGACCGAGATTTCCCTTTATATGAAATTCCGGGATCGAAAATCTCGTCCTCGGTGGAAAAGGATGAGGTAACATAAGGGGCTTCCCCCATACTAGAACCACACAAAACATCGTCAAAAGGAGTAGACGAGCTTGTAGCACTCAAAACACGTGGTGATGACGGAGTTAGATTTGTAGAAAAATCAATTAAATCACATTTAAGATCTTTTCCTTTGTTATCTTTTAAACTCTCCTTATGAAAACCCTTTTTGATAATGTCGAAAATATTCGGTGTTTCTAAGACGATGTTAGTCACACTAAAAATTCTCACATTTTGAAACCGTTTTGGTTTTGGTGGTGGCAAGTTCTCAAAACGTTTATCGACGAAGAAAACCTCCCCATCGGGGTCTACATATTCATCATCCGAAAGATCTTCCGTAGAAACCGGCAACTTATCAACACTTTTTAAGAATGAATGTTCGAGATGAGGCGAAGGATTTTTCGATTCAAGTATTGATGGTTTCTTCTTTGTTGGCTTAGCACTCATAACCTCCACCGGCGGAGGAAATGGTAAATTGTTTTTGGAGATATTTCCTAAAACTCTTGGTGAAAATTCTTTGCAAATGACATTGGTCGAGTCACCATGGTTTAAAGTTGCAATAGAATAGACATGAGAAAGATTGGAGTTTTGTGTTGCATTGATGACAAGTTCTTCTTCATTGAAACGAAGGGTGATTTTTCGAGCATGAACATCGATAAGTGCTCTTGATGTATCCAAAAATGAACGACCCAAAATGAGAGGAACTTTTTGATCGATGGGAATGTCTACAACGATAAAGTCAACGGGATAGTAAAACTTTCCGACTTTAACGAAAACGTCCTCGGCTACTCCACATGCTAAAATCGTAGAATGATCGGCCATCTCGATGGACATGTTCGAAGGAGTAAGAGCCGGAAGCGAAAGCGATTTGAAGATCTCGAGAGGCATCAAATTAATACTAGCACCAAGATCGGCCAAGGCGTAGCATTCCTCCATATCTTGAATAGCACACGGAATCAAAAATTTACCGGGATCACCGACTTTTTGTGGTATGCGGCTTAGAAAAACCGATGAACAACTAGACGATTGTTGTAACTTCTCTTTGTTGTTAAGCATACTTTTGAAGTTTGCGGCGAATCGAGGCATCATGATAAGAGCGTCGGCAAAACTTATGTTAAAATGTAGATCACGAAACATTTTCATAAATAGCTCAAATTGATAATTGTTCCGTTCTTGTGCTTTCTCTTTGTTTCGTCTCGAAGGGTAGGGTAAAGGTGGTGTGGGTTGGTCATTAGGCAACGGCCTTGGAAACTTGGGTTCCATAATTGGTATTGGTTCAACCGTAGGTCTGGTTTGAGCGGTACTTCGTGGGATTGTAATATGCTCCTTTTCGACCATCACCTCGGGTTCTTTCTCGATTTCCTTCTCCTTAGAAGTACTTGTACGAGAGATTGGTTCCTTGAAAGTTTTACCACTTCGTGTAGCAACAACCTTCAATTCTCCCCTCGGGTTGTTAATGGTATCACTAGGAAGACCACCCGAGGAAGAGGGTTTACACATGATTGCTTCAAACATCTTAGCCATTCGGTCCACAAATTTTGATTGCCTAGCATCCGCTTTCAATAACTCTTGCTTAATCTCATGTTGTCCTAATTCCATCTTTTGTTGGTTTTGTTGAAGACGTTGGACATTTCCTTCCATTTTGTTAGCATGAGTTTTAAGTTCATTAGCAAGTTCATTTTTAAGCTCGTTTTTCAACTCGGACCTTAAGCTAATCATCTCACGTTGCATATTATCAAATTTAGCATCATTTGCTTTTGTATAATCCAAAAATTCTCCTTGCAAATTTTTCGTGTGAGCATTTTGAAAACCTTGTGTAGTGTTTTGAAAATCACGGTTTTGGTTTTGATTAGAGATTTGTCCATTCCCATTTTGATAATTCCCTTTGTTGTAATTGCGTGTGTTGCCTTGGTAGTTACCTTGGTTGTTGTTTCGATAATTATTAACATTTTGATTTGGTGGAGCTTGATTTGGACGAGAACCTTGGCCGTTTTGGTTGTAAGTTCCCGTTTCTACATAAGCACTCGAAGTGTTACCATCCGCGGTAATGCACTCGGAAAGATCATGAGCTCCCCCACAAGATAAACAACTCTTAGCAACCGCTTTAACCGAAGCGGAATTGGAAGCTTCTTGAGCCTTCCAATGGGACATTAGATTAGCAAATCTATCAAAAAACCGATTTTCCTCATTAGCTTCATCATGTAAGGCGTTAATGCTACGAGACGATTGTGACGAAGATGACGAACCCATATTGGCAACACTCGGTGTGTTGCGAGGGCTATAAACCTTAGATCGATTTTCAATGATTTGTAAAGTCTCATTTGTCGTCTTGAACAAAAAATTACCACCCGCGGCGGCATTCAAATAATCTCGTTCATGATCATTAAGCCCATTATAAAAAGTATCAATTTGATGCAATTCCGAAAAATCATGGTGTGGACATTCATGTAACATCTCTTTAAATCGTTCCCATGCCATTGAAAAACTTTCATTATTACGTTGCACAAATCGTGAAATCTCATTTTTTAAGTGTGTTGTTTTAGATGGTGGAAAAAACTTGTTCACAAACTTAGAAACGAGATCGGCCCATGTCAAAATCGAATTTGGCGGTTCTTTCTCGAGCCAAATTTTTGCGGGTCCATCCAACGAATATGGAAACAACATCATCTTAATGGCGTCATGTGGAACATCCTTAAACTTGCTAGTGGCGGTGAGACGGTTGAAATTCCTAATGTGGTAATGCGGGTTGTCTTTCTCGTGACCTCTAAACTTATTTGCTTGCAACATAGACATTAAACCCGTCTTTATCTCGAAATTCTCCGCAAGGATGGCGGGAATAACAATAGCCTCTCCAAAACCCTCGGTGGGTGCTTGTAGCAACTCCATCATAGTACGATTAGCCATGACGACTTCTTGTTCTACAATAGGTTCAACAATTGGAGGTTCTTCAACAATCAACGATCCTTAATTTGCTTGCTTTTGAAGACGTTTACGAGCTCGTTTTGCTTGATTACGAGTGATCATAAACTTCACGAAGAATGGGAGGTGAGCAAAGAAGATTCTTTTTGGTTGTTTTGTGGATTTTCAATTTTTTTGTGTTTTTGATGATATTTAATTTTTTTGGATTTTGGTGTATCTTCGTAGACAACAATCTACAAAATCTCTCCTCGAATCAAACTCTTGATTAAAGAAGCCTCAAAGGAATGAAAACGATCACGTGGAGTGAACGCCTTCGAATGACTTTAGAACTTTGGTGAAAACCAATTTGTTCAAGAGGGTTTAATCACAAAGAAACCAAGCAAATATAGTATACGTAATAATACTTTGGGCGGCAAAACCCTCGATTAGCCTTCAATCTCAAAATACTCACAAGCAAGCGGGGAAACGAGGCGGCGCGAAGCACTTAAGAGCCTTTTTCCTTAGGGTATATTTTATAATACCCGCCTTATACCCACCTTATAGTTTGTATTTTTCAAAATCGAGCTTCACGAAAGTATTTATCTATTTTTGCCTTTTCTTTTTGTTTGTGATTCGAATACAATAATTAGGAGATCAAATCCCAATTAAGGTTGTGTTTTCACACTTTTGGAGATATTGTATTTTGATTGTGATACTTAATACAATATAGTAATATTTATATAAGAAAAAACCAAGAAAACCGATAATACGTGTTAAGGGAGTTCCACTTAACACAAATACTTATTATGGATAATATCAAAAACAAAAGCTTCCAAATTAAAGCACAACACACCTCCCCGGCAGCGGCGCCAAAATGATTGTGGTAAAATACGACTCTTGTTTAGGAAAACAAAAGAACGTATATGAGCGGTAAGTATCGAACAAATGACTTTAAGAAAAATCAAGTGTTAATGACCCAATCACTTAAAATGAGAGAAAGTTTGTTTCCCAAGGAGGTATATGTGTGTGAATTAACTTGTAATTATTTGAGATTAATATTGAGAAGAATGGGGGTGAGAAGATGAAAAGACGGTTACGTTAAAATTAAACTACGACGTAAAAGACGTAAAGTCGTGAAAAACTACCCAAATTAAAAATTATTATACTAAGACCAAAAACAAAATCAATAATTAAAAAGACTAAAAAGAAGTCTAAAATAATATAAATAAAGATAAAAATCCAACAAAGATATTTTAAAACCTTTTATTAATTAAATATTTAATTTTAAATGCTAATTAAAGCCCTAAAATTAAATATAACTAATTCAAATGTCTAAAATATGATTTTATTGAATAATCACTTAACTTATATTATTAGAAGACTAAAAAGAAATTTTCTAAAAATTAAAAGCTAATAAAACTATTTTTAAAACTCTAAAAATGATTTAAAATGATTAAAACCTAATTAAACTTAAAATAATTATAAAAATAAATCTAAAAGCTATAAAAATATTCTAAAAATAGAAAAGGTCCTAATTATTGATAAAGAATCTAGGAAAAATGAAAAAAGAAATAAAAATAAAATTTTGATTTTTTAATAATAAAATAATATTAAAATAATGCTAAAAATAAAAAGTTCTCAAATAAATTCTAAAAAATTCTTAAAAATCCTAAATATTCTAACTAAGAAGAAAATGTTAATTATAGTTTCTAAAACCTCTTAATTAATTTTATATTAATTTTTAAAGTTGCTTAAAAATCCTAAAATCTTATAAAATTAAAAATAAGCCAAATTAAAAACCTAATAAGCTGTAAACCTCAAAATATTATTTTAAAAGCTAAAAATTATTTTTCCTAAAAATTAAAACTCTTTTTTCTATTTTTTATTGCTTTTATAAAAAACGGCTAATAAATAAATTGTAGAAAATAATTAAATAAAAGAAAAAAAATGAAACCAAGCTGGAAAAATCTATAAACCTATAATGGTCCTAGGAAAATTCAAATAAGCCAAAAACAAAAAGCAAATAAGCTGGAAAATGGTAAATAAGCTACGGCTTTTATTTTAAGCTAGAAAAACAGAAACGTATTAAATAACTAATGAAAACAAACCCTAACGTAAAAAACCATCTAGATTAGCGGTAGGACACTTAACCCTCCAGCGAGAGGTCTAGTGTTCGAGTCCTGCTACGGGTGAGTTTTTACAATTTTTTTCTTTTTTTATTTTTTTCTTTGCCAATCCAATAGTGACCTTTAATAAGCTTGGAAACACAAATCAATCCCTTTTTTATCTAGGATTTAACCAGATTGATCAAACAAAATGTGACAGATTTCACTTTTTGATGAACACAAGCTTTTGTGTTCACTTGTTTTCTTCACAGCATGAAAAGCACCAAGAGGACTTGGTGCTGGCTTACTTGGAGTTGATATTATGGACAGGGGGCACCCTTGTGCTTATTGAAGCACAAGGAGTCACAAACTAGCAACAAACTAACAACTAGCACACCAAATGATCAAATTATCAAGCTCACAATGCACATAAAGTTTCTGTGATAGTGTAATGAAGTCTGTGGACTTTAGAGCTAAGTTACTAGCACTCTAATGAACTTCAAAGGCCAAAACTTAACATACAAACTCACCAATCAATGTAAAAACCAAATCAAACCTTAACTTACCCTAACACTCAACAGATTTGCACAATCATGCATCAAAATTCCATGAAATTCAAGCAGAAGGTGACAATGCAGATTTTAAACACACTTTTCACTTTTTAATGCACAAACTTGCTTTCAAACTTGTCCCAATCTTACTTACTAACTAGCATGTAACATATGACAACCTTTAACAACTTTCTAACACCCTTTTCAAACACATTCAAAGATTACTACCCTGCTTAAACACGTTTCCAAACACCACTTAATATTTTGAAAACCACTCTTTACAAACCAAAACAGTTCAAAAGCTACTCAAACTGATCCTATGATACTCTAGCATGCATCTAAACACAAAAGAACATGAATCAACAACTAAACACTCAGATAACACCAAATCAAACAAGTCACAAGAACTACTATTTTCTGAAAATTTCCAAAGGGAAAAAGTGAGTTACCTAAGGACCTTACATCCAAGGTCCTAGTGGATGTATAATCCACCTCCTTACCAACTGGGGTTGGTGCAGAACAATAATCAACAACCTTCTCAACCTATTTAAGACAAATCAAACAAAACAAGAACAAAATACAAGCAATATTATACTGTTTTCTTTTCTTTCTTAAAACCTTCCAAATCTTTTAAACCTTATCAAACATGTTTTCAAAAACACTCTTAATCACCAAACAAACAAATACTCTTAACACCAAAACCTGAAACAGATTCTTACCAAGAATCTCAAATTTCAGAAACTTTTAAATAATTTTGAAAATCAAAATCACTTAACCAAATTAAAGATGGAACTCAGAATCAAGCTTTGACACAATACACAACTTTTAAAAACAATAAAAAGGAATTACTCTTGATTAAATCAAATACCAAACTTTTATTTTCTTAAAAAGGAATTACAAGTGAAAGCTTGAAAACTGGAACAAAGGGGTTACCACAATACTGGACCTCCTTTTATACTACTCAAATGAACAATCTAGAATCTTAAAATCAAAACCCTAATCACTAGAAAATCCCAACTTTGCCCCTGACGCGTTTTTGAGTTTAGCTGTCCAAATTTGATCTCCATCGTTTGTTTTTGCGTTGTGAGGAAGCATTAATCCTCCACTGTTGATTTGGGACACGTCACCAAACTTGGGGACCAAGTTGTATTGTGATTGGTGGAAAGGGGAATTGGGGGTAGGGTCCACAAGGCGTGGGATTGGGGATTTTATGTGTGGGATTAGTTCCTGCGTGTGAGAATTAAACGTGTGCAAGGTTAATTGATTTTTACCCAGGTTTAAGTGAAGGTAATTTCTGGAGGTGTAAAAAGGTGAATAGTTCCCTTTTTGATCCGAAATTGGGGGAAACAAAGTGTTAGGCGCCAGTTTGGGTTTGAATGTTTCAATTGTGACAACTTAAGCCCTTATCTTTTGGAAATTTTGGCAAATGAAGTTTTCAGCCCTAAAAACGTGACTCCTTTGTAAATAACTTTCACCCTTTTACATTTTTGGCACAATCTTTTGGAAAAAGGTTTCAAAGGACCATTTTTGCCATTTTGAGTAATTTCAAGGGCTGATCTTGGACAATGTTTATCTTCAAAGGTCTTCAATGTCTCTTAATCTTCATGAGGGACCATATTTAACAATTTGATTTTGTTGAGGGACCAATCTTGTCATTTCTTCAAAGTTGAAGGACCTTTTTGCAATTTTGACAAACTTAAGGGACCAAACTTGTAATTATCAATATACAAGGGTTTTAAGTGTCATTTCTTCAATAATTGAGGATCAATCTTGTTTGTCTTCAAGTCTTCAAGGGTATTTGTTGAAAATTCCATGATTAGGGCCCGGTTCTTTGTACGGCTTCGTTTCTCGTGTTCGTTTTTCCTTGTATCTTGTGATCTTTTGTCTTTTTCACGATATCCATACCTAAAATACACAAGTAAACAAACACAAGCATATATATGGTATTTTATGACATTTTTATGCATTTAAAGCCCGAAAAGAACGATGAGATCATGTATAAATGCCATCTCATCATTAACCCTTACACGAATCCATCCCATGCTTAAACTCACATTCCCACTCACCCAAAGGACCCCACCATTCAAACCGTTTCACCCATCACATGAGTACTTGCCCTCCAAGCATAGCCACGTGTCAAGATCAACAGCTAAGAGCCTTTGCTTGATCACAAAGCTAAAATGAACGTGTAGGATCCTTTTGGACAGCTCAACAACAACAAACGTACTTAAGGACTTAGGGCATTTAGGGAATTTCACATCTAGGGTTTGTGAATAGTGTAACCTTGGCATTTGCCTATATAAAGACTCCTCAACATGTGAGAGAGCTTTTGTTCCAGATTTTAGCTTTTAATCTTTGTAATTCCTTTTTATGAAATAAAGTTTAAATTTCTTAAAATTCTGAGTTTTAATCTGTTATTTATAAAAGTTTGGTGTTTGAGAAGCTAAAATCTGAGTTCCATTTATATATTTGAAGGTTTTTGAGGCAAGGTTTTAAGTGATAAGACTTGTGCATCAAAAATCAGAAAGTCCTTGTTTATTTGATCTCACCCTTGTGTTTGTTCATCTTAGCAGCATTGGAAGGTGGTACTTGTTTTGCTAGTACCTCAGCTCAAACAATCCAGGGTCTGGATGTAGGTCTTGGAGGTTTGCACCTTCTTCCCTTTTCATTTTCTCTTTAAGTTTCTAAAATATTTGTGATTTTTGTGGATTTGTGCTTGAATCTGTGTTATTGTGGATGTTTATTGTTGATTTGGTTTGATTTGATGTTTATGAGGTGTTATTGATCTGATTTTTGGGTTGAATCTTAATGATCCTTTGAAAATTTGTGAAAATAAGTTTTAAAAGGGTGTTTGGGATTACTGCATAAGTTGGATTTGTGGTTTGATAAGTGCTTGTGTGTTGTATGCAAGTATTGGTATCTGCTATTTGGGAGTGTTTGTGCATCTGTTTGCAGGTTTTGTGGTATTAAACACATTGATTCATAAATTGGCTCTAAAATCTTCATAACTTGGTAAAATTGGCTAGGATTTTGAGGACACCTAGATCTAAGCATAGGTTAAGGGTAACAAGTGCTAAATCATAGCTAATCACACCAGGGTAGAGGGATTTGAGGCTTGAAATTGGATCAGGTGTCAAGTATATCAGCAAACTTGTTTTTGCATATGTTCTTTGTTTATCAGTAACTTTTTATGCTTTGATCTTGTTATTTACTCTGATTCAGTGTTTGATTCTTGTTGCTTTGTGTTTATTGTTAGTTTATATAGCTTGTGAGGATATTTGGCTATTTGGATTGCTTTGTTCATAGCTCATAAGCCCACTGGCTTATTGGCTTATCTGTGACAAAACACATCAAGTTTACCCAACTGGTAAGCCTTGATTCACAAGGTTTGCACTCAAACCTTGACCAGCAGGGTGAAAAACAAGTTCTTACACTTCATTAAGTCTGTCAACGCCTACTTTGTTCCTGTCAGCGTTTGATTTCAACTTATCAGCGTTTGACTTTTGGTCAAACTTGGTTTTCAAGCTTATTGAATCTGTTTTGCTTATTCGTACATGCAACAACTTATCTTTTGTAATAGAAATCATTTTTCTCAGCTTATTATCAAATCTGGAAGGTTACAAGTCTTTTGGCTAAGCTTTTGCTAGAAAACTAGCTTATTTGGCTTTTTCAGCCAGCTTATTTTCTCCTACAGCTTATTCTACTTGGCTTTTTGTGATTTTCTTGATTGATTATTCTTAGTTAAGCTATTTTTGAGCTTTTGCAACAAACTAGAGCTTCTGAGGTGCCTTATTCCTCAAGCCCGACTATTTTGTCGTTTTGTGGAATTTTGCTTTTCTATTTTCTGGCTTATTGAGTGAGCTTATTGAAAATTTCTTTTGACAGATCTCTTTGGCATCCTAAAAGAGGGTTGTGTGTCAAATTAGAGCTTATGGCATTAGCTTATGGCTTAATGGGCTGAAAAGCCCAATAAGAATAAGCTTGGTGTTCAATAAGCTGTGATAAGCACATTTTCAGCTTTTGGGCCTTTAGAGTTTTGTTCTTAGAATTAAATTTTAAATCAGATAGGGCTTTTCCAAGTCAATTGGGCCAAGTTTGACTTTTTGGGCCCAAAAGCCCATTTGTGTTGACTGTTTTTTGGATTTGGCCCATTTGAGGGCCCATTAGGGGTATTTTGGTAATTTTACTTTCATTTTCTGATTATTTAGGTTAAAATAAACTAGTTTGCAAGTTTTTAAAATTTTTTTATAATTTTTGGATTTTTAATATTATTTTATTATTATTTTATTATTATTTTTAAAATTTCACATTTTCCAACTTTTTACATTTTTCTTAGGTTAAATACATTAAAATAGGAATTTAGCAACTTTTAGAATAATTTTATCACTTATAGATTAATGTTTATAATTTTAAGTTTTAATAGTCTTTAATTCATTTTAAATAGTTTTTATTAGTTTTAAAATTTCTAAAAATAGTTTTTAATCATTTTAGGTCATTTTAGAGGTTTATCAATTTAAAAATCTTTAATTGGGCTTTTTGATAATTTATTTGATTTTTAGGGCTTTAATTAGCATTTAAAAATTGAATATTTAATTATTTAAAAGGTTTAAACAAGTTTTGATAATTGGTAAACTCTTAGTTTATTATTTTTGATTTTTGGTGAATTTTTGGTAATTTTTAGAATTTATTTTGTTTTTGGTGATTTTTAGGTTCTACGTCTTAACTTTCTAATAGTGATTTTTAGTTAATTTTTTTATTTTTACGACTTCGTCATTTTCTCTTCTAATCCCCTTCTAAACCAATCATTAATTACAAACATTTGGCAAGTTTTTCACACACATATACCTCCTTGGGAAACGAACTTACACACCATTAAGGGTCATTAGTGTTGATTTTTCCTAAAGTCATCACTCGATACTTTTCCCTATTTACGCTCTTTTTCCTAAAAGGGAGTAGTAAAACTCTACAATCACTTTGGCGCCGCTGCCGGGGAGGTGTGTCGTGATTAATTTGAATTGTTGTTTTTAATATTAACCAAAATAGTATTTGTATTAGTAGAACTCTACTAATACGTATTATCGGTTTTCTTGGTTTTTCTTGTACAAATATTATTAATATATTGTATTAAGTATCACAATAAATTTACAATATCTCCAAAAGTGTGAAAACACAACCTTAATTGGGATTTGATCTCCTAATTATTGTATTCGAATCTCAAACAAAAAGAAAAAGGCAAAAATAGATAAATACTTTCGTGAAGCTCGATTTTGAAAAATACAAACTATAAGGTGGGTATAAGGCGGGTATTATAAAATATACCCTAAGGAAAAAGGCTCTTAAGTGCTTCGCGCCGCCTCGTTTCCCCGCTTGCTTGTGAGTATTTTGAGATTGAAGGCTAATCGAAGGTTTTGCCGCCCAAAGTATTATTACGTATACTATATTTGCTTGGTTTTCTTTGTGATTAAACCCTCTTGAACAATTTGGTTTTCACCAAAGTTCTAAAGTCATTCGACGACGTTCACTCCACGTGATCGTTTTCATTCCTTTGAGGCTTCTTTAATCAAGAGTTTGATTCGAGGAGAGATTTTGTAGATTGTTGTCTACGAAGATACACCAAAATCCAAAAAAATTAAATATCATCAAAAACACAAAAAAAAAATTGAAAATTCACAAAACACCCAAAAAGAATCTTCTTTGCTCACCTCCATTTCTTCGTGAAGTTTATGATCACTCGTAATCAAGCAAAACGAGCTCATAAACGACTTCAAAAGCAAACCAATCAAGAGACGTTGATTGTTGAAGAACCTCCAATTGTTGAACCTATTGTAGAACAAGAAGTCGTCATGGCTAATCGTACTATGATGGAGTTGCTACAAGCACCCACCGAGGGTTTTGGAGAGGCTATTGTGATTCCCGCCATTCTTGCGGAGAATTTCGAAATTAAGACGGGTTTAATGTCGATGTTGCAAGCAAATAAGTTTAGAGGTCACGAGAAAGACAACCCGCATTACCACATTAGGAATTTTAACCGTCTCACCGCTACTAGCAAATTTAAGGATGTTCCACATGACGCCATTAAGATGATGTTGTTTCCATACTCGTTGGATGGACCCGCAAAAATTTGGCTCGAGAAAGAACCGCCAAATTCGATTTTGACATGGGCCGATCTCGTTTCCAAGTTTGTGAACAAGTTTTTTCCACCATCTAAAACAACACACTTAAAAAATGAGATTTCACGATTTGTGCAAAGAAATAATGAAAGTTTTTCAATGGCATGGGAACGATTTAAAGAGATGTTACATGAATGTCCACACCATGATTTTACGGAATTGCATCAAGTGGATACTTTTTATAATGGGCTTAATGATCATGAACGAGATTATTTGAATGCCGTCGCGGGTGGTAATTTTTTGTGCAAGACGACAAATGAGGCTTTACTAATCATTGAAAATAGATCTAAGGTTTATAACCCTCGCAACACACCGAGTGTTGCCAATATGGGTTCGTCATCTTCGTCACAATCGTCTCGTAGCATTAACGCCTTACATGATGAAGCTAATGAGGAAAATCGGTTTTTTGATAGATTTGCTAATCTAATGTCCCATTGGAAGGCTCAAGAAGCTTCCAATTCAGCTTCGGTTAAAGCGGTTGCTAAGAGTTGTTTATCTTGTGGGGGAGCTCATGATCTTTCCGAGTGCATTACCGCGGATGGTAACACTTCGAGTGCTTATGTAGCAACGGGAACTTACAACCAAAACGGCCAAGGTTCCCGCCAAAATCAAGCTCCACCCAATCAAAATGTTAACAATTATCGAAACAACAACCAAGGTAATTACCAAAGCAACACACGCAATTACAACAAAGGGAATTATCAAAGTGGGAATGGACATATCTCTAATCAAAATCAAAACCGTGATTTTCAAAACACTACACAAGGTTTTCAAAATGCTCACACTAAAAATTTGCAAAGAGAATTTTTGGATTATGCAAAAGCAAATGATGCTAAATTTGATAACATGCAACGTGAGATGATTAGCTTAAGGTCCGAGTTGAAAAACGAGCTTAAAAATGAACTTGCTAATGAACTTAAAACTCATGCAAATAAAATGGAAGGAAATGTCCAACGTCTTCAACAAAACCAACAAAAGATGGAATTAGGACAACATGAGATTAAGCAAGAGTTATTAAAAGCGGATGCTAGGCAATCAAAATTTGAGGACCGAATGGCTAAGATGTTTGAAGCAATCATGTGTAAACCCTCTTCTTCGGGTGGTCTTCCTAGTGATACCATTAACAACCCGAGGGGAGAAATGAAGGTTATTACTAAACGAAGTGGTAAAACTTTCAAGGAACCAATCTCTCGTCCAAGTACTTCTAAGGAGAAGGAAATCGAGAAAGAACCCGAGGTGATGGTCGAAAAGGAGCACATTACAATACCACGAAGTACCGCTCAAACCACACCTACGGTTGAACCAATACCAATTGTGGAACCCGAGTTTCCAAGGCCGTTGCCTAATGACCAACCCACACCACCTTCACCTTTACCCTACCCTTCAAGACGTAACAAAGAGAAGGCACAAGAACGGAACAATTATCAATTTGAGCTATTTATGAAAATGTTTCGTGATATGCATTTTAACATAAGTTTTGCCGACGCTCTTATCATGATGCCTCGATTCGCCGCAAACTTCAAAAGTATGCTAAACAACAAAGAGAAGTTACAACAATCGTCTAGTTGTTCATCGGTTTTTCTTAGCCGCATACCACAAAAAGTCGGTGATCCTGGTAAATTTTTGATTCCATGTGCAATTCAAGATATGGAGGAATGCTACGCCTTGGCCGATCTTGGTGCTAGTATTAATTTAATGCCTCTTGAGATTTTCAAATCGCTTTCGCTTCCGGCTCTTACTCCTTCGAACATGTCTATCGAGATGGTCGATCATTCTACGATTATGGCATGTGGGGTAGCCGAGGACGTTTTTGTTAAAGTCGGAAAGTTTTACTATCCCGTTGACTTTATCGTTGTAGAAATTCCTATCGATCGAAAAGTTCCTCTCATTTTGGGTCGTTCATTTTTGGATACATCAAGAGCACTTATCGATGTTCATGCTCGAAAAATCACCCTTCGTTTTAATGAAGAAGAACTTGTCATCAATGCAACACAAAACTCCAATCTTTCCCATGTCTATTCTATTGCAACTTTAAACCATGGTGACTCAACCAATGTCGTTTGCAAAGAATTTTCACCAAGAGTTTTAGGAAATGTCGCCAAAAACAATTTACCATTTCCTCCGCCGGTGGAGGTTATGAGTGCAAAACCTACAAAGAAGAAACCATCAATACTTGAATCGAAAAATCCTTCACCTAACCTCGAACATTCATTTTTGAAAAGTGTTGATAAGTTGCCGGTTTCTACGGAAGATATTTCGGATGATGAATATGTAGACCCCGATGGGGAGGTTTTCTTCGTAGATAAACGTTTTGAGAACTTGCCACCACCCAAACCAAAACGGTTTCAAAATGTGAGAATTTTTAGTGTGACTAACATCGTCTTAGAAACACCAAATATTTTCGACATAATCAAAAAGGGTTTTCATAAGGAGATTTCAAAAGATAAAGATGGAAAAGATCTTAAATATGATTTAATTGATTTTTCTACAACTCTAACTCCGTCATCACCACGTGTTTTGAGTGCTACAAGCTCGTCTACTCCTTTTGACGATGCTTTGTGTGGTTCTAGTATGGGGGAAGCCCCTTATGTTCCCTCATCCTTGTCCACCGAGGACGAGATATTTGATCCCGGAATTTCATGTAAAGGGAAATCTCGGTCTTCCACCGATGCAATAAATGGAAAATCTTTCTATTTGCTTGGTGCGAGTCTACCTCGAGTAGCTCAAACGTTTGTCTTACCAATTGTCCCACCCTTCTACTTCTCATCTATTTTCTTCAAACTCTTTGAGTTTATGGCACATGTTGAAGTGGCGTTAAATTGTTTTTCCAATAAAAACGAGAACGCCATTTTCGACCCCGGTATTTTGCATCATTTAAGAACTTAGTCCTTAATACCGGTTGCTTTTTGGGCCTTGTTTATCATGTAAGCCCCATCAAAAAATTGACCACACCATGAATTTCCCTAAATGTTCACATTTTGAGGGGATCGAGTCGAGCTCATGACTCGGTAATCAAAAACGAGGTGCCTCGTGGGGGAGATCCCATGCTTATCTTTTATGCTCACTATTCACTAATAAGGGGACTTGTACCCTTTCAACTTGTTGTCTCGTGGTTGTTTGTGATTGTGTTATCTAGATCATCATCTATGATTGAAGACTCTCGTGTTCGTTTACGTGAGCCTCCATCGTTCATTTGAAGAAGTTTTTCACGATTCCATGACATATCCTTTATTGTTCTAACAATTATCTTTTGGCATACTTAATAAACGGCTTTAGATATATTGTTGATCACCCTTTCCATGCTAGATCCTAAGCATTCGATTCTTCGTCTCTAGTATGGGGGTGCTCCACCTTTAGACTCGAAACATTGAGGACAATGTTTACTTTTAGTATGGGGGGGGGGGTGAATAGGTACTTGCTTTGCTACGCCCTCACGCTTTCCAATTTTCAATGTTTTGTTTTGTTAATAAGGCTAAAAATGGCCAAATTTTAAAATTTTTCTTAGGTTTCATAAATGTTTTAAGACACGAATGTATATTTTCCGATGGGTAGAATATGAGTTAATTTTTGACTTGATGGGCATTTGGAGCCATTTACATTCCTTAACCCGCTTAATTCAAGTTTTGCTAGACTTTTATATAGGGAGCTTTAAAACGTGAAAGTCTTAATTCATACGGGTTAAGAACAAGAACTTTTCGCAAGTTCCTATAATTGATTCTAGAAAGTCACTTATCAAGGGAACTATAAAATGCATTCTCTAAACTTGAAAAAGTCCAAGAAAGTGCAAGATCCTATAGGTGGCTTGAAAACCCAAAACTTTGATTTGATATAGTCTTAATGAAAGCTAATCCAAATTTGGCTTAATTTTGACTTGCATGGCTAAGTATTCACGAGTCTCTTTAATTAGAGGTCTTTATATAGTGAAGAACGAGAAATGATAGAGTTAGACAAGTGATCATGCTAAACGTAGAACATGAAAATGTTCTTTCAAAAACTCATATGTTTTTAATTGTGGCTTTTTCTTCCCATATGATCAATGCATTAGGAATAAATCAAATTGCAATAAGTAAGGTCATACGATTTGAAAGGTTACTTAGCCTCTAGCGCAAGATCGTTTAAAAGTTGCTCGGGGTTGAATAGAGTTCATAGCCAAGGCATAACTTATTGAAGCGGGACGCGAAGATTGGCGATCATCTAAAAAGGCCCTAACAAGGCATGTGGAGCTCTATTTTTTGCTAAAGATCCAAAGATGATTTGAAGTATCGTTATTCCTAAATCAATATGAAGGATCGAGACACACGACGAGAAGCAATTACTCCCCTAAAGAATGGAGAAAGTCTACCCAAAAAGACCCTAACAAGGTATGAGGATAAATATATCCAAGTCCGAAAAGGAGGCGGATCGTTGTATATCAAAATCCAAAGTAAAGATTGAAGAAAAATGATGAAGTCGTGGTCCTATATGAAGAAATCTCTCAAAAACGTCAAGTGAAGAAATTCCAAAATATGAAGAGAAGACCATAATTTCAAGAACGTCTTCTCAAGATTTGAAGTATGAAGTACATGCCAAATATCGGTCTGAGAAAGGTCTCAAATCGTGAAACGAGTTATGCCAAGATATGAACTTAAGGAGATACACGAGAAGCCGTTTTAAAAGATTTTGTCCTTCGGCTAACTATTGATCAAGTCGTGCTACTTTGCTTTTGGACTAATAACTACTCAAATAAGTCAATATGAATCACTTGTGATCCATGACAAATAGATAAAAAATGCTAGTAACCCATTTCCTTTTATAATAACTAGGATTGCGGGGAGAAAAAGTATTACACAATTTGGACGTATGAGAAGTGTTAGCATTGTGACTTGTACCAACAATGATCTTGTTTTTGCACTTAGCATGGAATGTATGACAATCAAGGATGACGAAATTTACTCTAAGGGACATTAACTTGTTTCTATTCTTTGACCCTAAAAGTCACTTTTTGTGATGAAAATCATACATTATGTCTTTACACATGATCGTAGTATGTTGCAAGTTAATAAAAATTGAACTTTGGTGATGCTTAGATACTTTATTCTAGCATTGCGTGAGGGCACGACAATGGTTTAGTATGGGGGAGTGATGAGATGGCATTTATACATGATTTCATCGTTCTTTTCGAGCTTTAAATACATAAAAATGTCATAAAATACCATATATATGCTTGTGTTTGTTTACTTGTGTATTTTAGGTATGGATATCGTGAAAAAGACAAAAGATCACAAGATACAAGGAAAAACGGACACGAGGAACAAAGCCGTACAAAGAACCGGGCCCTAATCATGGAATTCTCAACAAAATACCTTGAAGACTTGAAGACAAACAAGATTGATCCTCATTTATTGAAGAAATGACACTTAAAACCCTTGTATATTAATAATTACAAGTTTGGTCCCTTAAGTTTGTCAAAATTACACAAAAGGTCCTTCAACTTTGAAAGAAATGGCAAGAATAGTCCCTCAACAAATCAAAATTGCCAATAATGGTCCCTCATGAAGATTAAGATACATTGAAGACCTTAGAAGATCAACATTGTCCAAAATCAGCCCTTGCAATATTCAAAAATATCAAATATAACCTTTGAAACACTTTTGTATAAAGTTTGTGCCAAAAATGACAAGTTGTGAAACGTTGATACAAAGGATTTGGGCGCTGATAGAAGTTTGCATCCAAGTGACAAAAGAGAGGAAGAAAAAGGACCAAAGCTGCCAAGTTTGTAAGTTTAAACTAAACAAACACGCGCCAAACACAAAATCCCCACTAAAATCGGATCAAATGTGGCACTGTTCACACGTATGAACCCAGTTTTTACTTTTCACCAACAAGGGGGTTTTTACAATTACCTTTACCAAAACATAATTAACCCTTACACGAATCCATCCCATGCTTAAACTCACATTCCTACTCACCCAAAGGACCCCACCATTCAAACCGTTTCACCCATCACATGAGTACTTGCCCTCCAAGCATAGCCACGTGTCATGATCAACAGCTAAGAGCCTTTGCTTGATCACAAAGCTAAAATGAACGTGTAGGATCCTTTTGGACAGCTCAACAACAACAAACGTACTCAAGGACTTAGGGCATTTAGGGAATTTCACATCTAGGGTTTGTGAACAGTGTAACCTTGGCATTTGCCTATATAAAGACTCCTCAACATGTGAGAGAGCTTTTGTTCCAGATTTTAGCTTTTAATCTTCGTAATTCCTTTTTATGAAATAAAGTTTAAATTTCTTAAAATTCTGAGTTTTAATCTGTTATTTATAAAAGTTTGGTGTTTGAGAAGCTAAAATCTGAGTTCCATTTATATATTTGAAGGTTTTTGAGGCATGGTTTTAAGTGATAAGACTTGTGCATAAAAAATCAGAAAGTCCTTGTTTATTTGATGTTAGAAATACGTTTTAACGTATATTAGAAGTATCGGTCACTCCACAATATGATTTATGTTGTAATAGCTCGTAGTTAGCAATTAGTTAAATATTACTTATTAAGTTAAGTAAGAACCGGTCCATGGGCTTGTCATGGACCGGCCCAAGCCCAATGTTAGGCTTGGAGTATAAATACCCCTTTCCACCATGGAAAGGGGTTGGTTGTTGTTCACTTTGCACTTTCATATTAATAAAATCATACACATTTTCTCTCACTTTCTCTCTCTAGTTTCTCTCACTAGAAAACATCAACCCACTTCATAGATTCATAGGTTATCAATATTCTACATTTGGTATCAAGAGCTATAGGGTGATTGAAGGTAAGGATTGTGTTGCTTTTTTAGTTTTTGAATCTATTAGTGATCTTTAGAAAAAAAAATCAATCTTGAATCTTGTTGTTTTTGGTGTTTTTGTTATTGGGATTGATTGATAAGGATTGGGTTTAGCTTATTTTGGTAAAAATCATAAAACTTTTTGTGGTTTTGGATCAAAAATCGGATTTAAAGCTGTTTTTTTAAGTCTCGGAAACTTATTTCCAGAACATTCCGAATAGGGATTCCGAATAGGAAGATTTTCAGAATAGAAGGTTTATTCCGAATAGGGATTCCGAATAGGAGCAATATTCAGAATAGCAGAAGTTTCCGAATAGACTTTCCGAATAGAAGGGTTTTTTCCGAATAGCAGTTTTTTCCGAATAGCAAATACTTTCCGAATAGCCAATTTTTCCGAATAGCCAAAAACTTTCCGAATAGCCAAAATTTTTCCGAATAGCCAAAATTTTTCCGAATAGGAGAAATATTCCGAATAGCTTTCCGAATTGCCTATTATTCCGAATAGCAAGCTTTCCGAATAGCCAGTTGCCAAAATATTCCGAATTGAAGAAATATTCCGCATAAGGGTTTTTCCGCATAAGGGTTATTCAGCATAGGGTTTATTCCGAATAGGGCATTTTCAGAATAGGGTTATTCCGCATAGGGTTATTCAGTATAAGGGTTTTCAGCATAGGATTATTCCGAATAGGTATTATTCCGAATAGGATTTATTCTGAGTTTGGGTTATTCCGTATAAGCAAGTTCAAGGGGTATTTGAGTTTTTTTTTTCGACGATCTTTAGTGGATTTAATCTTGAGTTCAACCAACACAACACAAATTCTCAACCTTTCTTCACTGCTCGATCAACCGATAATCTTTGAGTCTGTTAAGTGATCACAATGAATCCAAGTTCATTAATGCCTCAGATGACATCTCTTACGGATATCTCGATCATAACGGGGACTGATAGTCGTCCACCGATGCTTATTAAAGAGGTGTTTGAAGCATGGCAGGGCCGTATGATGCAATACTTGAAGGGCAAACCAACATACGGAAGGCTTATGGTCAAATCGATTTTGAATGGTCCACTCGACTATGGTACCATTGTGGCAAATAACGTGTCTCGACCAAGAGAATATGAAGAACTCACACCGGCACAACAACTCATTGCTGATGCTGATGAAAAGGCTCTACAGACACTTCTCCAAGCTCTTCCGCATGATATTTATCGTATGGTTAGTCAATATACGGTTGCCAAAGATTTATGGGAACGTCTAAAGGTGTTGTTACAAGGTACGTCTCTCACCAAACAGGAAAGGGAGTGTCAGCTGTATGATCTGTTTGATAGATTCACGTACAGCCCAGGGGAAACACTACACGATTATTACTTCAGATTCACTACTCTAATGAATGATCTGAATGTATACAATCTCGTGATTGCTCCATTCCAGGTTAACACCAAGTTCTTGAATACTTTACCTCAAGCTGAATGGGGTGAGTATATTACCGATGTGAAGTTAACCCGGGATTTGCATAAGTGCAACTTAGATCAAATCTATGCTTTTCTTCAGCAGCATGAGAAACATGTGATTATGCACCGTTCTCCCCGCGGTATGTACCCAGATTCCTTAGCTTTGATGGCGAATCAACCAAGCTTGTCACACAACAACACACCTTATATCTTGGGACATCAAGCCTATCATCCATCACCTTACATGACACCAACCTTCCCCCAATACTCGATTCTACCGCAACCACCCACCTCACATCAGCAACAATATCGGTTCAATGCACCTTCACCACAGTATGCTTCACAACTTCATCCAGCAAATGTTGCACCTTATGCTCAGCCTTCATATTCTTCTTATCAAGAGAATGCAGCATATCCAACAAGCTACCCTGATCAAATGAGTATTCCTTCTACTGATTATGCAGCTCATCCAGATCAAGCACTGTATGGTGATGATGAGGAAGTCCCCGTTCCTGTATTCCAACAAGGAGCTGACCCAGTTGAAGTGCTAACTACTATGTCTGCTTATCTCACAAGAACTTTAAGCAAACGAGGATACAGAGGATCAGCTCCTACCAACAATCAGTTGAGGAATTCATCCAATTCTCGTCAACAAGCTACTATTGAGAATGGCAGGGTCACGGTTCAGCCTATTCAACCATATCAGGGGAGATCTACCACATCAACCACCAATGCTCGCACGGTCAATCAGACACTAATGGCCAATCCTGCTCCACGGGCTAATTCCACGGGCAAGTTGAGAATGATTACATGTTACAACTGCAAGGAAGAGGGTCACATGTCCAAGGATTGTAAGAAACCCAAGAGGAGAAGGGATGGACAATGGTTTGCAGAAAAGATCTATCTGGTAAATGCTCAGGCACAAGGAAGGGAACTTGATGAAGAGGAGCTTGCATTTCTTGCTGATCCAGGGATTGCTGAACAAGACGTTGTCACTACGCAGAATGCAGCTTACCAAGCCGATGATCTTGATGCGTATGACTCCGACTGTGATGACTTTCAATCTGCAAAGGCTGCTCTCATGGAAACTATCTCCAGCTTAGGGCCAGAAAAGAGATCTGAGGTACTTATTAATATCACCGATAATACCACTGATGCTAGTATTCAACCACATCAAGTTGTGCAAGAGAATGCTGACTCGAATGAATCTTCGGTGGTGAGTCTTTCAAATGAGGAGACAAACAATGATAGCAATATCAATGTGAGTCCCCAGACTTTGAGTGAATCACAATCGGGACCCATTTCGCAAACGCCTACTCCTGCTCAACAAGATTTGGTCATGGTTCCTGCTACATTACTTAGCCAAATGAATGTTGCACTCTTAGAAACCTTAGCTAAGAATAAGAATTTGTCTGATGAGCTTACCTTAAGCAACGAGAAAGTTCAAACCTTGGAATTAGTGCCTTCGTCTAGTGTTCTAACTAATCTCGAATATGATCATTTTAGAAACAAACAAATGGGTCACTTGCAAGAAATCGAAAACTTAAGAGCAAATTTGTCTAATGAACTTAAAGAAAAGGAGTTAGTGGTCACTAATTTTCAAAAACTTCAAACAGATTTTGAATCACTCGAGTCTAAGAAGAATGAAATGGAGATTAATGCTACTAATAAGATTAGAAGCCTAGATTATTTTCTTTTAAGACAATACGCTGCTTCTCAACTAGTTCACTTATTTGATGCTTCCTTTAGAGAATTTAACTTATCACGTCAAAAAGGCCTTCCCCCTAATCCACGGTATGCAAAACAAGCTTTAAGACATAGTCCTAGACTTTATAATGAAACTCAATTAGGATTGGCCTTAGAACCGATTGTTTTTCCTGGTGATCGAACAAGTAAGGAGCTAGTTGATGAGGATCGGTCATACAATTCTGCAAAATATCCCGAGTGTGATTATTTTAAATTGAATAAGGAGCTTGCAAAAACGGATTTTAGAATTCGCTTCCATATGGACAAAGATCTCATAACAGCACCAACCTACATATTAGATGAAGAAAACCCTAGTACTTTTCCTACACTTGTCAATATGGAAGGTCCTAAGGAAATTCCAAAGGATCTTCCACCTGTTAGCACTGTATGGTTAAAATTGCAAGAGATTAATCAATACTTTACTAATTTTGACAAGGTCATTTTGGAACGTACGACTTCAAATGGCCTAAACGCCGGAGAATGGGCTTTCGAACATATGAACGAGGTGTTTAAAAATGAGATCAATCCGTTTGTCGAAAGTCTAAAAGGAATTTTTGCATCTCTTAAGGAAAATCTTGTTTTTGAAATTGGTGAAGTTCAAAAAGTGTTTTATGAAATGGACACCGCTTACGAACTACAACTAGTTGAAAAAGAAAAGATTTTAACCGAATATGACCGATTCTTGTCTGCAGTAATTTCGTGTGATGTGCTTACCACTGTAAATGTTAATTATTCGAATGAGCTTACATCCGCTATGACTAATTGTGATGCTGTGAATATTTGTAATGATATTTGTGATGATGTTTGTGATCTCTCTGTAAATGTTGCTGATACTGTAAATGAGGTAGATAATCATTCTTGTCACGAATCTAACGCTGAGTTTTTAAAGCTACAAGATTCTTACAATTTACTTTCAAAACGCTTTAATCAACTAGAACAACATTGTATATCTTTAGAATTAAAACAACAAACTCAAAATGAGAATCTTTTGATATCAAATGTTTGTGAAAACGGTGTTGAGACGAGTGACAAGATGATTGCAATTGTTAAGACATTAGAGGAAGAGATAATGAGATTGAAGAGAGATGTGTCATTAAATGAAACACTCAAAATGGAACTAGAGGTTGCAGAGTCCAAAAACCAGGTCTTAGAAATTAGACTTTCGTCTGTTCTAGGGGAGATGGATCGGACAAGACAGGGATTATCCGCTCTTTATGGTTCACTAGAAGAACGCTTCGCTTTTAATGCGGCACAGCAACAATCTTATGTTGAACAACTGAACCAAAAGTGAGAGGAAATCTCTGATTTGAACATCCTGCTCATTGACAAAAATATGGTTTTGGCTGAGTTAAAGGAGACACTTCTTCTCACCCGACAAGAAGTTGTTGATAACTTAGCTACCGACTCTGCACCGTCCACTAGTGCTCCAACAACCAAGTCAGTAGTGCTTTATAAGAACCCGCTTCATAAGAGAAACCCAGTTACCTATGATGATTATATGAGGAATGCCATTAAGCATGTCGATCTTCTTAGGGATATTTTAGACGATCTTTATGCCTTAGATCCCTCAAGTAGCGACTATTATTCGGCTCATGAATATATTAAGCGAGTTCAATATTGCTTGGCATATTTGCAATATATAGGTACACCAGGTTCTGCACTACTTAATAATAGGCCCATTGCTGTAACTCCATTTAATAAGACTCCAGGAGCAAAACCGTCATTGGCACAATCAAGTAAGGCACCTTTAAAATCTGTTGCTAATATTCCCACTTTGCCTTCTACAGGATTAAAAGAGACTACTAAGGCTAAAGGATCGCCACTCAAGAAAGATAAGATCAAGCCCTCCACTAGTAGTGCCAAAAAGAAGAAAGTAGAAGTTCACAATAGGAATGCTAGTTCAGTTTTAAATAAAAAGAATCATGTTAAGACTAAAAGCTCTGCGCCTGTGCAGCAGCCTAAACCATTCGTGAATTCTGATTTGAATTGTTGGAATTGTAATGAATGTATGTTTTCCCAGCGTCATGATTTGTGTCTGATTGATCACGTGAATGAAATGAATGCTATTAAGAATGGTCTTGAATGGAAGCCAACGGGTAGAACTCGTTCCCAAGTTGGCTGGCAATGGCGTCCCACTGGTAGGACCTTTACATTAAATGGAAAAATGTGCCCTTTAACTAGGAATGCATCCATTGAGGTTAGGTCTGAGCGTCCTTTAGTTAGGAACACTCGCACTCAAGTATGGAAACAGCGCCCTTTAATTAGGTCAGCCCCCACTATAGTGCCTATCAGTGAAGAAATACCTCAGGATTTAAGCCAACTAGAATCTACACCACCAATTAGGAAGAAAAAGGCTAGGAAATCTAAGAAACCTAGAGTTAGCAAATATAAGATTATTAAATCTGTACCTGCTAATAATAAGGAACACTCAGATTCCGATACCTCTACATTGTCTTTGTGTGGTGATATTTTCAGGTGGTCCAAATCATCCTGTGGTATTTGGACTCCGGTTGTTCAAAACATATGACCGGAAATCGCTCGATGCTCCGAAATTTCGTCAGCAAGTTTCTTGGTACGGTTAAATTCGGGAATGATCATATAGCAAAGATTATGGGGTATGGTGAATATCAGATTGGAAACGTGACGATTTCTAGGGTATACTATGTAGAAGGTCTTGGTCATAACTTATTCTCAGTAGGACAGTTTTGTGATTCCAACCTAGAGGTTGCTTTTCGACAACACACTTGTTTCATCCGCAACTTGGAAGGAAAAGATTTGTTGAAGGGATCTCGTGGTGCAAATCTTTATACGTTGTCTCTACAAGACATGATGGCCGCCTCTCCAGTATGTCTTCTCTCTAAAGCATCTAAGACCAAGTCATGGTTATGGCATCGCAGATTATCTCATCTTAACTTTGATGCTATTAATCATCTGGCTAAAAACGAATTAGTTCGTGGTCTTCCAAAGCTTAAATTTCACAAGGACCATTTATGTTCCGCGTGTTCAAGGGGGAAAAGCACCAAGAAATCTTACAAGCCCAAAGCTGAAGACACCAATCAAGAAAAACTTCATCTTTTGCATATGGATCTTTGTGGACCAATGAAAACTGAAAGTGTGAGCGGTAAGAAATTCATTCCCGTCATTGTGGATGATTTTTCCAGGTTTACATGGGTTAGATTTCTACGTACAAAGGATGAAGCACCGAAGGCTATCATCACTTTTCTGAAATTCATTCAGGTACGTTTGAATACTACTGTCCGCCGTATTCGTACAGACAATGGTACAGAGTTCGTCAACCAGACTCTTCGTGATTATTATGAAGGAGTTGGTATCTCACATGAAACATCCGCTGCACGCACTCCACAACAAAACGGTGTCGTTGAAAGACGGAATCGTACACTTATGGAAGCTGCTAGGACCATGCTTATTTACGCGAACGCTCCATTGTTCTTGTGGGCAGAGGCTATATCTACTGCATGTTTCACCCAAAACCGTTCTATCATTCGGAAACGCCATGGAAAAACACCTTATGAGCTTCTACATGACCGTAAACCCGATGTTTCATTTTTCCATGTGTTTGGTGCTCTTTGTTATCCAAACATCAATAGTGAGAACTTGGGTAAGCTTCAACCGAAAGCCGATATAGGTATTTTCATTGGTTACTCACCGTCCAAGAGAGCATACCGAATCTATAACCGTCGTCTTGGCAAGATTGTAGAAACTATGGACGCAGATTTCGACGAGCTGACAGCGATGGCTTCTGAGCAACACAGCTCTGAACCCGCGCTTCATGAGATGGGAACCGGTGCTATTAGTTCCGGATTAGTTCCCAATAATCCTACTTCTACATCATTTTTACCACCATCCAGGCCCGAGTGGGATAAACTGTTTCAACCGTTGTTTGATGAATTCTTCGATCCCCCGACTGATGAAGTTCCAGCACCTGTAGTAATTGCTCCAATACCTGAAGTGGTTGCTCAAGCTAATGAACCTTTATCTAATGCATCTACAATTCACATTGAACCGGATGCACCTTCACCAAGTGATTCTCAAACTACACCTGAATCATCACCCCTACTTGTGCCTAATGATGTGGAAGAGGATTCTACTGATCACGACTTGGAATATGCTCACTTGCAAGAGCTTCCTTTCTTTGGTGTAGCGATCCCTGAAAACCCTTCAGCCGCGTCTACCTCGGAAGAAGTTCCTTCTATTGTTCACTCCAGACCACCTAGGATTGAAAACCATAGCACTAAATGGACAAAAGATCACCCAATTAGGAATGTTATTGGAGATCTAGATCGACCAGTCTCTACACGCCATCAATTACAAGAGAATGCACTCTATTGTTACTTTGATGCATTTCTCTCTGAAGTTGAACCCAAAAATTGGCAGCAGGCTATGACCCAATCATCTTGGATTGAAGCTATGCAGGAGGAACTAAACGAATTCCAACGACTTGAAGTATGGGAATTGGTTCCTCTCCCTGACAAGGTTAACATCCTTACCTTGTTATGGGTTTATAAGGTTAAACTTGATGAGATGGGTGCGGTATTGAAGAATAAGGCTAGATTGGTCGCTAGAGGATATAAACAAGCCTTGGGTATAGACTTTGAGGAATCTTTTGCTCCTATGGCTAGATTGGAGGCGATTAGACTATTCCTTGCGTTTGCTGCTCATATGAACATGATCGTCTATCAAATGGATGTGAAGACGGCATTTTTGAACGGTGAACTAAGGGAAGAAGTTTATGTTAGTCAGCCGGATGGGTTCGTCAGTACGGAGTTTCCTAATCATGTGTACAAGCTTAAGAAGGCTCTCTATGGGTTGAAACAAGCTCCACGCGCGTGGTATGATCTTCTGTCAACATATCTCATTTCGGAAGGCTTCTCCAAAGGCAAAGTGGACCCCACTCTATTCACTCTCAAAGAAGGCAACGACATGATTCTGGTACAAATTTATGTTGATGATATAATTTTTGCTGCCACTAACATAGAATTGTCAAACCGATTTGAGAAGATAATGTCCACACGCTTTCAGATGTCGATGATGGGAAAAATTTCATTTTTCTTAGGATTACAGATTTCTCAAAATCCCAGAGGCATCTTTATTAATCAATCCAAATATGCTCTAGAATCTCTTAAGAAATATAACTTTGAAAATTGTGACCCCGTGGACACTCCAATGGTGGAGAAATCCAAGTTAGATGAAGATAGGAATGGGACTATTGTCGATCCAAAACTTTACCGTGGGATGATCGGCACCCTTCTATATCTGACTGCTAGAAGGCCTGATTTGCAATTTGCTGTATGCATGTGTGCCCGGTATCAGGCTCGGCCTACCGAAAAGCACCTACATGTTGTGAAAAGGATCTTTCGATATCTAAAAGGAACACTTCATCGTGGTCTATGGTATCCGAAAGATTCCTCGATTGCTTTAATATCATACGCAGATGCCGATCATGCTGGATGTCAAGACACGAGGCGTAGCACTTCTGGATCTGTGCAACTCCTTGGAGATAGATTGATCAGTTGGTCTTCAAAAAGGCAGAAAAGCGCTGCAATATCAAGCACGGAGGCTGAATACATCGCCATGTCCGGTTGTTGTGCTCAAGTCCTTTGGATGAGATCACAATTAACTGACTACGGTTTGGGATTCAACAAAATCCCGATGTATTGTGACAACAAGAGCGCCATTGCCCTTTGCTGCAACTATGTTCAACACTCCCGGGCCAAGCACATAGACATTCGCTACCATTTCATTAAGGAGCACGTGGAGAACGGAGTGATCGAGCTGTATTTTGTCACTACTGAGTATCAGCTGGCGGATATGTTCACCAAAGCCTTAGATCGAGGACGTATCGAGTTTTTGATCGACAAGCTTGGCATGAAATCATTCACTCCAGCGACTCTCAAAGAGTTGGCAGAAGAATCAGCTGAATAGTCGTGGTAAACTATTCATAGTATCCTTTGTTCGTGATCATGTACATTATAGTAAATATATAAACCACAAAAGAAAAATACAAAAATATAAAACCTAGAAAAACCATAAAAAATATAAAACCTAGAAAAACCATAAAAATTATAAAATCAAGAAAAACCAAAAATATTTTTCGTTTTAAAACGGGCATGTCTTTTAGTACGGTAATATTTACGGCCTTAGAAATGTCGATCAATATTGACACGGTGCCATAAATAGAGTCCGTATAAAAGTTGTACTTTTTAAAACATGCCCATTATGGCTTGTAGTTATTTCTGACTGCAACCCGGTTTTCATATTAAAGTCACGTATTTCTTTGGAAAACGTTGGCTCAGAACGGGAATTAATTTTCTCGGGCGTGATTTACAAGCCAAATCATGCAAAGGGATCAAGTTTACTTTACAACTTGGTCTAACACAAATTAGTGTACGTCTCAGTGCATTAATGTGTTAAAATAAGAGAAATCTTATTGACACCACGAATCAAACTTTTTCAAGATATCACTTGGGAAATGTTTTTCATCATCCTGTGCCTCGTTAAACAATGACTACAGCTCTTTAAATAGAAAACGGGTCATCGTTTAAGGGGGAGAAAATGTTACATCATCTTTCACATCAAAAAGATCTTCAAAAGTTTTCAAGGAAACTCAAAAAGCTTAATGGTTAATGGTTGGATTGCTTTGGCATTTGTCTTGTTGTTGCTTATAAGCTTGTCATGAATAGTTTTGTGCTTGTGTTAAGATAGGATAATCACAAAGGCTAGGGTAATTAACATAAGATAGGTCAAAATGACAAGATTTAAAACTTGGCAAAACAAAAGAACTTTGTTTGTTGAAAGTAGAAAAATTGAGGGGGTAAAGTTGACAATAGGTCAAACTTGTAAAAAATTTGACCTAGTCAAAATCACCCACCCCCGTTCCCTTTCTTCTTTCACTGTTTACTCTATCTTGGCCGCCATTAACAAACAAGTACACAAACACTCACGAAAATCAACCAGAACATCTCAATATCAGTAATCTTCTAAGATCAAGATCATCAAAAAGGTATATAATCGGTTTAAATCATTCAAGCATATCAATTTAATTAACTCTCTTAATTGAAAACAATCGATTGCAATTTCTGATTAAATATGGTTTAATTAAAATTGGGGGTTTCGCCTGGGTTGTATTCGGAATAGATCTAATGAACTAATTTGGCCTTTAGAACTCTAGAATTAAACGAGCTAGTGCTTAAATTAGAAAAATCGTCACTGATTGAACTTTCAGAGTAGTATGATTTTCCGAATAAGGAATGTTTTCCGAATAAGAAAGAACTTTCCGAATAGGAGCAGTTATTCAGAATAGAAAAAGTTTTCCGAATAGGAGGATTATTCCGCATAGGATATTCTTTCTGCATAGACAAGTTCTTTCCGAATAGACAAGTTCTTTCCGAATAGAAAGGCTATTCCGCATAGGCCTAGACTTTCCGCATAAAGAAATCTTTTCGCATAAGGTTAGTTTTTCCGAATAAAGAAACTTTTCTGCATAAGGTCGATCTTTCCGAATAAAGAAATTTTTCCGCATAAGGTTAGACATTCCGAATAAAGAAAAGTTTCCGCATAAGGTTGATCTTTCCGAATAAAGAATTTTTTCCGCATAAGGTTGAGCTTTCCGAATAGGATATGTTTGATTTATTCCGCATAGGCCTTATGTTCCGAATTGACTTATCATTCCGCATAGGATTTATATTCAGCATAGCCCAACTATTCCGAATTGAATGATTATTCCGTATAGAAGATGTTTGAATGGTTTCAAAGCTTAAGGGATTATGTCATATGTACAATGCTTAGGTTTAAAATCATAATGATATTCATACTTGTATGTATCAACCTTTGTGTTTTATCTTAAGCAGAGACGATGACTAACCCTACCGTACAACAAATACAACACACCAGAGCCACCGCCATTGCCGAAGCCAAGACTCTAAAGTTTATTCCGAACAACTTTCGTTTGAAGGAGGTATCTCACTCTACCCATAATGGATTTAAGGTAGGTACAGCCATGCTTGATAAATCTCATCTCAAGCATGCGCTAAGGAGAAGTGCTTCAGTGACCTATGAATACCTTTACGAGTTCTGGGCTACCAAAGAGAGGACATCGAACAAAATCACTTTTTCCTTGGACAACAAGCAGCAGACGCTTACTGTGTCAGACTTTAGGAAGATCTTTGGATTTCGGCCGACACTCAAAGATCTATCATACTCAGCCAACCCGACTAAGGACCAGATCATGGAGATGTTCACTGCCATTGGATGTCTTGACATACGAACCCCGTCTGAGTTTACTACTGCCAAAGTTGGTCAACCATGGAAAGCTATTTTTGGGATTCTAAGCCGATGTTTAACACCCAAAACAACTGGGTTTGATGCTGTTCGTCCACCAATCATCAAGATGTTTTATGGTATGTTTAAAGGTATGGGTATTGATTATGCATCACTACTGTGGGAGGAGTTTACTTTTCAACTCTTCACAAACACAAAGGGTAAGGTTAAAAGTTACCAGTACCCTAGGTTTATTAAGTTGATCATACATTACTTTATGGAAAACGATGCATCCATTAACAAGCGTGCAGGTAGTCGTCACCACACGATGGATGATGATGATTTGGTAGACTTAAGGCAGGAGACTCATTCGAATACGGTTATTCCTGGTCCCATTCCCAGTCATCTTCTGACCGATGAGATTATTGCATCTGATGATTACAAGAACTTGCTAACAAAAATTGAGAATCAACGAGCAAGTATTCTAGCAGGTGAAGACTCATCTACCACGGTTAAGAGCAAGGGTAAACGGAAGCAGACAGCCTTACCTGAACCTAAAGCCAAAAAGAAGAAGACTGCAGTTAAGAAGGGAAAGGGTATGGCGGATGAGCTAGAACTCCAAGATGAAGAAGATATTGATGATGCTACTCTTAACAAGGCTGAGAGAAAAGCAATGAAGATAGCTCTCGAAAAGAGTAGGAGAGATACGGGTGGTAGTGGTTCAGGTGCACGGGTAGATATTGAGGAAGAGTACGTGGAACCAGATGATGTGTTTGAGTTTGGATCACCTGAAAAGTATTCTACTTCGAAGGAGACATCCACCCCCCCTGTTTCAGCTGGTATTGACAAAGAGTCTACTCAACCTTTGGTAACTCAACTTCAACCAACTCAACCCTTACCAACCAGACCGGTTTTAACACCATTTCCTCCACCACCAATAAAGCCCATCCTTAGTACCGCAGTTACAACCGAGCCTATTCCATCAACCCAAAGTAGCTCTGCAACGTCTGCAATGGCCGCATTGGTAATGGCCGAGATGTTGGATAAACATGTGGATAATCACAAGAGAGAAATGGATGAACTTCGCCAAGAGTTACTTAGACGAGCTCAAAGTGAAGAAGCATCTAGGAAAGCTCAAGAAGAGTTGATTGCTAAGTTCGCTGCAGACATGGAATTTACACGTAAAGCTCATGCAGAAGAACTCGCTCGGGTTAAAAAGGCTGAAGCTGATAGGCATCAAGCACGAATTACGAGACTTAAAGCTATTAAGGATGACTTTAAAGAGCAGAAAGAAGCCCTTGAAGCTTCTATTGAGCAGAGAGTGAAAGACACCGTTGAATCCCTAATGCCTAAACTGCGTGATGAGTTGAAGACACTCGCTGCTGATAACTTGATGATCAAATCATCCAATCCTTCAGAAGCCGCCTACAAGATTGCTTATGACTTGACGGATTTTGAACTCAAGAAGATCCTTAAAGCTCGAATGAGGGAACTTGGATCGTTTGATAAATCGAGGATTCAACGGGCTCTCTTCAAATCCCTGAATGACGCTATCATGGAGGATGATAAGTTGTTCAAGACGTTTGGAAATGTGGTACCCTACCACATTCTCCCTGAGGAAGAAAGGGAAGAGAGTGACGAAGAAGAGGGTACTGGTGGAGAAGAGGAAGAAAAAGAAGAAGAAGATAATAATGATGATGATGATGAGGATGATGAGGATCAGAATGATGAGGATGATGATAATGATAAGGATGATGATAATGATGATGAGGATGATAATGACGATGATGATGATGGCGATGATGGTGGTGATGGTAATGAGGAGAGTGTTCGAGGGAGCAACGGGGATGATAATGAGGATGCTGATGGGGGTAAACAGCCTGAGAAAGGGGATAAGGCTGCCAACTCAAAGAAAGTGGTTAAGTCTGGCACCAAGTCCAAGAAAGATGCAGCACCAAAGGAAAAATCTACATCCACGGAATCCAGACGATCGAAGTGGCGCCACGATGTGAATGCCACTACAGGGTCATCTATTCCTGGTACATTTATTGCTGCATCCATACCTATTACCACTAACCCCGTTAGTTCTATTGTTGTTGCCCCTGTGATTGCAGAATCGGTAACCGAACCTGAAGCTGCACAACACTCACCCGTTCTTGACACTGCCGAGATGCCTGAAACAGAACAAGCAGATGTTCACGTCTCCACTCCTCTGCAACAAAACCCACAATCTACTGTTCCAAGCACAAGGGACTGGGCAGACACGTTGGAGATTGACGAGACTGCACCACCACAGGCTTGGATCACGGCAGCGGCGCAGTATGATCCGATCACCGACGCTGACAAAGATGTTTTGTATCTTCGTATCCGCAGTCCGATTGACTTATGTGCATTTCTTGCTCATGAGTATAAGACTTCGGTTACTCCATCTTTGGTGAAGAAAGTCCTGAAGGATAAGAGACTACGCGCCAAAACACGGTTGACCCAAATGGAGTTCGAGTATTATGCCGATGAGATCCTGAAGGCTCTGAATACCGTTCAACGGCCAGGACTTCATGAATCAGAAAGAGCTCCACCTCCAATGGATCCTACTCAAGATAATCAGATTGCTCTTGAATTCTTCGTCACCAATGATCTTGTGTATCTACTGAAGGGGTCATCAAAGTACGCAACCTCCCTAACCTTGCTGAAAGCTGCCAACTGGGGGACAATACCCTTTATCGAGGAAAAGGTAAACCGACTCTGGGTCCCAAAGATAAATCGTAATTATGATATGTATGCTGTCATAGGTGCATCTCATTGGGACGAACGAGTCCGAAGGGCGTACAGGGGTTGCTGCCTAGTCAATTCTGGAAGCAACGTTAGATCCGACATCCGCATCTCCAGCATTTTAGGGATGAAAACTGAAGCCAAGAATGGCTATTATCATGTGACGGAGATTCGTTTGAAAAGGGAGGATGACAGGGAATACAAAATCCAGCAGGGAGATTTTTCCATCATTCGCCTTGAGGATATCGAAGATATGCTGCTTCTGATGACCCGATATCAACTCACACATATTCCTCGTGAAGACCTCATTGCTTTGAATACAGCACTTCGTATGTTCACACGAAGCGTTGTCATCAAGACACGAGTTGAAGATCTTCAGTTGGGAGTCGAAAGCTATCAAAGGAAGCTTAACCTAACCCGTCTAGTGAATAAAGTGCTACCTCAACATGTAGAAAGATGTCCCTATACCGGCATTTCTGTCCCGAATTACGGCATCTTCTACTTGAACAGTCGAGGTTTAATGAAGTTTATGAGGGTGGGTGAGCTCCATAAGTACAGTGATGGGACTCTTCTACAAGTCAGAGGAAAGTTGGAGCATATGAACTCGGGTGGGACTTTGCCAGAAATGACGGAGGATTGGCATCCGGGTTACCGTCAGATGGCGAAGTACGTGATCAAGAAGATAGATCAAAAGCTCCGTGAACGTAGATTGATGAGGAGCTTGGAAAGATTCGTTGGTGGTAGACCATATGGAGTGCACTACAGGACACTACAACGATCCATCTAATGGGTCGTACATTTCAGGTCACTCTATATTGGTATTATTTGTGAATATGTATATTTGTGAATATTGTGCTGTAATGGCTTGATGTAGTGTTAAGGTATGATAATTTTTCAAGAATTTCTCACGAGATTCTAAATCTTTCAAAATATATCATACTAACGCACTACAACTATCCCTTATTAATTTAAGGGGGAGCATGAACATGTTCTATGGCCAAACATCGATTTCATTTTTACCCAAAGACCGGTTAATCCATTCAATATCCCAAATATTAATGGTTAACATTTTGGATAAGGGGAGAAAATGGGATTAAGGAGACTTAAGTGATACTTGGCTAAAAGATGAAAAAGACTTAACGATAATCCAACTTAATATGTGTTAAGCACGTGTTAAGGGGGAGCGTTTTTGATGAACAAAACACCTAAGGTACAAAACTTTTGATTTTAATATCACAAGTACCTTATGTGATTTTCAATGATTTTTCATGGTGGAAATTCCTTCCCAAAACACGCTTAATTCACGACGAATGTGGTGACAAAAGGGTGGTAGGAATAGGTTTAGTCCAATGATTCATCAGAGCCGATGGAATCTTCCCAAGGACAATTCCCTAGATAGAATTAGAAGTCCTAGGAAAGATGGAGAAAGAATGTGAACGTAGCTGAATGCCGACCAAGTACTTAAGCTAGAACTGGAACAATCACAACAAGGTGCTAGTGATGACGAATTGGTAAGCATTGAAGGGGTTGAAGAATGAAAAAGAATTGTAAAGATAAAGGGTGTAAAGAAAGAAGCCCTCCTTACAACTTTAGGCAGAAACCGGGTCAATACATATGCTATTGAGGTCATTTTTGCTAATGATTCTCGGTATTGAAGAAAGACATCATGGACCCAGTGATGCAATGCACAACCCTTCCCAGCTAACTCAAATATCTCTCAAAAGGTATTTGTTTTAATCACACGGAGATCAACACGTTATCTATTGGTTTATTCACTCCGAATAGACTGGTATTGAAAAGGTGGCACTCCTCTCCAGCCATCGCTCACTAAATCAAAACGCACAATCGAGTCTAGAGCCAAGAGATCATCAAAAGTCTCATTAGGACACTTTCCATTTATTCCTTGCTTTCTCACACACTGTGAAAAGTAAGAGATTTTCATGAGTCCTACGCAGTATTCCTGTAATATTGCCAGAACATCCGAGTAATACGCAAAGTATTACAATGAAGATGGAAATCCTGCTTGAGCCAACATCAAACAAGCTCATGGTAGGTTACACGTGCGGTTCTTTTAGAACCAATCTTGTGAAAAACTAGAAGGTAACAGTGGTTTAATTCTTAATTGAACTTAAACTCGTTCCAGGCCTCTTCGCATTATCATATGATCTTGCCAGAACACTCAGAGTGACTCTTTATTGACCACAGTGACGAGTGGAAATCCTTCTAGTGTTAACATCAAACAGCACTTGGTAGGTGACGTGCAAGATTCTTTATGAATTAAGCTCGTGACAACTGGAAAGCAACGATGGTGAAAATCTTAATTGAAATTCACTTGTTCCAGGTTTCATCAATTGACGGCTTCAAATCACAAGGATAATTTATCCAAGTGATTCACTCTTTATGTTCGCTGTCAGCTTTGGACGGTCGAATAAAGAGAACGGGTTTACCCGCGAAATCCTGTCAGGAAGTTACTTAATTGAAACTACCCGTCACGGGTACGATATCTAATATCGTCCAACGGTCTTCACCGACCGGAGGTAAAATGCTACCGAATTAGAATAAAATGTTCAAAGCCATTTTATTCGTGTCGTTGCTGTGTACCTGTTAAAGACGGTGGCGTTGCTGTGTACCTGTTGAAGACGGTGGCGTTGCTGTGTACCAGTGAAGACGGTGGTGTTGCGGTGTACCTGTAAAAGTCGTTCCCACATGCTTATGTCTTTTGCAACAAAGTACAAGATGAAGTCTTCCGCTGTACCAAACTCTGAAGCTTTCGAGAATTCAACAAAAAGACGTAAGTGTGTGGAACATGAAGTCACGAGGAGGCAAAGTTCACAAGAAAGGCAAAGATCGCACGTGAAAGGCCAAAGAACAATGCTCTCAAGTCAAAGCCAAAAAGATCAAACCAACATATTCACAACAAAAGAAAGAAAAGAAGAAAAGACTACGAGCTAAAGAACGAAGACTTAGTATAGTATGCTAGGTTTAGAACTTTGTAACGTGGAGTGACCTCCCTTAGGGGGAGATTGTTAGAAATACGTTTTAACGTATATTAGAAGTATCGGTCACTCCACAATATGATTTATGTTGTAATAGCTCGTAGTTAGCAATTAGTTAAATATTACTTATTAAGTTAAGTAAGAACCGGTCCATGGGCTTGTCATGGACCGGCCCAAGCCCAATGTTAGGCTTGGAGTATAAATACCCCTTTCCACCATGGAAAGGGGTTGGTTGTTGTTCACTTTGCACTTTCATATTAATAAAATCATACACATTTTCTCTCACTTTCTCTCTCTAGTTTCTCTCACTAGAAAACATCAACCCACTTCATAGATTCATAGGTTATCAATATTCTACATTTGATCTCACCCTTGTGTTTGTTCATCTTAGCAGCATTGGAAGCTGGTACTTGTTTTGCTAGTACCTCAGCTCAAACAATCCAGGGCCTGGATGTAGGTCTTGGAGGTTTGCACCTTCTTCCCTTTTCATTTTCTCTTTAAGTTTCTGAAATATTTGTGATTTTTGTGGATTTGTGCTTGAATCTGTGTTATTGTGGATGTTTATTGTTGATTTGGTTTGATTTGATGTTTATGAGGTGTTATTGATCTGATTTGTGGGTTGAATCTTAATGATCCTTTGAAAATTTGTGAAAATAAGTTTTAAAAGGGTGTTTGGGATTACTGCATAAGTTGGATTTGTGGTTTGATAAGTGCTTGTGTGTTGTATGCAAGTATTGGTATCTGCTATTTGGGAGTGTTTGTGCATCTGTTTGCAGGTTTTGTGGTATTAAACACATTGATTCATAAATTGGCTCTAAAATCTTCATAACTTGGTAAAATTGGCTAGGATTTTGAGGACACCTAGATCTAAGCATAGGTTAAGGGTAACAAGTGCTAAATCATAGCTAATCACACCAGGGTAGAGGGATTTGAGGCTTGAAATTGGATCAAGTGTCAAGTATATCAGCAAACTTGTTTTTGCATATGTTCTTTGTTTATCAGTAACTTTTTATGCTTTGATCTTGTTATTTACTCTGATTCAGTGTTTGATTCTTGTTGCTTTGTGTTTATTGTTAGTTTATATAGCTTGTGAGGATATTTGGCTATTTGGATTGCTTTGTTCATAGCTCATAAGCCCACTGGCTTATTGGCTTATCTGTGCCAAAACACATCAAGTTTACCCAACTGGTAAGCCTTGATTCACAAGGTTTGCACTCAAACCTTGACCAGCAGGGTGAAAAACAAGTTCTTACACTTCATTAAGTCTGTCAACGCCTACTTTGTTCCTGTCAGTGTTTGATTTCAACTTATCAGCGTTTGACTTTTGGTCAAACTTGGTTTTCAAGCTTATTGAATCTGTTTTGCTTATTGGTACATGCAACAACTTATCTTTTGAAATAGAAATCATTTTTCTCAGCTTATTATCAAATCTGGAAGGTTACAAGTCTTTTGGCTAAGCTTTTGCTAGAAAACTAGCTTATTTGGCTTTTTCAGCCAGCTTATTTTCTCCTACAGCTTATTCTACTTGGCTTTTTGTGATTTTTTTGATTGATTATTCTTAGTTAAGCTATTTGTGAGCTTTTTCAACAAACTAGAGCTTCTGAGGTGCCTTATTCCTCAAGCCCGACTATTTTGTCGTTTTGTGGAATTTTGCTTTTCTATTTTCTGGCTTATTGAGTGAGCTTATTGAAATTTCTTTTGACAGATCTCTTTGGCATCCTAAAAGAGGGTTGTGTGTCAAATTAGAGCTTATGGCATTAGCTTATGGCTTAATGGGCTGAAAAGCCCAATAAGAATAAGCTTGGTGTTCAATAAGCTGTGATAAGCACATTTTCAGCTTTTGGGCCTTTAGAGTTTTGTTCTTAGAATTAAATTTTAAGTCAGATAGGGCTTTTCCAAGTCAATTGGGCCAAGTTTGACTTTTTGGGCCCAAAAGCCCATTTGTGTTGACTGTTTTTTGGATTTGGCCCATTTGAGGGCCCATTAGGGGTATTTTGGTAATTTTACTTTCATTTTCTGATTATTTAGGTTAAAATAAATTAGTTTGCAAGTTTTTAAAATTTTTTTATAATTTTTGGATTTTTAATATTATTTTATTATTATTTTATTATTATTTTTAAAATATCACATTTTCCAACTTTTTACATTTTTCTTAGGTTAAATACATTAAAATAGGAATTTAGCAACTTTTAGAATAATTTTATCACTTATAGATTAATGTTAATAATTATTTTAAGTTTTAATAGTTTTTAATTCATTTTAAATAGTTTTTATTAGTTTTAAAATTTCTAAAAATAGTTTTTAATCATTTTAGGTCATTTTAGAGGGTTATCAATTGAAAAATCTTTAATTGGGATTTTTGATAATTTATTTGATTTTTAGGGCTTTAATTAGCATTTAAAAATTGAATATTTAATTATTTAAAAGGTTTAAACAAGTTTTGATAATTGGTAAACTCTTAGTTTATTATTTTTGATTTTTGGTGAATTTTTGGTAATTTTTAGAATTTATTTTGTTTTTGGTGATTTTTAGGTTCTACGTCTTAACTTTCTAATAGTGATTTTTAGTTAATTTTTTTATTTTTACGACTTCGTCATTTTCTCTTCTAATCCCCTTCTAAACCAATCATTAATTACAAACATTTGGCAAGTTTTTCACACACATATACCTCCTTGGGAAACGAACTTACACACCATTAAGGGTCATTAGTGTTGATTTTTCCTAAAGTCATCACTCGATACTTTTCCCTATTTACGCTCTTTTTCCTAAAAGGGAGTAGTAAAACTCTACAATCAATGATTTTGATGGAAAATGGCACCCTTATACTCTTTGGAGTATAAGGAGTCAAAATAAACTCAAAAACAGCAAATAGCACACAAGATCAAGCACCAAATATGGCACAAAGTTTCTGATTAAGGACTTATGCAGGTTTGATGGTACTTGCTGATAAACTTGGCACTCAAATGGAATATACAGCTTAACAACTTGCACAAAACTCAACCAAACAACTTACAAGCAACACACAAACCTAGAACAGCCCTACTCTAACAGATTAACAAGTTTGTTGGCTCAAAAATCACCAAAATAAGCAGCTTAGACACTTACTGATTTTTGACCAAGTTCTCAATATTTTAGCATACCAAAGTGTTCAAAACCTGTCCTAATTGAAAACTAAGTACTAGTACTAGCTAATAACAAGTAAATGAGTGAAATCAACAGGTTTAAACACACAAATTTCCAAAGAAACTCAAGTGAATATGCAGATCCAAACACCCCTTAAAAACTGATAAACATAATTAAACAAAGCAAATCTCTTTTAAGCTACACCAAACTGATTCAAAAAGCTTCTATCATGCATATTACACCTAAAAGAACTCAAATCAAACCACATAAACAACTTTGCATGCAGATTTCACAAAACTCATACAAATCACACAAATTCTTCAATTTATGAAAACTGAAAATGGAAGAGATTTTTCTACCTCAAGGGACCCACATCCAGGTCCCTTTGTGACTGCCAAGTCACCTCCTTTCAGGTCCGGACCTGAGCTGGACCTTTAACAAACAAGTTCTTCAAAAACCTGCTAAGAACATGAAAAACACAAGCACAAATAATACTTTCTGATTTTACTTAAAACCTTAGAACCAATGAACTTGAAACTTAACACGTTTTAAAAACAACTTCAACACTCAGAAATCACAATCCAAATCCACTTTCACTTTTTTGGATTTAAATTTTCTGAAATCAAAATCCTTTTTAAAACCTTTTGAAAACCTTAAACACACAAATAGATTTTGGAACTCAGTCTTAGTTTTCTCAACAAACACACACTTTTAATAATCATAAAAAGGAATTACACTTGTTCAAAAACAAACACCAAACTTTTATATTAAGAAAACGGAATTACAATATTTTGAAAGCCAAAAACTGGAACAAAGGGGTATGCACAGGTTGCACCCTCCTTTTATACTACACTAGAGAACTATCTAGAATACTAAAACCCTAATGCTGAAATGCCAAAGTTGCCCTTGAACTTTTGACTGAAAATTGGGTCAAATTGTGCCTTCATGTGATCTTTGGTGTCATGTGAAGATGCCAGCTTGTGGAAAGTGATCTTGAGCGTTTATTTAGCCTTGGGGACCAAGTAGAAACATCTTGGGCGTTGGTTTGGTCGGGTGTAGGGTTTGAGGGAAAGGGACGGGGCAGGGGAGGGTCCCACAAGACACATGGGAGTGTCTTGTGGCGTTTTGGGATGTGGGATATGGTGAGGGTGACCTTAATTGAGGATCTGGAAGGATTGAGCTTAAACCCCTTTGATATGAAGCTGATTAGGTCTGGAATTAACTAGGGTTCAAAGGGGATTAAGACTTGGGTTTAATCTATTTTGGGTAAAAAAATTTAAATGAGTGTTTTGGTGGGAAATAAGTGGGATGTTGACTGAGGATTTGACCCAGTTTAATTAATAAACTTGGGTGGGTTGTGGGTTATGGGCAGGTCGGGTAAGGGTTTTGGGTATTTGGGTGGGTATTGATGACGTGTAAGGAGCTGGTTGGGTGTGAGGGTTTGTTCGTTTGGCAGAAAAGGCCCCCAAGCTTTCATATTTCTTCCATGTTGTAATAAAATGCTATCAACGCCCTTTTAGCACATGACAACTTTTGGCAAGTTGTCAAATTTGGCACAGATACTTCCAAAACTTTTTCCAAGGGCTTTAAATGCATTTCTTGGATTCTTCAAGGACTGATCTTGTATAGTCTTCAAACTTTAGGGACCCTATTCATAATTTTGAATATTTGAGGGGTATAAAGTGTAAATCTTCAAAAGTTGAGGGACCAAACTTGACAATCTTCAATTCTTCAAGGGCATTTTTGTAAAATCCAAACTTCGGCCCGGTTCATTGTGTGGCTTCGTTTCCCGTGTTCGTTTTTGAATGATTCTTGTGATCTTTTGCCATTTCCTCAATATCCTTACCTAAAAATACACAAGTAACAAACACGAGCATATATTTGGCAGTTTTAATGATATTTTATGCATTTTAAGCCCGATTTGGACGATGAGACCATGTATAAAAGCAGTCACATCACTCCCCATACTAAACCATTGCCGTGCCCTCACGCAATGCTAGAATAGAGTATCATAGCATCTCCAAAATTTAATTTTATTCACTTTATTGGAATGATAAACTAGCTACACTACTACTATGACTACTACTTGCGTTTTAGACATAATGTATGATTTTCATCGCAAAATGGGACGTTTAGGTTCATAGAATAAGAACACGTGAATGCTTCATTAGAAATAATTTCATCGTCCTCGATTTTCACCTTAATTCCATGCCAAGCGTGCAACGAGATCATTGTCATTATAAGTTAGTAATGCTAACACTACTCATATGCCCTAATCACGTACTTATCCTCCCATTATTCCTAAGTTGTATCTCTTATATTTTATTTTTGTCTTAATGATCACGAGGATACATCATTGACTTATGCGATAATAGAGATTTAGGTCTAAAAATAGAGTCCTAACGGTGTAACCAAGACCATCAAATCAATAACCCCTCCTAATAGACAACGATGTCAAAAAATTAAGTTGACAAGAAGAATCGATAAACACGGTTTTATAACGGTTTTGAACATGAGACTTATTACCAAGACTTTTATACGCCCCTAACGGAAGGGCCTTATTATCTTTGGTTTACCTCCATCTTTTATTCAACTTCGCCATGAAGCTTTTATTATGACTTCGGTCTTGCCTTGCCTTTTATTATCCGCCTCGGTGGTTTTATTAGCCAAAGACGTATATCCTCACGCTAAAGCGAATTTTGGATCTTTAAAGCTTCGAAGATTAAGGCTTAATTCACTTTCAATTTTGCATAGATTTTAGGCCTTGTGGGGCTTCAAATTGTTTTCTAGATTTAGGTGAGCACTTGAAATCTTATTATTGGGTGAAGCTTTCGATTATTCGGGTGCCAATACTTCAAAACCGTGACGCTGGCGATACCTTAATGTCTTCCCAATTTAATTACACGGAAGCTACTAGAAAAGACTAGAAACCCAACAATCCTAACTAAACCGCTAAGTCAATATTTATTAAGCAAAAAATATTTACATGCGAAGGGAGAATAAGCAAACAACGAGAACACATGAGTTTTTGAAAGAATACGAGTACTCTACGTTTAGCATAGTAACTTATAATTAACTCTATCATTTCTCGTCCTCATTTAAGAGACTTAGCCTAATGTGTAGTTAAGGAATTAAAGCTAAGTGCTCAACACGCACGGTCGAGTCAAAAATTACTCTTATTCACGCCATCGGAAAATATACATTCGTGTCTTCAAACACTTATAAAACATGAGAAAAAATTTAAAATTTGGCCATTTTTAGCCTTATTTTGCAACAAAACGATAAACAAAAAGATAAATTTTGGAAAGCGTGAAGGTTTGGCAAGGCAAGTATCTATTCACCCCCCATACTAAAGTTAAACATTGTCCTTAATGTTTCGAGTCTAGGGGTGCAAACACCCCCATACTAGAGACGTAGTCGAATGCCTAATCTAGCATGGAAAGGGTGTAACCATTAAATTAATAGCCGTTTATGAAGTGTGCTAATAACCTAAGGTTAGAACATAGAAGGATATATCATATGGATATTGGGAAAGGTCTCCAAAGCAAACGATCGAGTGCTCCCATAAAACGAACACGAGAGGCTCCAATTGTGAAGATCATGATCTAAAAACCACAATTCACAAACAACCACAGAACAAAGGATGGAAGGGCACAAATCCCCTCACATTAAACTAATTAGAAAGCAATAATATGTACATGGATAAGCATGGGACTTGATAGGTGTGTAAACACCCATCCTTTTACCACTTAATTCTGAGTAAAACGAGACCAAAACACGTATTTAATATCATTTGTTTGGAATTATGCGTGGTTTTTGTGTTTATTGTTTTCAGAGCCAACTGGATGGATAATGGAGAAAACATGGGATTGCACGGGATTTATCGAAGAAAAAGACTCAAGATGAAGTCTATTGTCCAAGAGATGCAAAAGATTTGAAGTCACTGGGCCTATTTGACAATTTATCGAAGAAAAGGACCAAAGATGGAAGATTTACATAAGTCGAAGAAACTCAAGTCTATTAAACGAAGAAATTAAAAGACGAGTTAAAATTAATCGACGACAAATCCTGAATCAGAATCGAAAACATCAACTTTTCTGAAAAGACGAGAAAACAAGAAGAACGGGAGAAAGCCCACTCACCAACCAAAAGACAAGGCTATATAAAGCCCTCCCCTCACACAACTAGTGCCAGTTTTTAGTTTTCTCTTTTCCTTCTTTTTCTCTTTTCTGTTTCGTTCCATCACCAACACCACTAGGGTGTTTGGTGATCTTGATCTTTGTTCTTTTAATCTTGTAACTTTAATCCTTGTTTTGTTATTTTTGAATACATTAAATCATCAATACAAGTTCTTGTTTAATCCTTCCATTTTATCTTGATTCATCATCATCTTTCTCTTCAAGTTCTTAAGTTTTTATTTTATTTGATTTGATCTTCAAAAGTTGTTGGGTTTTGTGTTTTTGTTGATGGGGTTTGTAGTTTATGGTTAGTAGATGCTTTGTGTTTAGCTTTATTTAAGATTTGGTGAAAAACTTGGTGATTTTTGGATTAAAATTGGTTTCCTTGTTCTTCGGGGTAGTTACTGTATCTGAGTTTCCCAGACTTCCGGATGAACGCCAAAAGTTCCGGATGAAGGTTATTTCCAAAAGTTCCGAATAAGTAAGAAGTTCCGAATGAATGTGCCTTTAAAAAGTTCCTGTTAGCCCTATATTTTATATAGTCGAACAAGAATGTAATAGGTCATCTTAGTCGTTAAAAGGTCTTGTATTGTAATAGGTTAGTCAGGAAAACCGGGCTTGGACTTTAAGCTAATATTGTCTAAGTTAGGGGCGTAAGCCCAAGACTAAGCCAAGCCCGGCCCAAGTCACAAACCCACGGCCCATGGAAAGCCCATTGGTTCGTGGGGTATATAACCCTCTTTCACATGTGAAAGAGGGTGTTGGTTCATTTCATTAAACACATAGTTTTAGTGTAAACCTTCCACTTCTCTCTCTACTTTCTCTTTCTACTTTTCTTCTCTTTCTCTCTCTAAGAATCTTGTGTTATGGATTGAATAGGAACAACATTTGGTATCAGAGCCTATAGTGGATAGGTGATTGAAGATTCGTGTGGTTTGTTCTTGAATTTTCGTGGCCTTTTTGATCCATATCTCACGTCCCATATCTTTTTTTTGTGTTTTTACGGTCTTTTCTTGATACAAATCATCTACATACTAGTAGTAGTGATTTAGGTATCTTGGTTTTGGCTAAAACACAAATTTTTTGGATCAAAAGTTGCGAAATTTCTTGTTTTTCTTCATTCCGAAATTCTAGCAAAAACTTCCATCGGAAAGTACAATTTGTACTTGGGCTTCCATCGTAATAACCTTACCATCGGAAAGGGTTTGGTTCTACATTGCGATCGTTGGATTTTATTACTTATTCCGATCTGGACATTCCGATCGTACTTTGCGATCTGGATTCTGACGGGTATAAGGAAGTATTTTAAGTCGTTACTCTGCTTGAATTTTGTCAGCTACTTTGCGATCTAAACTTTGCGATCTGAGCATTGCGATAGACTTTGCGATCTGAGTATTCCGACAGGCTTTGCGATCTGATCATTCCGATCTGAACATTGCGACAGTGCATTGTGATAGAACATTCCGATCTGAACATTGCGATAGAACATTCCGATCTGAACATTCCGATGGACATTTCGATGGATATTTTGTTTGAGTAATTTTTAGACTTATCCACTATCTAGACCAGTTTCGGAACGTAGTTTACACGAAGATTAAAAAAAAAAAAAAAAAAAAAAAAAAAGAGTTAAAATTTTTAGGTCAGGTAAAATCAAATTTTTTCCCTACTAGTTTTTGGCTATTTCTAACTCAAATTCAAAATTTGGCGATACAAAATTTTTCGGCTTACCGTTTTGTCAGACTGAGGAATTTATTGTCGGACTGAGAAAATTTTTTTGAATTTTTCGGAATTTCAATTTTAACCACACATCATCACAACAAATCCACTAAGATCTGCAATTCATCCACAAGTATTCACCATGTCTAACAACAACATCAACATTGCAACTGCTAATCAAATTCGTTTGGAACAAGGTGGCAACGGTAACCCACCTGTGCTCACTGCCGGTTGCTACGTTCAATGGAGATCTCGTTTTCTTAGATTTCTCGATGGAAAAGAAAACCGAACTGCTCTTCGTCACTGCCTTGAGAACCCACCTCCAGTTTTTGAATTCAAACCAATTACAACACAGGCAGAGGATGGTACTTCATCAACTATACGAGCTATGGAGGGTTTTGACACATGTTCTGCTGAGAAAAAGAAACTCCTCCAAGCTGAAGCTGATGCTGTAAATTTCATACTCACTGGAATTGATAATGATATCTATTCCACAGTTGATGCATGTCCTAATGCTATGGAAATGTGGAATGCAATTCATCGATTGAAGCAAGGTGAGTCAATCAATGTTCAAGATCTCGAGACTAATCTACTTTGGGAGTTTGGAAAATTCACATCTGAAGATGGTGAATCCATTGACTCATATTACTCGAGATTCTACAAAATGATGAATGAGCTTGTCAGAAATCAGTGCACCATCTCCAATCATCATGCCAATGTTCAGTTTCTACTTCAACTCAAACCGGAATGGCAAAGGTTTGTGACTTTGGTCAAACAAAGGGAGGATATCAAGACTATATCTTACCACAAACTTTATGATATCTTGAAACAACATCAGAATGAAGTGAATGAACTAAGGGCTGAAAAGGCAGAACGGTCTGCTAATTCTATTGCTTTTGTGGCTGCTACTTCAACAAAACCCGTTCCTCGTCAACAACCACCTAATCATTCCTCGAAGTCATCAAGCTCATCCACCAAACCTCTAGCTGCTGCTAAACACAAAGCAAAAGCAATTGTCCCCACTCCACCTCCAAAGTATGACACCGAGTCAGATGGAGACAGTGATGATGAACAAACTTCAAGGGACAAGAAGATTGAAGAACTCATGTCTTTACTCACCACAACTTATAAGAAGATCTACAAACCTACCAACAACAACCTCAGATCATCATCCAATGCTAGATATAAGGAAGTTGATCATGCACCTAGGTATGATCGTGATGCTAGGTATGATAATCAGAGGATGCTGAATCAAGTTGGGGCTAGAGATACTGTAGGCACTCCGGTGGTGCAGAAGACTGGGATTCAATGCTTCAACTGCAAGGGATTTGGTCACATGGCTAGGGAATGTAAGAAGCCAAAACGGGTTAAGGATTCGGGATATCACAAGGAAAAGATGTTGCTGTGTAAGAAAGAAGAAGCAGGTATTCCACTCACAGCAGATGAAGTTGACTGGCGTGATGACACTGATGATGAAGCCGATGATCAAGAGTTAGAGGCACATTATGTGTACATGGCAAAGATTCAAGAAGTGATCCCAGAGACTGATGATACTTCTGGACCCATCTATGATTCTGAGCCACTTGAAAAGGTACCATCACATGATAACTATAATGTGTTTGCTAATGAACGACGACATCCTGAGCAACCCGAAAGCATTAATGACACATATGTAATGGACACAGAGGATAGCAATATCTCTACGGATTCACAACATATGTGTAATGATGACGGAAAAGCTGTTCAGGATACTGACTCAGATGAGGACCGTGATTTGCTTGCGTCTATTATTGACTCTTTAAAACGTGAAATTGATGAAAACAAAGAAGCTAATAAACGGTTGAAGCAAGCAAACACATCCTTAGCTGAGGAGATAGACAGGCTTAAAGAGTGTGATTATGTAAAAGAAGCTGATCGACGGGTTGCAATAGCTAATGGTTTGGTATATGAACGTAAGGTGCTCAACGAACAATATTGTTCTGAAGTAGCACACGAAATTCATATGTCAAAACAGAAGATATCGGAACTTGAAGAACAACTGCTGCTACATAAACTCCAAATTACTGAATTAGAGTCGGTTAACAAAGAACAAACTGAGCTTCATAAAACTCGTGAAGAAAAGGATATTGAAAAAATTCTTGCTTTGGAAAAGAGAGTCGACACGTTAAACAACATTGTTTACAAAACGGGTCAGTCTATTCAAACTATGAATATGCTCAATAGAAATATGAAAACGAGTTTTGTCAATCCTGAATATCTCAAGAAAGCTCAAAGTACCAAGCCTGCTCTTTATGATATTGGTTGTTATGTTGATAATCTTGCTCTTATGCTTTCCCCTGACTGCGACGAAATCATTCGTCAACAAGAAGAAAGTCGATCAAACTTAAGTGATTTAATAAACCTTTCTGATTCTAACAATCATATTAAGTTTGTCCCTCAAAAAGAACTTTCAAAAGAACAAAAGATGTATAATAGTGTTCCACCACCAAATGATGAACCACAAAAGAAAGTTTCTTTAAAAAGGAGTTTCAAAAAGCAATCAATTTTGTTAGAAAAGCGAATTTTGGATGAAAAACGTAAATGGGATGAGAAAAGCAAAAGTGTTCAGCAATTTGAGTTTATAAAACAAGGGGTTTTAAATTTGTACAAAGCTGTCGTCGACTATGAAAAAGTTTCTAGGGATACCATTTGGAATATTAAACCTAACCCACAAGTAGAAGTCGTCATTCAACAATGCATTGTTCCAACCATTGATGATCTTTCAAAAAATGTGGAAATGTTTTATAATGCTCTCACTGAAGAAATGTTAACTGATTTAAGCTATGTCAAATCTCTTGAAGATGAAGTTGATTTTCTTCAAATTAAATTAAAGACACAAGAACACCAACTTTCTAACGAAATTGATCGACTTTCTAAGGAGTATTTTTATGCTGACCATATGAATGCTATACTTGGTGTGTATACCGATCTTGATCAATATTGTCATGTAGCATGTCTTGTGTCAGAATCGGACGCGAAATGTCGCAATCTTGAAGTAGAGCTTTCAAAACAAATTCAGTCATATAACAAACTTTCGAAAAGCTTTTCTCAACTTGAGAAACACTCCATTTCTCTTGAACTTGCTTTACAAAAAGGTGAAAAATCTCATAATCATAAAAAGTGTCAAGAAATGTCAGCTTCTTCGTTTCGTCTACTAAATGAAAAAGATTTCGAAATAAATGATTTGAAAGCTCAGCTAAAAGAAAGGGACATTGCCATTAGTGAGTTACAGAAACTCATTGAGAAAATGAAAGGAAAGTCTGTTTTGGGTAAACCATCTGCCGTTCGTCAACCAAATGCGGTTAAATGCCCTAAAACATCTATTTTGGGACAACCCCCACAGACTTTGCCTAAGATAGGAAATGATAAGAGTACAAATGTGCTAGCACCAGGAATGTATAAGATGAACACTAAGCCCACTCAAACTGGAACATCGCGGTTAACTGAGAATATTAAGAAAACTAATCAACGTGTGTCTTCTTCTACAGGAGTAATCCCCACTACTAGCGTTAGCGGACCACAGCTTAAGAGCGATAGAATGCACGATAAGGTCATGCCTAACAATAGTCAAGGAAAGAAGTTGGAAGTAGAAGATCACCGTAGGAATTTTAAGTTTTCTAAGAATAAAACGTCTGTAACTGCATGTAATGACAGTTTAAATGCTAAGACCTCGAATGTTGAATTTGTTTGTGTTGAATGTGGCAAATGTGTTCGTACTTCCAATCATGATGCTTGTGCTCTTAATTATAATGGCGTGAATACTAGAACTAGGAAGCCTATTCGTATGCCCACTAGTACTAGTGAACCCACAAGAACTTTGAACCAATCCACTGAGCAACCACTTAAGAAACTAAGTGCGTTAGAATCCACTACTCTACGTAAACAAAGCAGGTTAAAGAAGCTTTATGAGAACATGATTAGGACATGTACAAGGGGGTATTCGAGATTTACACCACCCGGATACAAATGGGTACCTAAGATAACCCCCATTCTAATTGGGTCTATGAATGTTATCTTGCCTTTAGAATCTAGGTCCACTACTATTTTGGAACCCGTTTCTATCAAGGGCTCCCATTTGTCAAATGCTACATTGTCTTCCAATTCTTCTGCAGCTCGTCGAACTCATCCTATTCATAATGGACTCCGGGTGCACAAAGCACATGACGGGCAATCTCAAGCTTCTCATTAACTTCGTGGAGAAGTTTCTGGGTACGGTACGGTTTGGAAATGATCAATTTGCACCGATACTCGGATATGGAGACTTGGTTCAAGGGAATATCACTATAAAACGGGTTTATTACGTCGAGGGACTGAATCACAATTTATTCTCGGTTGGTCAATTTTGTGATGCGGATTTGGAAGTGGCTTTTCGGAAATCTACTTGCTATGTTAGAGACTACGATGGGAATGACCTTCTTACAGGTTCTCGTGGTTCTGATCTCTACACAGTAACTCTTCAAGACACATCTTCAACAAATCCAATTTGCTTAATGGCTAAAGCATCATCATCTCAAGCATGGTTATGGCATCAACGATTGTCACATCTCAATTTTGACACCATCAACTTGCTTTCTAAGAATGATATTGTGACCGGTCTTCCTAAGTTGAAATTCGTCAAAGACCATCTTTGTTCTTCTTGTGAGTTGGGGAAAGCAAAACGGAAGTCTTTCAAAACAAAGACTACCCCTAGCTCAAAAGGACGATTGGAACTTCTACACATGGATTTATGTGGTCCCATGCGTGTAGAGAGTATTAACGGGAAAAAGTATATTCTAGTGATTGTTGATGATTACTCTAGATACACATGGACTTTCTTCTTAAGGTCCAAAGATGAAACACCAGAGGTTCTCAAAAACTTTCTCAAGATGATACAACGCAATCTTCAAGCTCAAGTCTTAACCGTAAGAACGGATAGGGGTACTGAATTTTTGAACAAGAACTTGCAATCTTACTTTCAAGAAGAAGGCATCGAACATCAAACGTCTATTGCTCGAACTCCTGAACAAAACGGCGTTGTCGAAAGACGGAACCGTACTTTGGTTGAGGCTGCTCGAACAATGCTTTCTGCTTCAAAATTACCGCTATTCTTCTGGGCTGAAGCAATTGCAACTGCCTGTTATACTCAGAATCGTTCTCTCGTTATCCCTAGACATGAAAAGACACCTTACCACATCATCAATGGCAGGAAACCTACTGTAAAATTCTTTCACGTATTTGGATCTTTATGCTACATCCTTAAAGACGGTGAGAATCTCGACAAGATGAAAGAAAAAGGTGATGCATGTATTTTTGTGGGGTATGCTACATTGTCGAAAGGATATCGGGTCTATAACAAGAGAACAAAGATCATTGTTGAAACAATTCATGTGAACTTTGACGAATTGCCACAAATGGTACTTGATCACAACAACTCAAGTCCCGCACCTCAATGTCCAGCAATGGCACCTACACACAACAGTGTACGTCCCGTGCAAGAATGTCAAGAAAATACTCCTACAGCAGACTCGACGGATACGACACAAATGAATGAGTTGGTTGATTTATATGATCCAATGTTTGATGAATATTACTATGGAAATAATCAAGTTGTGTCAAAGCCTTCCGCTGTCAATACTGCTGATGCACCATCACAAAGTCAACAAGACACAACTGCATCTACTTCAGCAACCGTTGCTCAAGAGACAACTCCAGTGGATACTCAACAAACTCAAGAAACTGTCATACAACCAACATCACCAACCGTCAATGCTGAAGGAGGAAACAACAATCAAGCAGTCGATGCACAACCTGACGATGAAGAATTTATCAATCCGTTCGGTACACCGGTACACGAAGTCGGAGAGTCTTCTACTCAACATGTTGATCCGTCCAACATGCATACATTCTACCAACCATATCCATCCACTCACCATTGGACACGTGATCATCCATTGGTGCAAGTAATTGGAAATCCTTCACAACCGGTTCGAACACGCAGACAACTCGAAACCGATGGCGATGTGTGTATGTATGCACTCACCGTGAGTTCAACTGTACCAACAAACATCAAACAAGCCATGACTGATCATGCGTGGATTGAATCAATGCAAGACGAAATTCATCAGTTTGAACGCCTAAATGTTTGGGAACTTGTTGACCGGCCCTATGGAATGTCAATTTTAGATTTCAAATGGATCTGGAAAAACAAACTGGATGAAGAACAAACCATCATCAAAAACAAATCTCGTCTTGTGGTTAAGGGGTATCGTCAACAAGAAGGGATAGATTTCGATGAATCATTCGCTCCAGTCGCTCGTTTGGAAGCAGTCAGGATATTCCTTGCTTATGCTGCACATAAGGGCTTCACGGTTTTTCAGATGGACGTCAAAACAGCTTTTCTCAACGGTCATTTGAAGGAAGAAGTGTATGTGAATCAGCCGGAAGGATTCGTCGATCCTCATCATCCTGACAAAGTCTATCGTCTCAAGAAGGCTGTATATGGACTTAAACAAGCTCCAAGGGCATGGTACGAAGAACTTTCAAACTTCTTAGTGTCCAAAGGATTCTCCAAAGGTTCTATTGATCCTACTCTCTTTACTAATAAATATGGGGATGACATAATGCTGGTGCAAGTTTATGTTGATGACATTATTTTTGGTTCTACGAACCCAAAACTTTCAAAACGTTTTGAAAAATTAATGCACAGCAGATTTGAAATGTCAATGATGGGGGAGCTAAAATTCTTTTTAGGCCTCCAGATTCATCAATCCCCACGTGGTATCTTCATTAACCAAGCTAAGTATGCTCAAGAGATACTTAAAAAGCATGGTATGACCTCATGTGCTCGCGTTGGTACACCATTGTCGACCACATCCCTAGACGCTGACTTGTACTCATATCCCGTAGATCAAACGCGATATCGCAGTATGATCGGGTCACTTATGTACCTTACAGCCAGCAGGCCTGATATTCATCATGCCACATGCTATTGTGCACGATATCAAGCCAGACCTACTCAAAAGCACCTCAAAGAGGTTAAACGGATCTTTCGGTACCTTAAGAATACCATTCACATGGGACTCTGGTATCCGAGGGAAACCGGTTTTCATCTAACGGCTTTTTCAGATTCTGATCACGCAGGTTGTCTTGATAGTCGTAAAAGCACTTCTGGTAGCATACAATTTCTAGGGGAAGACAAGCTTGTCAGCTGGTCGTCAAAGAAGCAGGATTGCACTTCGCTCTCATCAGCTGAAGCAGAATATGTGGCTCTATCCGCGTGTTGTGCTCAAGTCCTCTGGATGATAACTCAACTCACGGATTATGGCTTCCACTTTGATAAAATACCTATGTATTGTGACTCAAAGTCGGCCATAGCCATATCTTGCAATCCGGTTCAGCACTCCCGCACCAAGCACATCGACGTCAGATATCACTTCATCAAGGAACAAGTGGAACGCGGCATCGTGGAATTATACTTTGTCAGAACTGAGTACCAGCTGGCAGACTTGTTTACAAAAGCTCTATCGAAAGATAGGTTTGCGTATCTCGTTGGCCGTCTTGGTATGAAGTATATGACTCCAGAAGACTTGGAGGTTTTGGCAAATGAAGCTTCTTGATATTCTCTCATAATGACTTCTAGGCGCATCACAGCTTAGAACTCGGACATCAACTAAGGAAAGCTTATCTCGGACGATAACTTATCCTTCTCAACGAGAAATTCATATTTCTCGGTCATGAGCTTCTCATAAAAACATTCAAAGTTTTTAAGTTCATGAAAACGATTTCTAAGTAAATGTCAGCTTAGAACTCGAACTTCAACTTAAGGAAAGTTTATCACGGATGATAACTTATCCTTCACAACGGGAAATTTATTTTTCTCGGTCATGAGCTAGTCACAAAACAATCAAAGTTTTGAGCTCATGAAAAACGGACCCGAAAGGGGAGTGTACGTTTCAGTGCGCTTTCCCTAAGCAATAGAAGAGAAGTCTTCTATCCTGATTATTTTAAAACCGTTGAACACAATTTTTCAAGAATTTCTCAAAAGGTTTTTCTAAATCTTTCAAAATTGTGTGTTCAACACTCCCTTCTGTTGATCCCAAACTTAGATCGATTAAGCTTTGTGTAAACGAGATTAGATCAAGTACTACACGTAGAGAAACCTTTGCTTATGAGTAAAGTAACAAAGTGTTATGCGGAATTAACACTTGATCTAAAACACAATGATGTTAAACAAACTTTCACTTTGATTAGAATAATCGTACTTGATTACAATGAAAGAGTTTTAACAAACGAATACTATGAAAACTGATATATGACTTTAACCTAAAAGACCTTCTTTTATAGAACAAGAAGTCTTGTACAATAAGCTATGAATCAACTATTCTAGGTAAAGATAATAATAGAAAATACAATGTCGTGCTTATCTTTACCATACATAAATAAAGAAACAAATAAACAAAAGATATTCTATCAGTGTCAATCTTCAAGGCTGTCAGCGTTGACTTCTATCAGCGTCCAAAATCAATCTATCAGCGTTGACTTTCTTCTTATCAGCGTTTGGTGATCTGACCCATATTTTATTCCCAACAATCCTCCCCTAAACTTGATATCCATTCCAATGATCAAGTTTCTGAATAAAAACTAAAAGCTTAGGAGGAATCTTTCAATAACTTCTTATGTTGGTGATAAACATATCTGATCAAGTCCTTGGCCACATCACTCGTATAATCAATCTCCAAGGGTGTCTCTAGCATCTTCTCCAATACTTCTTTGGACAAGAAATAGTCAGCATCCACAAGCAAATATTCTGAAAACTTTGTAGAGCTCATATGAAATACACCACAAGTAGAATATAGCCTCCAATAAAGATTACTGAGATCATCTTCAAGATCCTTCCAAATGGCAGGATCTGCTTCTTTTGGACCACACAAAGTCATAAATGTGTTCCAAAGTCTTATTCCATTAGCTGAAGTAGGTGCTTCAGCTGTATACTTGGCCTCTATTAACCTCCATAGATGCACCAAGTCTTCCCTGTCTATGCTTGCAAATATAGAAATAACTGAAGTGAAAGTATGTACCTCCTTTCCAAATCGTCCAACCTTCCAAAATCCACACTCATCTTCATCAAAACTGATAATTGGATTTCTGTCATCTAGAGGTATCACATTTACCAAATCTGAAGCTTCCAAGGGAGAAAGCTTGAGATGTTTCCTTATAACACCTTCAGTTGGAAAATACACATCCATGTCTTTAGGAAATTGAAAAGGATCTCCTTTCTTCACTGGTCTTTGAGCAATCCTTATTTCCTTTTGAATTTGCATCTCCTCTGCAAGCTCTTGTTTTCTTTCTTCTGAAAGAAACTGGTAGACATTTTGTTCTTGCACCTTCCTCCAAATAGGATGTGCCCTATACTCTAACTCCTCAAAAGACAAGGCCAGCAACTTCTTTGATGTCCAATTAGGCTGATGACATCTAAGCAACTTATAGTACAACTGCCTTCTATCTCTTTTGAGCCAGGTCTTGACCTCTTGTGCATTAAATCTCATAATCACCTTTATGTCTTCTTGTACCCTAAGAAGAACTTCCAACCCCCAAATTTGATCTGATAAACTCATACCTGGGTTGTCCATCACCTGATTTTCCCAAGCATGGTACATTCTGGTGATTTCTGGTAGGTCCCAATCAACCTGATTCTTCAACTCACTCAACCTTTCCTTTGCTAGCTCATCCCCATATTCAAGCCTTTCTGGATCTTCAATAATTTGAATGCTTGAATCTGAGCTATCATCATCTTTTCCATCACCACTTTCTTCCTCACTTTCAGAAACAACAAATGGTGATCTTCTACTCCTCCTCAAATCTCTTTCCACAAGTTGTGCAGCCAACTGTTCATCAAATGCTATTTGTGCTGCATCTTTCTTTGGAACATCTTCTTCAATTAAAATACCTTTACCTTTGTCTTTTGGATCAAGAATTGGTAAAGTAGAAGAAGAAACCTGTGTGGACACATCTTTGATAATTGTTGATGGCTGGAATACATCAACACTACCTGCAACTTTGTCAGCGTCCAAGTTGCTCCTATCAGTGCCACGATTACCTTTATCAGCGTTGGATGTGTCAGCGTCCAAACCTGTATCAGCGCCCAATGTTTCTTTGAAAGATCCTTCCAAGTTCTTTGGTGTCATCTTGGATATATCAACAACTGGATGCTTCTTCAAGTTGGTGAGAGCTTCAGCAATCTGCAAAGATTCACTAAATTGTGAACTCTTTTCTGAACTCTTTTCACTAGCTGTGTGAATCAACTCATCCTCCTCATCCTCTTTATCCTCCCCTTTGGAAGATTCCTCCATTAGACTCCTGCTACTTGGATTCTCCAAAACAGTTACTCTCTCCCTCAAAGCTTGGAGTTCTCGTCCCTGTTTGTTGACAGTTTGTACAAGACTGACATTTTGCTTTTGCAAGCTAATGACAGCCGCCGTCAATTCAATTATGGTCATAGGTTCCAATCTGCCCTCAGCTAGAATGGGGATTTGACCTCCCAAAATAGGATCATGGGGCATGGATGAGGTCTTAATGATGTTGGGACTGTCTTGACCAGCATCTAAGCCTGTGTCAATAGCCCCAGCCTCACCCATTTCACCAGCCACACTTGTGGAGGTGGTTCTCTCTGCTACAAGGCTAGGATCACTAGAGGAGAACACTCCAGTAACCCTTTGGCGTTTAGTCAACCTAGATTGTAATGGGGTAGAAGATGAAGTAGATTGTGTGGGTGTGGGTTGATGAAGGGGTGTTTGGGATTGTTCAGGAAATGTATCAGTGTTGGGATTGGCTGTGTCAGCGCCCACATTTTGAGTGTCAGCGCTGGGTTGGTCAATGTCCATGTTTTCTGGTGAAGGTGATGGTTCATGAATAGGCGCAAGTTGGGGTTCAGAGTCTGGTTGTGGGTCTGGTTGTGGTTGAGCAGCCTGAATTACTTCAAGCATGGGTTGGGTAAGAGGTATGGGGTCATTGGTGGAGCTCATTTTAGCAAAAATGGTTTTCTGTTGTTTAGGGATCTCATAAAAAGTGTCATGATCCCTAGAACAATATTTTTGTAAATCAAAGACCATTTGCAAAAATCTAGGGTAAGCCAAAGTCATTTTACTTCCCTTGTTTTTACACATCCCTTCAAAAATCATTTTTGAAAAATTATACTTAAGCCCACGTGTTATACAAACCAAAGCACTTGCAATTGACCTGTTTATTTCATTAAAAGAAGTACATTTTGGACTTAAGCATTGTAAAAGGACATGTATCAAATATTTCCAGTCAGAGGGAAATTCCTGCTTATGATATTTATTTAAAGTGACATCAGCAGGAATAGGATAACCCAATTCCCTAAGACCCTGTTCTATTGTTGCTATGGCAAGAGTAGTCACACCATCAGCGTCATCAAGACGCAAAGCTTGGCGAACCAAAGCTTCAGTGACCACCCATGTTCTTCCATGAACAGTAGATGTTAATGTGGTCACTCCATTAGTTGTTGTGGAACTAACATTGTTCCAAAACTGTCTAATGTGTGCGACAGGGACTAATGGTGTATGAGAAAGTGCATACCTCAATGAAGATGCATTTAAAAATGCCACCATCTGTGAATACTGAGGAAATAAAGCATCATCAGCAGTCAAGTAAGCGATCATATTGTGTTGGCTCTTGAACTCCAATGTTAAATTCTTTGAGTTGAATTTGGGTGCCATGTTTTAAAGCTGTTTAGGTTATATGATATGGAAAAATCTAGGAGGAAAAGTGTTAGACAAGAAAATATGAATACCCAGAATAAAAAGATTAGCCAAATTTATAGGAGAGATGCATGTTTTTGATTGGTCAAAAATGAGGCGGTTATATTCAAAGAGCAATCATGAAAATCTTGAATCAAATATAACTTATCTCATGCATTAATTAAAAGTAACTTCTCCCCAAAATTACGGCCAAAGATTAGTCAAAAAATAACAACTGGGTAGGGCCCACTAGGTGTCAACGGTCAAAAATAGCCCATCAGCGCCCAACGGCTATATTTCCTTGTCAGCGTTTGCCTAAAGCCTTGTCAGCGTCACGATTGGACGTAACAGCGTTTGGAGAAAAACTTGTCAGCGTCTAAAAAGTAAAAATAAAAATATTTAAAAAAGAAAAAGACCTTAACAAAGTAATTTATCCTAAGGGAAATATCTTACAAGTTGATAATAATTACTGGGCGGCAAGCACTGTCCATTTATACACACTTGCATAAGCAAGATAGACACAAATGTCCTCTAGAGTCCCTTGCTAACCAAAATACTTACCAACAAAGTTATTTCATAAAATTCTTTGTAACTCCCAGGTAAACCCATATCCAAAGTATTCCCAAGTCTCCCATCAGACCATAACCAATTCTAAGTCAAAAATGTCTTGGCAGCATGCAAAGTTGATATACTATGCATGCTACAGTGCCTCATGGTTTAGTAAAACTAACCCATACTCACCTGTGGACACAATCTAGAATTGTGATGAGAGTATTCTAAGAATACCCAAGAGTCCTAAAGGTTCCTTAAACCTCCCCTCAAACTATGATACATGAGTTCGCAACAATATATATGAACATTAAAAAGTTATGTCAAGATAGGAATATAAATATTCCAACCATCATCCATAAACAAAACATGTCCAAATAGCTCTTCAAAGATCCATAAGCAACTCTGTATCCAATGGCATAAAGCCACCATTACCTGCACATTTAGATGAAAACCACAAAACTAACATTTGTTGCTGACAGCGTCCCGACAACACTTATCAGCGGTGAAGGAACTCTTGTCAGCGTTAGACCATAATATCTCCAACAACAGCAAAATAACACTTGACAGCGTTACATTTACCTTTGTCAGTGTTAGAAAAATAATGTGGAAAATCTAAATCATCACAAAGACCAATAACAATGCATTATTCTGTACATACTTTTACAAAAATATTCCAAAACACATATTAAGTGAGATTAACCATTCCAATATTTGTTACCAAATATTGAAATCTTCCAGCATCAAAAGGTTTAGTTAATAAATCAGCTACATTATCTTCAGTATCTACCCTATCTGGTTGTATTAAACCTTTCTCAAAGCAATCTCTTATAAAATGATGTCTAATTTCTATGTGTTTGGTTTTAGAATGATGTACAGGATTTTTAATAATGCATAAAGTACTGTTATTGTCTACAAAAATCTTGGTATGCATAAAATTATACCCATAATCCAACAGCTGGTTCTGAATCCATAAGACTTGTCCACAACAAGCAGCTGCAGCAACATATTCTGCTTCAGTTGTAGAGTTGGCCACCACTGTTTGTTTCTTGCATTGCCAAGATATTAATCTGCTCCCAAGAAACTGGCATCCACCAGTTGTGGATTTCCTATCAAACTTGTCACCACCATAATCACTGTCTGAATATGCAATAAGGTCCAAGGGAGAATCTTTTGGGTACCATAATCCAAGATCTGGATAACATCTTAGGTACCTAAAAATCCTCTTCACAGCAAAAAGGTGACATTCTTTGGGAGTCACTTGATGGCGTGCACATGCACACACAGCAAACATGATGTCAGGTCTTGAGGCTGTAAGATACATCAATGAACCAATCATTGATCTATAGTGCCTAACATCCACATCCTTTCCAGCTCCAAGTTTTCCCCAGGGGTGTTGTCTGTCCATAGGAGTAGAAGCCTCCTTCTCATGTGGAGAAAAACCATACTTCTTCAAGATTTCAGCTACATACTTGTCCTGGGAGATGAAGATACCATCTTCTTTCTGCTGAACTTGTAAACCTAGAAAGAAGTTCATCTCACCCATTGCACTCATCTTGAATTTGTCTGTCATGAGCTTGGAAAATTCCTCACTCATGTTTGGATCAGTAGAGCCAAAGATGATGTCATCAACATAGACCTGCACAAGTAACACATGTTTTCCTTTCTTCTTTGTAAACAGTGTCTGGTCTATGGTGCCCCTCTTGAAACCATTTTCCACCAAGTAGGTGGACAATGTACCATACCATGCTCTTGGGGCTTGATGAAGGCCATACATTGCCTTCTTTAATCTATAAACCTTGTCTGGATTCTCAGGATCTTCAAAACCAGGAGGCTGCATTACATAAACCTCCTCAACAATTTTGCCATAGAGGAAAGCACTCTTCACATCCATTTGATAAACAGTAAAATTCATGCAAGAAGCATAGGCTAAGAAAATTCTGATAGCTTCAATTCTTGCAACTGGAGCAAAGACTTCTTCATAATCTATACCTTCCTCTTGTGTATAACCCTGAGCTACCAAACGTGCCTTGTTTCTGACCACAATGCCTCTTTCATCTTTCTTGTTCCTTAGAACCCATCTTGTCCCAATTGGTCTCACATACCTAGGACAATCAACCAACTCCCAAACATCCTGTATAGCAAATTGATGAAGCTCATCCTGCATTGCTTCCACCCAACTTGGTTCTTTGAGAGCATCAAAAATCTTCTTGGGTTCTTCCTGTGACAGAAAACAGGCAAACAAACATGCTTGTACAAGAGGGGTATCAACCTTCTTGTGTATATTGGCAATAAATCCACCAAGACCTTGATGGGATCTTCTTGTCTGAACTGGAGCCATAACATCACCTATGATTTGAGATGTGGGGTGATCTTTCGCTGTGGAAGTGAGAACTCCTCCTTCAATAACTCTGGTGTCCTCAATTTCACGCTCCATGTTGCCAATATCTTCTTCAGATTCTTCTTCATCAACAGGAATCTCTTCATGGATATTGGAAGGTCCACCCTGTTCAAAATGAGAAGAGAAAAGCTGTGTAAAGGTATCTCCAAAGTCTGAACCTTGCTTGTCAGCGTTAGGGCTAACAGCGTTTGAACTGTTGTTGTCAGCGTTGGAGCCATCAGCGTCTGAATTGGTCGTGTCAGCGCTGGATTTCCCTTTGTCAGCGCTTGAAGAATCATGCATGTTTGTAGTTGGTGGTATCTGAACACCACCATTATCTTTCCTTGCAGCAGTAGCAGCAGCATAATACTCATCTGTCCATATAGGAAGTGTAACAAATTCTTGTGTGGGAGATGATATAACTGCTGGTGGTCCATCCTCCTTAGCAACCTGTATACCTGAAACATTACCAATTCTCTTTTCCAAAACACTTGAAGTTACCTTCACAATGTCTGGATCAGTAACAGGCATATAATTTAAAGCTCTAGACAAAGGTTCTAAGTCAAACAACCAATTTGGACCACTCTCAGGATCACTAGGTTTACTTTCTAAAAACCTAACATGTACCTTTTCAAGTATACGTTTTTCCTTTTTAATGTAAACCCTATATCCTTTACTCTGCACTGAGTAACCCATGAAGTAGCCTTCATCACCTTTTGAATCAAATTTACCTAGGGCCTCACTAGTTTCTAACACAACTACATGACAACCAAAAGGCTTCAGAAAACCAATATTTGGCTTTCTTCCCCAAAGTAATTCATAAGGTGTCTTATTATGTATCTTGTTGACCAATGCCCTATTTTGAACATAACAAGCTGTGTTAACAGCTTCAGCCCAAAAAGCTATAGGAAAGTGGGCATCAGCCAACATGGTTCTGGCTGCTTCAATAAGGGTCCTATTCTTCCTTTCAGCAACTCCATTTTGCTGAGGAGTTCTAGCTATGCTGAACTGCCTAGTAATCCCTTTCTTGGCACAAAAATCATCTAATAACTGATTTCTAAACTCACCCCCATTGTCACTTCTAATAATTTTGACCTCATTACCATTCTTCTTTTCAATTTGGGTAATGAAATTAATCAGACTTAGGGCAGTTTCACTTTTCTTAGCTAAAAAGAAAGTCCATGTGAACCTGGAGTAATCATCAGTAATGACAAAACAATATGATTTACCCTTCAAACTCTCTATATTAGTAGGACCAAAGAGGTCCATATGCAATAAGTGAAGGGGTTTAGAACTAGAGTGCACCTGTTTAGACCTGAATGAGACCTTGTGCTGCTTGCCTTTAAGGCATGCAACACAAGAGTGGTCATTGTGGAAAGCCTTTTCAGGCAAACCATCAACTAAACCAAGCCTCACAAGTCTATTAATATTCTTAAAGTTTATGTGCCCTAGTCTCCTGTGCCAAAGATTACTTTCATCTACTGAGGCCTTAGCATACAGACATGACATTTTATTATTTACCTTAATTCCATTAAGATTCACATTATATATGTCTTTATGCCTTGGTGTTCTAAAATCTATGTATTTCTCATCAGGGAGCTTATAATCTTTGCTTAACACCAAGCACTCAGTATCTGTGAAAAGAACCTTATTTTTGTTATCACACACTTGTGATACACTAAACAAGTTATAATCCAGGTCTTTCACCAAGAAGACATTATCAAACCTAAGATTGTTGGTGACAAGGGTTCCTTTTCCTGTGATTGTGCCGTATCCACCCCCAAAGTATACCTTATCACCATCTTGAATAGGAGAGAAATTGGTCAGATAGTCTTCCTTTCCTGTCATGTGCCTTGAGCATCCACTATCCCAGTATCCATAGTCATTGATCTTCTTCTGAATGCCCTGCACATAAAGAAAACACATTAGTTTTCTTTGGGAACCCAAGCCTTGGAAGACTTGGATTCATTTGGTTGTTCAACAAGAACAGACTTGGTTCTCATAACAACCCCATTTTCATCCCTGTTTGAATGAAATTCCCAGTTAACCCCAATTGGTGTTGACAATGCCTTAGAAATATAATGAAACCTGTTGCATGTCATAGAAATACCAGTATTATTAGGGTTCTGGTCTTGTTTTGGTCTCCATGTTAAGCTAGTAGAAGCTTTAGACCTATTTCCCTGTGGCTGCAAATACCTAGGTTTAGCAGTGTTTCTATCAGCGCTGAAATTACTCCTGTCAGCGCCCCGATTGCTCTTATCAGCGTTGAACCTAGGGTTTGCTACAGGAACCCATTGCCTATTTGACCAAGTATTTGACTTTTGAAAAGGTCTTAGGCCTTGTGTGTTAGACCCTCTAGAAAAGAATGGGGCTGGTCTAACAACTTGTGAACTTTTGTTCACAAAGGTATTGGGTCTGACAGTGTTTGACCTATGTTGACTTTTGTCAGCGCTGAAATGGTTCCTGTCAGCGTTGACATTGGAAGCATTGACACATTTGTAGGCCAAATGTGAGAAGCTACCACATGTATAACAAGCTTTTCTAGACATAGTCTTAGGTCTAGAAGCAAAGAAGCCTGTTCCATGATTACTTACTTGGCTTTTTGGTGACCTAGAATTTCTATACATCTCTGCATATTTAACACTAGGTTTTCTAACATTTTGTGGGCCAAGGTCAACAGGTTTGCCAGTGGTAGGGTGTGTGATCTTAATAGGTTTAGGATCATAGGACTCCACAATTGGTATCATGTTTGGTGTGGGCTCATTTGGACTTTCACACAATAACCCTTCCTTAACAAACAAGGTGTGGTTTGCTTTCTTCCACTCTTCTAGGTCAGTCAGCTTTTGCTGATATTCCTCAACTGGGGAAGTCACTCTAGGTGGAGGAATAAACTCCTCCTCTTGGAATTCTGGCAAGCCAGTCCAAGATAAGTCCCTTGATTGGACACCATAAAAATCCCCAGCTGGTGGTGGAACAACAGTATAATTATTCATCCCAATCCCACTCATATCCTTAGAGTCTCTTTGTTTACTAACACACTCTCCTAGGGATTGTGTGGCCTTATCAAATCTCTGGATTTTAAGACTCACATTATCTTTGTTTTTGTTAGCCTCCTCTAACTGAGCTATCAAATCAAGATTAACCCTATTTACTATATCTTGAACATCCTTACTCTGATGTAACTCATGTTTTAAGATATTTATTTGATCCTTTAAATCAAACTCCATTTTCTTATACTCAGATACTGTCTTTTCTGTTTGGGTAAGAGCAATTTGATAGTTAGATAATTTGCACCTTAGAGTACTTGCTTCATCTAATAACTTAACTATCTCTTGTTTTGATTTTTCAGTATTTAAACGACAACCCTTAGAACAGAAAGCATCATCATATACCTCATTATCTGATGAAGAGGAGGAGTGTGCCATGAGAGCATATTCAGCATGCTCTTCTTTAACTTCAGCAACCAAAGCTCTGTCCTCTTCCTCATTCTTAGCCATCCAGCTCCAATCCCATTCCCCAACGCCATCAATTTGTTGAACAGCAACCATGGCCTTGGGATCTGGGTTCTTAATCATTTGGCTAGAAGGCTTCCCAGCATCAGATCTCCTTGGAGATCTACATTCCCTCATAAAGTGCCCCATCCTATGACAGTTGTAGCACTCCACCTTGGACTTGTCAAATCCAGCAACATCCTTAGCATTAAAGGTCATCTTCTTCTTGAACCTTTTATTGAACCTGTTTGCTCTTAAACTTACAAGAGCCATAGTCCACTTTATATCCATCTCTTCCAATTGTTCATCACTTATCTGCTCAAGATCTTCATAAGTGATTCTTGAATCACTAGGCAAAGAAGCAATGAAGGCACACACAGTGTCAAGATCAAAACCAGCAGGTTTAATTCTATCAGCGCCATGATTGTGTGTGTCAGCGCTTGAGTACAAAGCGTTGACAGGATATGATCCAGCGCTGACAGATTGACATCCAGCACTGACACCTTGAGATCCAGAGGCTGAATGTCCATAAAAGTTCATGGAATCAAATTGGCCTTCACTTTGTGAAAAGAAGGCCATGTTGCTGCTGGAAGATTTGTTATCACTCTCCAATTGCCATTCATTCTCCAACAGCCTTAACTTGTTGAAGATGTCATCAAACCTGGAAGTCTTGTGGGTGTTATTGACAAGAATAGATCTTGTCTCAATCTTCCATACATCACCAAGGCTTTTGAGAAAAGTAGCATTCAATTCAGGGTCATCAATCTGTTTTCCCATGAAGGAAAGTTGACTTGTGATGTCAAGTAGTCTACTTCTCACACTGCTGAGATTCTCATTAGGTTGAGCTTTAAAGACAGCATACTCATGCAAGAGTTGCTTCTTCTTTTCTTCTTTTGTGTCAGCATTGCCACCATGTGCTACTTCAAGAGCTTCCCAAAGCTCTTTTGCAGAATCAAAACGTTTGTACTTATGCTGATTCTCATGACCTAGGGCATGTTTCAAGATGTTCAAAATTTTCATGTCCACCCTCTTCTTGGCTATGTCTTCAACAGCTACCGCTCTCCCATCATCAGGCTTTTCCACTTTATCAGCTTCTGGACAATTAGGAATAGCTGACCTTGCCTCAATAGCAGCAGTAATCTTTGCTGCTTTATCGAATGTGTTCCCATATTCGATAATTTCCCAAAGAGTGTAGTCATGAATAGCTATGTATTGCTCAAAATTGGACTTCCAAAGTTCAAAGTTCCTGGCATCAAACATGGGAATTTTGATGCTAGGGTTTGAGAAGTTGTTTTGAAGCAAAGCAGGAGGTTGATTTGTGCCAGACATGGTGTTTTTAGGGTTTTGAGAATTTAGGGTTTGGTGTTTTAGGGTTCTGCGTTACTTAAAGATCAAAAGTTTCTCAACAAGCTCTGATACCACTTGTTGATCCCAAACTTAGATCGATTAAGCTTTGTGTAAACGAGATTAGATCAAGTACTACACGTAGAGAAACCTTTGCTTATGAGTAAAGTAACAAAGTGTTATGCGGAATTAACACTTGATCTAAAACACAATGATGTTAAACAAACTTTCACTTTGATTAGAATAATCGTACTTGATTACAATGAAAGAGTTTTAACAAACGAATACTATGAAAACTGATATATGACTTTAACCTAAAAGACCTTCTTTTATAGAACAAGAAGTCTTGTACAATAAGCTATGAATCAACTATTCTAGGTAAAGATAATAATAGAAAATACAATGTCGTGCTTATCTTTACCATACATAAATAAAGAAACAAATAAACAAAAGATATTCTATCAGTGTCAATCTTCAAGGCTGTCAGCGTTGACTTCTATCAGCGTCCAAAATCAATCTATCAGCGTTGACTTTCTTCTTATCAGCGTTTGGTGATCTGACCCATATTTTATTCCCAACACCTTCCTCATAAGTGGTTTTTATATCTCAAAATTGTCATATGTTATTTTGATCAATTTTTGAGGGGGAGCGTTTTAAAATCAAGCCTTTTAATGTTGTTGGGTACATCTCTAAAATTGTCATATTTTATGTATCCAACACATTCCGAAAATGATATGAAATTGTCAAATGTAATATATTATATCGGAAAAGGCATCTCAACTCCGTACATCAACATATTTTGTGGTGTCGTTTTTCTAAAATTTTGTCAAATTTTGTCTCAAGACACACATATATTGCTGAGGGGGAGCGACCCGACTGAAAATGTTCCATGATTCATGCGTGCACACATGTTTCTCTCCCGTCGTTTTTTAAGAAATTGTCATATTTTAATCAATTAGTATCTCTAATATGATGTTTTTATATTAGAGATAGGGGGAGAAAATGTGATTAAAATGTAATATATCGCAACAAGTGATCTTAAAGACTCAAGTGCAACTCTTTCCTTCACATGCCAAACTATTTCGTATATCGATGCATGTGTGTAGGGGGAGCTTTTCGGAAATGTAAAACTTTCAAGTGTTAAAAGTTTTGATTTTTATCAAACACTTTGAATGGTTTTCAATGGTTTATGGTTACGATCTATACCCAAAACAACCTACTATCCACGACGGAACGATGGAGTCAAAAGGTGGTTTAGGATAGGAAACTAAGTCCTATGATCCAACCAGAACCGGAGGGATCTACCCAAGCACATTCCATAGCTAGAAATAGTTGTCCTTAGGAAAGATGGAGTGAAATGAAGCTGAATGCGGACCAAGTACTTAAGTTAGCACTGGAACAATCACAACAAGGTGCTAATGATGACGTATTGGTAAGCATTGAAGGAGTTGAATATTCTATGCAACTTAGGTAGAAACCGGGTTAACACATCTTTTGAAGACAAGTGTCATGGACCCAGTGATGCGATGCACAACCCTTCCCCAGCCATTCGAGTTTCTCTCAAAAGAAACTTGTCTCATTGTCACGAAGATCAACACGTATCTATTGACTTTCTCACTCCGAGTCAGTTAATATTGAAAAGGTGGCAGTCTGCTCCAGCCTCCGATTACCAAAATGCACTTATTGAGTCTAGAGCCAAACGAGATCTATCTATCATCTCACTAGGACACAATCGAATCCTACGCATTATCCTTGTGATATTGCCAGAACATCTGAGTGATACGATTCACAATGAAGATGGAAATCCTGCTTGAGCCAACATCAAACAAGCTCATGGTAGGTAACTTGTGCGATTCTACACGAATCAAACTTGTGAGAACTGGAAAGCAACTAAGTTTGGATTCTTAATTGATTCAAACTTGATTCCAGGTTTCTTCGCAAAATCCATGTGATCTTGCCAGAACATTCAGAGTGACACTCATTAGTGTTCACAGTGACGAATGGAAATCCTTCCAGTGTCAACATCAAACAGCACTGCGGTAGGTAACTCGCAAGATTCTCTATGAATCAAGCTTGTGACAAACTGGAAAGCAACAATGGTGCGATTCTTTTAGAATCAAACTTGTTCCAGGAAATCTGAATTGACGACTCTAATCAGACGGATAATTTATCCTTATGATTCACTCTTTACGTTCGCAGTCTGCTTTGAGACGGTCGAGTAAAGAGAACTGGCTACTACCGCCGGGAAACCCTGTCAAGGAGGTTCTTAATCGAATCTACCTGATCACAGGTACGGTATTTAATACCGTTTAACGGTCTTCACCGACCGGAGGTAAAACGCTACCGAGTTAGGATGAAATGTTCAAAGCCATTTTATCCGTGTCTATATGTGTTGCTGCATATCAAGAAGGTGGCGTAGCTGTGTAACCGATGTCGATTCAGAAGTCACAAGAGCACAAGATGGCGATAATCAAGATACCTAAGAATGTAAGAATGTAATAGGTCATCTTAGTCACAAGGAGTACAGATGAAGATCTCAAGCACTCAAAGTCAAATGACAAAGGCTCAAGATAAAGATCACGAAAGCATGAAGGAACAAAGCTGTTACAAACAAGATCAAGACCAAGATACAAGACCAAAGCAAGAAGATCTCCTCTACAAGAATGTATTCACTCAACCATCTTATGCTTTTTAAGCATTTTAAGATGACCGATACATTGGGGGAGATTGTTAGCCCTATATTTTATATAGTCGAACAAGAATGTAATAGGTCATCTTAGTCGTTAAAAGGTCTTGTATTGTAATAGGTTAGTCAGGAAAACCGGGCTTGGACTTTAAGCTAATATTGTCTAAATTAGGGGCGTAAGCCCAAGACTAAGCCAAGCCCGGCCCAAGTCACAAACCCACGGCCCATGGAAAGCCCATTGGTTCGTGGGGTATATAACCCTCTTTCACATGTGAAAGAGGGTGTTGGTTCATTTCATTAAACACATAGTTTTAGTGTAAACCTTCCACTTCTCTCTCTACTTTCTCTTTCTACTTTTCTTCTCTTTCTCTCTCTAAGAATCTTGTGTTATGGATTGAATAGGAACAACAGTTCCGAATAAACTTCCTTTAAAATCTTCCGAATGAGTTTTTGTTTAAAAAGTTCCGAATGAGCTGAAAGTTCCGGATGAGTGAAAAGTTCCGAATGAACGTTTGTGGTTTAAGTTCCGAACGAGTTTTTCTTGAAAAGTTTCGAATGAGTTTTATTTCCATTTCTTCCGAATAAACTTCCGGACCAAAAGTTCCGGACGAACTTCCGGATCAACAAGTTCCGGACCAAAAGTTCCTGACGAACTTCCGAACCAATCTTCCGAAGAAAGTTCCGAGTGAAGGTTCCGAGTTAACTTCCGAACAAAGTTCCGAATCAAGGCTTCCGGGTGAAAAGTTCCGAATCAAGGGTAAACTTCCGAATCAATTTTCTTTCTTTGAATATTTTTAAGAGTTACTGTATTACTGTTTCTTTATTTCATATTTTTATTTTAACTGTTACTTTAATTTTAATTTTAATTTTAATTTTAATTCTAGTATTGTTAGTGGTCATTAAATTAATTGTTTTTGATTTAGGTTTTCATTTTAACTCATTTAAACTTTTTAGTAGATTAGAAATCCAAACCCCCCTTTTTTAGTAACCAAGAACAATCATTCCACTTAAGACCAAGATCAATTCGAGAGGATTCCGAGAGACATAAACTGAACCCATAGCAAAATGTTTGTATCAAATGGCGCCGCTGCCGGCTCTTCTCGTTAAGATCAAAAGTTTTTTGTGAGAACTTGGATTTTGGGATCCGTTCCCCGTGAACGTTACTTTTTCATAAAAATTTTCAAAAAATCCTAAAAAATATAAAATTTTCAAAAACACAAAAAAAAAAAAAAAAAAAATTGCTTTGCTTTTCTTTGTTCGTTCTTTTGCAGGTGTATGCGCACTCGATGCACGTCTTATCAAGAGCCCGAGCCTCTCGATAACTTAGACATGGCCGGTGTACAAAACAACAACAACATACCACCACCAAACAATAATAATAACAACAACAACCCACCTTTCAACAACATGAATAACAACAACAATGAGCCCCTTCCGGATAATCGCCCGATGATTGAACTGCTGCAAGCTCATGTCGATGGCAACACTGATCCAATTGTTATACCAGCAATTGCAGCCAACAATTTCGAGCTAAAATCAGGCTTTATCCAGATGGTCTCCGCTCAACCATTCTTGGGACGTACCATTGATGATCCACACGACCACATCAAGAGATTCTTGCAACTCACTAACACGGTCAAGTTCAATGGTGTTCCACAAGAGGTTATCAGATTACAACTTTTTCCCTTTTCTTTAGAGGGACAAGCCCGGCATTGGCTTTCTAAGGAACCGCCACAGAGTATTCTCTCGTGGACGGATTTGGAAACAAAGTTTATCAATTACTTTTTCCCACCCTCTCGTACTACCGCTTTGCGGAATGAAATCATAAATTTTGAACAAAAGTACGATGAGTCGTTCAGTGAATCTTGGGATCGCTTTAAAGATCTTTTAAGAAAATGCCCACAACATGGTTTTACCAAAGTACATCAAATTAATACTTTTTACAATCGTTTAAGCATGAGTGACCAAGATTCACTAAACAGTGCCTCGGGAGGTAATCTTTTGGCTAAGACTTCCAATGCTGCTTGGGACATCATTGAGAATAAATCTCGTCTGCAAACCAAGAGTGTTCGGACCAATGTCGCTAGTGCTAGCACTAATGACAGCAACAAGCGACTGGACAAAATCACTACGCTTCTTGAATCGCTTGTCACCCACACCGTTAACAACAACAGCAGCAACGCTAAAAACGCTCAAGTTAACGCTGTCAGCCAACCTTGTGAGATATGCGGTGGTCCTCACTCTTACACCACTTGTACCGCTACCCAAGATTACCCTGTAGAGAATGTGAATGCAGCTTATGGCACCTATCCTCAACCTGCTTATCAAGCCCGTCCTCAAAGTGACCGTAACTTGCTGAGCTACCGTTATAACAATTATCTTTCCCCACCTGGTTTTCCCCCAACCAGCTCAAACCAACAACAAAACCTCAATCGCTCTCCTCAACAACAACAACAACCTCGTACACCATACATTCCACCCCACAAGCAGCAACAACCACCTCAACGAAACAACCAAGTCTACCAGCAACCTGCTTATCAACCACCCACATACAATGCTCCTCCAAACCAACCCACCGCTCTTCACCAAGAAGTGGAAACTTATATGAGGACTAACGATGTGATAGTGGGAAATCTTCAGAGAGAAGTGCTCAACCTTAAGGCAGACTTGGTCAAACAAGGGAACTATTTGAGAGCCGACATGAGAAATACGTTGGATAGTCAAACGAATGACTTGAAGAACATGATGGCTAGTTTCTTCCAAGGTAGTCAACCCTCTTCTTTGGGTACTCTTCCGAGTAACACCGTTGCGAATCCAAGAGGGGAGATGAAAGAAATCACCACTCGAAGTGGCAAAGGTACCAAGGAACCCGAGCTTCCTATACCTCCACAGGTGGTTGTGACTAAGGAGAACGAGTCACCTGCTCCTATTTCTCATCCTTCTACTTCCCCAATTTCTCCACCTCTTCCTTCTACCCCTTCTCCACCCGTGGTTGTGAGTGATCCTATTCACCTAAAGCCTTCTTCTTCATCCAATATACCTTATCCTTCAAGGTTGAGGAAAGAGAAGCAAAAGAGCAAGGATGATATTCAAGTTTCAAACTTTCTCAAAATGTTTAAACAATTGAATTTTAACATCTCCTTTGCCGAGGCTCTCGCTCACATGCCCAAATACGCTAAGATGTTTAAAGATCTTCTCAACGACAAGGAAAAGCTTCTTGATATTTCCAACACCCAACTTAATGAGAATTGCTCTGTAGTGCTCTTAAGGAAATTGCCAACTAAGCTTGGTGATCCGGGTCGTTTCCTCATCCCTTGCAACTTCCCGGGAGTAGAGAATTGCATGGCCCTAGCCGATCTAGGTGCCAGTATTAATCTAATGCCTCTAAGCATTTGGAAGCAATTATCTCTCCCTGAGCTAGTCCCCACCAAAATGACTTTGGAATTAGCTAACCGTACGGTTGCTTATCCAGTGGGGATAGCCGAAGACGTCTTTGTAGGAGTCGACAAATTCACTTTTCCTGCTGATTTCGTCGTTGTTGACTACGACATGGACCCTCGTGTGCCATTGATCGTTGGTCGTCCATTCCTGAGGACCGGTCGCACTCTAATCGATGTTGAAGCCGGTGAGCTTATCATGCGAGTGGGTGACGATAAGATCGTCTTCAACATGGGAAAGCTTTCTAAACAGCCTTATTCATAAGAGAGTGTTAATTGTATTGACGTTCTTGATGAGGCTTGTGAAGAACACTTCAAAGATGCTTGTAAAAGTATTCCTACCTCTCTTCCCAATGTTGAGATCGTTTCCTCTATCGACTCATCACTATCTCTATTTGGAGATAGTGATTTCCTTTGGAAAGACTTGGAAGCTACCATGGGAGATGTGAACTTAGATCATGACGATTCTATCACGAATTGGGATGAAGATCTTCGCCTCATTGAAAACCTTCTCAAAGAAGACAATCTTTCTCCTCTATCTCCGACGGTTACTGCTATTGATCCTCCTTCTCCTAAAGAGGTGACTAATGATGATCAATCGTTAGTTTCACCATCTATTGAGGATCCTCCCACTCTTGAGCTTAAGGACCTACCTCCTCATCTTGAGTACGTTTTCCTTGAAGATAACGAGAAGTCGCCCGTCATCATCGCTAAGGACCTAAAAGAAGAAGAAAAAGCCCGACTTGTCGCCGTGTTGAAGAAGCATAAAACAGCTATCGCTTGGAAATTCTCCGACATTCGTGGAATTGATCCTCACTTCTGCACACACAAAATTCTCATGGAGGACGACTTTAAGCCCACAATTCAAAGCCAACGAAGGGTGAATCAAAAAATACATGACATCATCAAAACAAAGGTTATCAAACTTCTTGATGCGGGTATGATTTACCCTATTTCGGATTCATCGTGGGTTAGTCCAATCCATTGTATGCCTAAGAAAGGCGGCATCACCGTTGTGCCCAATGCAAACAACGAGTTGATTCCTACCCGTCTCGTTACTGGGTGGAGAGTTTGTATAGACTACCGCAAACTCAATGATGCCACGAGAAAGGATCATTTCCCTCTACCTTTTATGGACCAAATGCTTGAACGATTAGCGGGTAATGAATATTACTGCTTTCTTGATGGTTTTTCGGGTTATTTTCAAATACCCATCGATCCCCAAGATCAAGAGAAGACAACATTCACATGTCCCTATGGCACATTTGCTTACAAAAGAATGCCTTTTGGCTTATGTAATGCCCCCGGGACTTTCCAAAGGTGCATGTTAGCTATCTTCCATGACATGGTTGAACAAACCATGGAAGTCTTCATGGATGATTTCTCGGTCTTTGGGGATTCCTTCTCTTCTTGCCTTGCCAATTTGGAACGTATGCTTAAGCGGTGCGAAAACACTCGCCTTGTTCTAAATTGGGAAAAATGCCATTTTATGGTAAAAGAAGGCATTGTGCTAGGACACAAAATCTCTAAAGCCGGTCTTGAAGTCGACCGTGCTAAAGTAGATGTCATAGCCAAATTACCTCCACATTCAACCGTGAAGGGTGTGAGAAGTTTTCTGGGTCATGCGGGCTTCTATCGTCGATTCATTCAGGATTTCTCTAAAATCGCTCGCCCGATGACCCACCTCTTGGAAAAAGATACTCCTTTTATCTTTTCCAAAGAGTGCCTTGAAGCCTTCAACGTACTTAAGGATAAGCTTACTAAGGCACCCGTCTTGGTTACCCCTAATTGGGAGCTTCCCTTTGAGTTGATGTGCAATGCTAGCGATTTTGCTATTGGTGCGGTTTTGGGCCAAAGAGTGAATAAACACTTCCAACCAATCCACTATGCTAGCAAGACTATGACGGGGGCACAATTGCATTATACGACAACCGAAAAAGAGCTTTTAGCTGTTGTCTATGCTTTTGAAAAGTTCTGCCCCTATCTTGTCCTTTCCACCACTATCGTATACACGGACCATTCCGCGTTGAAGTACTTGATGACAAAGCATGATTCTAAGCCAAGACTTCTTCGCTGGGTTTTACTCCTTCAAAAATTCAACATTGAAATTCGTGACAAGAAGGGAGCTGAAAACCTGGCCGCGGATCATCTGACCAGACTTGAGGATCCATATCAAGGGGATCATCCGAACAAAGAGATCAATGACTCTTTCCCCCTTGAGACCTTAATGTCTATAGATCTCAATCTCGATGGCACCCCGTGGTTTGCGGATATTGCAAACTACTTAGCGGGTGGTGTTCTCATCCAAGGGTTAACATCCCAACAAAAAAAGAAGTTCTTGAACGATGTTAAGACTTACTTTTGGGATGACCCTTTTCTATTCAAACAATGCGCTGACTTGATTATTCGCCGATGTGTTGATGGACCGGCCGCTTTGGACATTCTCCAAGCTTGCAACAAAGGACCCACCGGGGGTCACTTTGGTCCCAACTACACTGCCAAAAAAGTGTTTGATTCGGGATTCTATTGGCCCACCATTTACCGTGATGCTCACGAAATGGTTAAACATTATGATTCTTGCCAAAAACAAGGCAAGATCACACATAAAGATGAGATGCCTCAAAATTTCATACAAGAATGTGAAATCTTTGATGTATGGGGTATCGACTTTATGGGGCCATTCCCTTATTCTAAAGGCAATAAATACATCCTTGTCGCTGTTGACTATGTTTCCAAATGGGTTGAAGCCAAGGCTTTACCCACTAACGACGCAAGGGTGGTTTGTAAATTCTTGAAACAATTGTTTGCTCGATTCGGTGTTCCTCGTGCTATTATCAGTGACCGCGGGACTCATTTTTGCAACGATCAATTTGCAAGAGTCATGGCGAAGTATGGTGTCAATCACCGTCTTTCCACCGCTTATCATCCTCAAACCAACGGTCAAGCCAAAATATCCAACCGTCGATTGAAAAGAATTTTGGAACGTACTGTGGGAGAGCATCGCGCCGCGTGGGCCGATAAGTTAGATGATGCTCTGTGGGCTTTCCGTACTGCTTACAAGACCCCGATCGGCTGTACGCCTTATCGTCTTGTGTACGGGAAAGCTTGCCACCTCCCTATCGAGCTAGAACATAAGGCATACTGGGCCTTGAAGTGGGCTAACTTTGACATCAACAAAGCCGGTGATTTTCGCAAGATTCAACTCAACGAGCTACAAGAATTGAGAAATCAAGCTTACGAGAACTCATTGATCTACAAGGAGAAGACCAAGATGATCCACGATGCTAAAATCAAGAACCGATAGTTCCACGTTGGTGATCAAGTCTTACTCTTTAACTCTCGGTTGAAGATCTTCTCAGGCAAGTTGAAGAGCCGCTGGTCTGGTCCATTCACCATCGCCAATGTTTTTCCCTATGGCACCATTGAGCTTTCTCAACCAAATGGGCCCATCTTCAAGGTGAATGGCCAGCGTTTGAAATTGTACTTTGGTGAGGACATCTCTCAAGAGATGATTCCATCCCTCACCACGTTCCCCATGAACTAATTTTGGGTCGAGTCAGGCTCGTGACTCGGTTATCAAAAACAAGCGCTCCTCGGGAGGCAGCCCGAGTATCTATCTTTTACCGTTTAACCTCCTAAGTGTCGGGGGACTTCTATACGTGTTTGTCTTTGTGTGGTGATGTGATTACAGGGATAAGTGCACTCTTGGAATCTTTGAAGAACCGTGCTCCCGTGTTATCCGAAATCCGGTTTTATCTCTCAACTATCGTGATTCAATTTTCTCCATACTCACATTTGAAATTGATCACTTTAGTCGTCTGTTCCTTAACTCGAGTTAACCAACGTGCACAATGTCATAAGTGTAGAGGAGACTTTTCCCACATGCTTAAACATTGAGGACAATGTTTATCTTAAGTGTAGGGGGGACTTCTATCGAAGTTTTAAGTGGACTTTTCCATGAAAATGCCTTCATTTAACCGGAAAATCATATTTTTCAACATTTTTCAAATTTTTTATTAACTTTGGCCATTTAGCTGTAATTTTTAAATTTTTATCGTTGCTTTCATATGTATATATCCCGCAATAAAGTCAAATTTTAATAAAGTGGTGTAGCTAGTTTAGAAGTCTTTGACATATTAGGCCCGTTGCATTTATTTTGACTCAACCCGAATAGACTTATCCAAGTTTATTCTAGCTAGTATCCTTAACCATGTAGACCTTAATTGGTTTATTAGGCTAAGTGTCCACGAGTCTCATTATTTGAGATTTTAAAATTGTGGAGGACGAGAAATGATAGAGTCTATTATAAGTCGGTATTCTTGCACAAGCTCACTTGGTGTAATTATTTTCCTATTCTCCCATCACTTGCTAATAATTTATCTGCAATAAGTAAGGTCGTACGATTTGAAAGGTTACTTAGCTTCTAGCCCAAGATCGTTTAAAAGTTGCTCGGTAATGATAAGAGTTCATAGCCAAGGCATAACTTATGAAGCGGGGCGCGAAGATTGGCGAGTCCGAAAAGGCCCTAACAAGGCATGAGGATTCCATTTTATTGCTAAAGATCCAAGGTGATGTGAAAAGCATTATTCCCAAAGTCAATATGAAGGATCAAGACCCACGACGAAAAGCAATCAACTCCCATAAAGATCATGGAGAAGTCTATCCGAAAAGACCCTAACAAGGTATGAGGATAAATAGATCCAAGTCCGAAAAGGAGGCGGATCGTTGTATCTCAAAATCCCAAATAGAGATTGAAGAAATAATCATGAAGTCGTTGTCGACAAAGTTGGAGTACCCCTCAAAAGTCTCCAAGTGAAGAAACTCTATAAACGATGAAAAGACCATTATCTCAAGCACGTCTCTCAAGATATGAAGTATGAAGTACATGCCAAATATCGGCCCGAGAAAGGTCTCAAATCGTGAACCGAGTTATACCAAGATATGAACTTTTTGATATCCCGAGAAGCAGTTTTAAGAGATTTTGTCCTTTAGCTAACTATTGATCAAATCGTCCTACTTTGCTTTCCGCCTAAATAAACTATCGAAATAAGTCCAAAAATGCATCTTCATGGTCATTCTAAGACAAAAATAAAATATAAGAGATACACCTAGGAATAAGGGAGTCTAAGCATTTAATTAAGCCATGTGAGTAAGTGTTTGAATTGCTAACTTATAATAACAATGATCTCGTTTTTAAGCTTAGTTTGGGGAACGTGAAACTTGAGGGTGATAAATCTTCGCAGCACCAAAGCCCTAATGTAAGTCCTTGATTTCTTTGCAAGTTATTTCCATCCTTTTGTTTACTTTAAAGTTTTAATTTCTATTAGTATTTTAATTTTTGTTTAGTAGTATTTAAATAAGGCCAAGGTTGATTAATTATGAGAAAAGTGTAAAATTGCTTTATCACTAAGCATTGCATGAGGGCATGGCAATGGTTAAGTGTAGGGGATTTGATAGGTGTGTAAACACCCATCCTTTTACCACTTAATTCTGAGTAAAACGAGACCAAAACACGTATTTAATATCATTTGTTTGGAATTATGCGTGGTTTTTGTGTTTATTGTGTTTTCAGAGCCAACTGGATGGATAATGGAGAAAACATGGGATTGCACGGGATTTATCGAAGAAAAAGACTCAAGATGAAGTCTATTGTCCAAGAGATGCAAAAGATTTGAAGTCACTGGGCCTATTTGACGATTTATCGAAGAAAAGGACCAAAGATGGAAGATTTACATAAGTCGAAGAAACTCAAGTCTATTAAACGAAGAAATTAAAAGACGAGTTAAAATTAATCGACGACAAATCCCGATTCAGAATCGAAAACGTCAACTTTTCTGAAAAGACGAGAAGACAAGAAGAACGGGAGAAAGCCCACTCACCAACCAAAAGACAAGGCTATATAAAGCCCTCCCCTCACACAACTAGTGCCAGTTTTTAGTTTTCTCTTTTCCTTCTTTTTCTCTTTTATGTTTCGTTCCATCACCAACACCACTAGGGTGTTTGGTGATCTTGATCTTTGTTCTTTTAATCTTGTAAATTTAATCCTTGTTTTGTTATTTTTGAATACATTAAATCATCAATACAAGTTCTTGTTTAATCCTTCCATTTTATCTTGATTCATCATCATCTTTCTCTTCAAGTTCTTAAGTTTTTATTTTATTTTATTTGATCTACAAAAGTTGTTGGGTTTTGTGTTTTTGTTGATGGGATTTGTAGTTTATGGTTAGTAGATGCTTTGTGTTTAGCTTTATTTAAGATTTGGTGAAAAACTTGGTGATTTTTGGATTAAAATTGGTTTCCTTGTTCTTCGGGGTAGTTACTGTATCTGAGTTTCCCAGACTTCCGGATGAACGCCAAAAGTTCCGGATGGAGGTTATTTCCAAAAGTTCCGAATAAGTAAGAAGTTCCGAATGAATGTGCCTTTAAAAAGTTCCGAATAAACTTCCTTTAAAATCTTCCGAATGAGTTTTTGTTTAAAAAGTTCCGAATGAGCTGAAAGTTCCGGATGAGTGAAAAGTTCCGAATGAACGTTTGTGGTTTAAGTTCCGAACGAGTTTTTCTTGAAAAGTTCCGAATGAGTTTTATTTCCATTTCTTCCGAATAAACTTCCGGACCAAAAGTTCCGGATGAACTTCCGGATCAACAAGTTCCGGACGAAAAGTTCCGGACGAACTTCCGAACCAATCTTCCGAAGAAAGTTCCGAGTGAAGGTTCCGAGTTAACTTCCGAACAAAGTTCCGAATCAAGGCTTCCGGGTGAAAAGTTCGGAATCAAGGGTAAACTTCCGAATCAATTTTCTTTCTTTGAATATTTTTAAGAGTTACTGTATTACTGTTTCTTTATTTCATATTTTTATTTTAACTGTTACTTTAATTTTAATTTTAATTTTAATTTTAATTTTAATTTTAATTTTAATTCTAGTATTGTTAGTGGTCATTAAATTAATTGTTTTTTATTTAGGTTTTCATTTTAACTCATTTAAACTTTTTAGTAGATTAGAAATCCAAACCCCCTTTTTAGTAACCAAGAACAATCATTCCACTTAAGACCAAGATCAATTCGAGAGGATTCCGAGAGACATAAACTGAACCCATAGCAAAATGTTAGTATCAGGACTCCCCCACGAGGCACCTTGTTTTTGATAACCGAGTCAAAAGCTCGACTCGAATCCCCATAAATGTGATCATTTAGGGATAATCATGGTGTGGTCAATTTTTGGTGGGGCTTACATGATAAACAAGGCCCAAAATCAACCGGTATTAAGGACTAAGTCCTTTGATGATGCAAAATACCGGGATCGAAGATGGCGTTCTCGTTTTCATTGGAAAAACTAACAATGCCACTTTAAGGTGTGCCAACAAAAACTCAAAGAGTTTCAAGAAAATAGATGAGAAATAGAAGGGTGGGACAATGGGTAAGTCTCTAAAAACATGAGCTACTCGAGGTAGACTCGCACCAATCAAATGAAAAGATTTTCCATTTATTGCATCGATGGAAGACCGAGATTTCCCTTTATAAGCAATTACAGGGTCAAATATCTCGTCCTCGGTGGAGAAAGGGGAGGGTACATAAGGGGATTCCCCCACACTAAGTCCACACAAAGCATCGTCAAAAGGAGAAGACGAGCTTGTAGTACTCAATAAACGTGGTGATGACGGAGTTAGAATTGTAGAAAAATGTTTTAAATTCAATTCAAAATCTTTTCCTTTTTCATCTTTTAAACTCTCCTTGTGAAAACCCGATTTAATTATGTCAAAAATGTTTGGTGTATCTAAAGCAATGTTAGTCACACTAAAAATTCTCACATTTTGAAATCTTTTTGGTTTAGGTGGTGGTAAGTTTTCAAATCTTTTGTCAGCAAAGAAAACCTCCCCATTGGGATCAACGTATTCATCATCCGAAGATTCACTCGAGATTGGAATCGTAGGCTTAACACTCTTAACCTCCACCGGCGAAGGGGACGGAACTTCATTTTTCTCAACAACTCCTAAAACTCTATTTTAAATTCTTTTGCAAATGTTTTTGATGGGATTGACATTGTACAAAGATGTGATAGAATACACATGAGAAAGAGTGGAGTTTTGGGTTGCATTAATGACGAGTTCTTCCTCATTGAAACGAAGAGTGATTTTTCTTGCATGCACATTGATAAGTGCTCTCGAGGTATCCAAAAAAGATCGACCTAAAATTAACGGAACTTTAGGATCGATGGGAATGTCAACAACAATAAAGTCTACGGGATAGTAGAACTTTCCAACTTTCAAAAAAACGTCCTCGGCAACTCCACAAGCTAGAATCGTAGAATGATCGGCCATCTCGATTGACATTCTTGAATGAGTGAGATTGGGAAGATTGAGCGATTTAAAAATCTCAAGAGGCATCAAATTAATACTAGCACCAAGATCGGCCAAGGCGTAGCATTCTTCCATGTCTTGGATAGCACATGGGATTAAAAACTTTCCAGGATCACCGACTTTTTGAGGTATGCGGCTTAGAAAAACCGAAGAACAACTAGATGATTTTTGCAATTTTTCTTTGTTATTCAACATACTTTTTAAGTTCGCGGCAAATCGAGGCATCATGACTAAGGCGTCGGCAAAACTTATATTAAAATGCAAGTCACGAAACATTTTCATGAAGAGTTCAAATTGATAGTTATTTCGTTCTTGTGCCTTTTCCTTGTCTCGTCTTGAAGGGTAGGGTAAAGGTGGTGTGGGTTGGGGCAAAGTAGGCATAGGCATCGGCCTTGGAATCTCGGGTTCCATGATAGGTATTGGTTAAACCGTAGGTGTGGTTTGAGCGGTACTTCGTGGGCTTGTAATTTGCTCCTTTTCAACCACAACCTCGGTTTCTTTCTCTTTTTCCTTCTCCATAGAAGTACTTGGACGAGAAACGGGTTCTTTGAAAGTTTTACCACTACGAGTAGTAATAACCTTCAATTCTCCTTTCGGGTTCACGATGGTATCACTAGGAAGACCACCCGAAGAAGAGGGCTTACACATGATAGCTTCAAACATCTTAGCCATTCGGGCCTCAAATTTTGATTGCCTAGCATCCGCTTTTAACAACTCTTGCTTAATCTCATGTTGTCCTTGCTCCATTTTTTGTTGATTTTGTTGGAGACGTGTGACATTTCCTTCCATTTTATTAGCATGAGTTTTAAGTTCATTAGCAAGTTCGTTTTTAAGCTCGTTTTTCAACTCGGATCTTAAGCTAACCATTTCACGTTGCATATTGTCAAACTTAGCATCATTAGCCTTTGCATAATTCAAAAATTCTCCTTGAAGATTTTTGGTGTGATCGTTTTGAAAACCTTGGGCATTGTTTTGAAAATCACGGTTTTGGTTTTGATTAGAAACTTGCCCATTTCCACTTTGGTAATTACCTTTGTTGTAATTTCTTCGATTTCCTTGGTAATTTCCACCTTGGTTGTTGTTTCGATAGTTATTAGCATTTTGATTTGGTGGAGCTTGATTTTGGCGGGAACCTTGACCGATTTGGTTATAAGTTCCCGTGGCTACATAAGCACTCGAAGTGTTACCATCCGCGGTAATGCACTCGGAAAGATCATGAGCTCCACCACACGACAAACAACTCTTAGAAACCGCTTTAACCGAAGCGGAATTCGAAGCTTCTTGAGCTTTCCAATGGGACATAAGGCTAGCAAATCTATCAAAAAATCGATTTTCTTCATTTGCTTCATCATGTAAAGCATTGATACTACGAGACGATGATGAGCCCATTTTGGCAACACTCGGTGTGTTACGAGGGCTATAAACCTTAGACCTATTCTCAATTATGACCAAAGCTTCTTAAACCGTTTTACACAAAAAATTACCACCCGCGGCGGCATTTAAATAATCTCTTTCATGATCATTAAGTCCATTGTAAAACGTGACGATTTGATGTAAGTCGGAAAAACCGTGATGAGGACATTCATGTAACATCTCCTTAAACCTATTCCAAGCCGTAGAAAAACTTTCATTTGATTCTTGTGAAAATTTAGAAATCTCATTTTTCAAATGCGTAGTCTTAGAGGGCGGAAAAAATTGGTTCACAAATTTCGAAACGAGATCCTTCCACGTGAATATAGAATTGGGTGGCTCTTTCTCTAACCAAATTTTTGCGGGCCCCGCTAAGGATTACGGAAAAAGCATCATCTTAATCGAGTCATTCGAGACATCCTTGAATTTGCACGTGGCGGTAAGACGATTAAATTGGCGGATATGGTTGTGGGGATTGTCCTTCTCATCACCACGGAATTTGTTGTTTGGATCATCGACAACAAACCCGTTTTCACCTCAAAATTCTCCGCAAGGATTGCGGGAATCACAATAGCTTCTCCATAACCCTCGGTGGGTGCTTGAAGCAACTCCATCATAGTTCGATTCGCCATAGTAGGTGCTTCTCGTACAATGGGTTCGTCAATAGGAGACTCCTCACTAGAATGAGTTGGAGTGGGAGTTTTGTTCTTTCGTCTACGTGCACGTTTTGCTTGATTACGAGTGAGCATAAACGTCACGTACAACGAGGAGACGAGCAAAGAAGATTCTTTTTGGTATTTTGTATTTTTTCAATTTTTTTGTGGTTTTTGATTGTATTAACTTTTTTGGAAATTGGTGAATGTATTAAGTAGACAATAATCTACAAATCTCCTCCTTAATCAAATCTCTTGATTAAAGAAGCCTCAAGGAATGAAAACGATCACGTGGAGTGAACGCTTTGATGACTTTAGAACGATGGTGGAACACCAAATCGTTCAAGAGGGTTTAATCAATAGAAACCAAGAAAATATATATGATATGTAATAATACTTTGGGCGGCAAAACCCTCGATTCACTCTCAAAATCAAATACGCACAAGCAAGCAGAGGAAACGAGGCAGCGCGAAGCACTTAAGAGCCTTTTTCCTTTAGGTCGTGAAATACAACCGCCTTATACCCACCTTATAGTTTGTATTATCAAGATTAAGCTTCACGAAAGTATTTATCTATTTTTGCCTTTTTTCTTTGGTTTGAGATTCGAATACAATAATTGGGTAATGACCTCCCAAGTCAAGGTTGTGATTGCTCACGTATTTGGAGTACTTGTGAATTTATTGTTCTACGTATACAATATATTAATAATATTCACACAAAAACCGAAAAACGATAATACGTATTAGTAGAGTGCTACTAATACAAATACTATTATGGCTAATATAAAAAAAAAACAATTGTTCAATCAAAACACAACACGCCTCCCCGGCAGCGGCGCCAAAAATTGATGTAATGTTTTTGCAACCCTTTAGGAAAAGGATGACAAAATAGTGGTAAGCGTTAAGTGTCGGTTTAGGAAAACCGAGCACTAATGACCAAACAAGTTCATTTCCCAAGGAGGCAAGTGCGTTGTGTAATGAATGATGATTTGATTGATGATTTTATTTAAGAAGAATAAAAGAATAGAAATGAGAAAGGAAAGAAAAGACGGTTACGAAGACGGATCGAGCTAAGACGAAAACGCGTTCACGTAAAACCGTAAAACTACAAAATTTAAAGTTTTAACCTAAAAATTCATAAAAATTACTAAAAATCCACAATAAAATTCTAAGAGTTTATAAAAAATCCAAACTTGCTAAAACCTTTTAATTAATTAAATAATGACTTTTTAATGCTAATTAAAGCCCTAAAAATCACAATTAATTATTAAAAAGCCCTAAACAAGATCTAATAGTTTGTAAACCTCAAAAATGACCTAATTAAGCTAAAAACTATTTTTTAAAATTTTAAAACCAATTAAATCTATTTTTAAACACTTAAAAACTATTAAAATCTATTAAAACTTAAATTAATTCTAAAAAATAAATGAAAAGTCCTAAAAAGATTTGGAAAGTTACAAAGCTCCTAATTATATGTCTACAATCTAGGAAAAATGAAAAAAGTAGAAAAATCAAACTTTGAATTTTTAATAATAAAATAATATTAAAATAATCAAAAAAATAAAAAGTTTATAAATAAATTCTAAAAAATTACCAAAAATCCTAAATAATGTAACTAAGACAAAAATGAAAGTAAAAGTTTCTAAAACCTTTTTATTAATTTTATATTAAATTTTAAAGTTAATAAAAAAACCTAAAATCAAATAAAATTAAAAATTAGACTTTTCGAAAACTTTTTGATATGTAAACCTCAAATTACTTAAACAAAGCCTAAAAACTATTTTTCTAAAAATTAAAACCTATTTTTACTATTTTTTAACTAATTAATAATATACGGCTAATAAAAAATGAGTAAAAAATAAATAAAGAAAAGGAAAAATCAAAACTTGTGCCAGAAAAATCCTAAATGAGAATACAGTCCTAGGAAAAATAAACTTAGGCTAAAATGCTTAATGAATAAGCATAAATTTGGCAAAATAAGCTACGGCTTAATTTAGATAAGCCAAAACAAAACCACCTTAAGTATATTTTGTTTCACACTCTTACCAGTCAAAGTCCCTAGGGCAACGGTAAGGAGTGTGTGTTGTGAGAGGAGTGGCGCAGGTTCGAGTCCTGGCCACGTCCTTTTTGGTTTTATTATTTTTATTTTTTTTTCTTTTTTTTTAACTTTTAAAAACTCAAACTTGGTACTTAAACTTGCTCAAAAACACAAACACAATCCAATGGTTACCAAGATTAAGCTAGTCAGGAACCAAAAACGTGCCCAATTTAAACTTGTGACTGATGAACACAAGTAATAGTTCTTCACTTGTGCAAATTGACCAAGAGGACTTGGTTTGATGATTTTTGTGGATGATTTTGATGGACAATGGCACCCTTATACACTTTGGAGTATAAGGAGTCAAAATAAACTCAAAAACAGCAAATAACACACAAGATCAAGCACCAAATATGGCACAAAGTTTCTGATTAAGGACTTATGCAGGTTTGATGGTACTTGCTGATAAACTTGGCACTCAAATGGAATATACAGCTTAACAACTTGCACAAAACTCAACCAAACAACTTACAAGCAACACACAAACCTAGAACAGCCCTACTCTAACAGATTAACAAGTTTGTTGGCTCAAAAATCACCAAAATAAGCAGCTTAGACACTTACTGATTTTTGGCCAAGTTCTCAATATTTTAGCATACCAAAGTGTTCAAAACCTGTCCTAATTGAAAACTAAGTACTAGTACTAGCTAATAACAAGTAAATGAGTGAAATCAACAGGTTTAAACACACAAATTTCCAAAGAAACTCAAGTGAATATGCAGATCCAAACACCCCTTAAAAACTGATAAACACAATTAAACAAAGCAAATCTCTTTTAAGCTACACCAAACTGATTCAAAAAGCTTCTATCATGCATATTACACCTAAAAGAACTCAAATCAAACCACATAAACAACTTTGCATGCAGATTTCACAAAACTCACACAAATCACACAAATTCTTCAATTTATGAAAACTGAAAATGGAAGAGATTTTTCTACCTCAAGGGACCCACATCCAGGTCCCTTTGTGACTGCCAAGTCACCTCCTTTCAGGTCCGGACCTGAGCTGGACCTTTAACAAACAAGTTCTTCAAAAACCTGCTAAGAACATGAAAAACACAAGCACAAATAATACTTTCTGATTTTACTTAAAACCTTAGAACCAATGAACTTGAAACTTAACACGTTTTAAAAACAACTTCAACACTCAGAAATCACAATCCAAATCCACTTTCACTTTTTTGGATTTAAATTTTCTGAAATCAAAATCCTTTTTAAAACCTTTTGAAAACCTTAAACACACAAATTGATTTTGGAACTCAGTCTTAGCTTTCTCAACAAACACACACTTTTAATAATCATAAAAAGGAATTACACTTGTTCAAAAACAAACACCAAAATTTTATATTAACAAAAACGGAATTACAATATTTTGAAAGCCAAAAACTGGAACAAAGGGGTATGCACAGGTTGCACCCTCCTTTTATACTACACTAGAGAACTATCTAGAATACTAAAACCCTAATGCTGAAATGCCAAAGTTGCCCTTGAACTTTTGACTGAAAATTGGGTCAAATTGTGCCTTCATGTGATCTTTGGTGTCATGTGAAGATGCCAGCTTGTGGAAAGTGATCTTGAGCGTTTATTTAGCCTTGGGGACCAAGTAGAAACATCTTGGGCGTTGGTTTGGTCGGGTGTAGGGTTTGAGGGAAAGGGACGGGGCAGGGAAGGGTCCCATAAGACACATGGGTGTGTCTTGTGGCGTTTTGGGATGTGGGATATGGTGAGGGTGACCTTAATTGAGGATCTAGAAGGATTGAGCTTAAACCCCTTTGATATGAAGCTGATTAAGTCTGGAATTAATTAGGGTTCAAAGGGGATTAAGACTTGGGTTTAATCTATTTTGGGTAAAAAAAATTTTAAATGAGTGTTTTGGTGGGAAATAAGTGGGATGTTGACTGGGGATTTGACCCAGTTTAATTAATAAACTTGGGTGGGTTGTGGGTTATGGGCAGGTCGGGTAAGGGTTTTGGGTATTTGGGTGGGTATTGATGACGTGTAAGGAGCTGGTTGGGTGTGAGGGTTTGTTGGTTTGGCAGAAAAGGCCCCCAAGCTTTCATATTTCTTCCATGTTGTAATAAAATGCTATCAACGCCCTTTTAGCACATGACAACTTTTGGCAAGTTGTCAAATTTAGCACAAATACTTCCAAAACTTTTTCCAAGGGCTTTAAATGCATTTCTTGGATTCTTCAAGGACTGATCTTGTATAGTCTTCAAACTTTAAGGACCCTATTCATAATTTTGAATATTTGAGGGGTATAAAGTGTAAATCTTCAAAAGTTGAGAGACCAAACTTGACAATCTTCAATTCTTCAAGGGCATTTTTGTAAAATCCAAACTTGGGCCCGGTTCATTGTGCGGCTTCGTTTCCCGTGTTCGTTTTTGAATGATTCTTGTGATCTTTTGCCATTTCCTCAACATCCGTACCTAAAAATACACAAGTAACAAACACGAGCATATATTTGGCAGTTTTAATGATATTTTATGCATTTTAAGCCCGATTTGGACGATGAGACCATGTATAAAAGCAGTCTCATCAGCAAGACAATGACTGGGGCTCAATTGCATTATACGACAACCGAAAAAGAGCTTTTAGCTGTTGTCTATGCCTTTGAAAAATTCCGCCCCTATCTTGTCCTTTCCACCACAATCGTTTACACCGATCATTCCGCGCTGAAGTACTTGTTGACTAAGCAAGATTCCAAACCAAGGCTTCTTCGCTGGGTTTTGCTACTCCAAGAATTTAAAATCGAAATTCGTGATAAAAAAGGAGCTGAAAACCTAGTCGCGGATCATCTCAGTAGACTTGAGGATCCTTACCAAGGGGATCATCTGAACAAAGAAATCAATGATTCTTTTCCCTTGGAGACCTTAATGTCTATCAACTCGACTGCTAATGAAACCCCGTGGTTTGCAGACATTGCAAACTACTTGGCGGGTGGAATTCTCGTTGACGGGTTAACATCCCAGAAAAAGAAGAAGTTCTTTAACGACATTAAGACTTACTTTTGGGATGACCCGTATCTATTCAAGCAATGTGCTGACTTGATTATTCGCCTATGTGGTGATGGACCGGCAGCTTTAGAAATCCTTGACGCTTGCCACAAAGGACCCACCGGTGGTCACTTTGGTCCCAACTACACCGCCAAAAAGTGTTTGAATCGGGATTTTATTGGCCCACCATTTACCGTGATGCTCACGAGATGGTTAAACATTGTGATGCCTGCCAAAAACAAGGCAAGATCACACATAAAGACGAGATGCCTCGGAATTTCATTCAAGAGTGTGAAATCTTTGATGTTTGGGGTATCGACTTTATGGGGCCATTCCCTTCATCTAAAGGAAACAAATACATCCTTGTAGCCGTTGACTACGTTTCAAAGTGGGTTGAAGCCAAAGCTTTACCTACTAATGACGTAAGGGTGGTTTGTAACTTTTTGAAATCGCTATTCGCTAGATTCGGTGTGCCTCGTGCCATTATTAGTGATCGCGGGACTCATTTTTGCAATGACCAATTCGTAAGAGTCATGGCTAAGTATGGTGTAAATCATCGTCTTTCCACCGCATACCACCCACAAACTAATGGCCAGGCTGAAATATCCAACCGAGGATTAAAGCGAATTCTTGAAAGAACCGTGGGAGAGCATCGTGCCTCATGGGCTGATAAACTTGATGATGCTTTGTGGGCTTTTCGTACCGCATACAAGACTCCAATTGGTTGTACACCATATCGTCTCGTGTACGGGAAAGCATGCCACCTCCCCATTGAGTTGGAGCACAAGGCGTACTGGGCCTTGAAGTGGGCTAATTTTGATATCAACTAAGCCGGTGACCTACGCAAGATCCAACTCAATGAGCTGAATGAACTCCGTAATGAGGCTTATGAAAATTCTTTAATCTATAAAGAGAAGACTAAGCTCATTCACGACTCTAAGACTAAAAACCGAGAGTTCCAAGTTGGAGACAAAGTTTTACTCTTTAACTCTCGGTTGAAAATCTTTTCGGGCAAGCTGAAATCTCGTTGGTCCGGCCCATTCACCATCGCCCAAATTTTTCCATATGGTACTCTCGAGCTCGCTCAACTTAATGGACCAAATTTTAAGGTGAATGGCCAACGAGTGAAGTTATACTTTGGTGAGGACATCTCTCAGGAGATGATTCCATCCCTAACCACGTTCCCCATGAACTAATTTTGGGTCGAGTCAGGCTCGTGACTCGGTTATCAAAAACAAGCGCTCCTCGGGAGGCAACCCGAGTATCTATCCTTTTATGTTTTAACCTCCTAAGTGTAGGGGGACTTCTATAGGTGTTTGTATTTGTGTGGTGATGTGATTACAGGGATAAGTGCACTCTTGGAATCTCTGAAGAACCGTGCTCCCGTGTTATCTGAAACCCGGTTCTATCTCTCAACTATCGTGATTCAATTTTCTTCATACTCACATTTGAAATTGATCACTTTAGTCGTCTCTTCCTTAACTTGAGTTAACCAACGTGCACAATGTCATAAGTGTAGCGGAGACTTTTCCCACATGCTTAAACATTGAGGACAATGTTTATCTTAAGTGTAGGGGGACTTCTATCGAAGTTTTAAGTGGACTTTTCCATGAAAATGCCTTCATTTAACCGGAAAATCATATTTTTCAACATTTTTCAAATTTTTAATTAACTTTGGCCATTTAGTCGTAATTTTTAAATTTTTATCGTTGCTTTCATATGTATATACCCTGCAATAAAGTCAAAAATATTAATAAAGTGGTGTAGCTAGTTTAGAAGTCTTTGACATATTAGGCCCGTTGCGATTATTTTGACTCAACCCGAATAGACTTATTCAAGTTTATTCTAGCTAGTATCCTTAACAATGTAGACCTTAATTGGTTTATTAGGCTAAGTATCCACGAGTCTCATTACTTGAGATTTTAAATTGTGGAGAACGAGAAATGATAGAGTCAATTATAAGTCGGTATTCTTGCGCAAGCTCACTTGGTGTAATTATCTGCCTATTCTCCCATCACTTACTAATAATTTATCTGCAATAAGTAAGGTCGTACGATTGTAAAAGTTACTTAGCTTCTAGCCCAAGATCGTTTAAAAGTTGCTCGGTAATGATAAGAGTTCATAGCCAAGGCATAACTTATGAAGCGGGGCACGAAGATTGGCGAGTCCGAAAAGGCCCTAACAAGGCATGAGGATTCAATTTTATTGCTGAAGATCCAAAGTGATGTGAAAAGCATTATTCCCAAAATCAATATGAAGGATCAAGACTCACGACGAAAAGCAATCAACTCCCATAAAGATCATGGAGAAGTCTATCCGAAAAGACCCTAACAAGGTATGAGGATAAATAGATCCAAGTCCGAAAAGGAGACGGATCGTTGTATCTCAAAATCCCAATTAAGAGATTGAAGAATAATCATGAAGTCGTGGTCAACAAAGTTGGAGTACCCCTCAAAAGTCTCCAAGTGAAAAAACTCTATTAACGATGAGAAGACCATTATCTCAAGAACGTCTCTCAAGATATGAAGTATGAAGTACATGCCAAATATCGGCCCGAGAAAGGTCTCAAATCGTGAACCGAGTTATGCCAAGATATGAACTTTTTGATATCCCGAGAAGCAGTTTTAAGAGATTTTGTCCTTTAGCTAACTATTGATCAAATCGTCCTACTTTGCTTTCAGTCTAAATAACTATCGAAATAAGTCCAAAAATGCATCTTCATGATCATTCTAAGACAAAAATAAAATATAAGAGATACACCTAGGAATAAGGGAGTTTAAGCATATAATTAAGCCATGTGAGTAAGTGTTTGATCTGCTAACTTATAATAACAATGATCTCGTTTTTAAGCTTAGTTTGGGGAACGTGAAACTTCAGGGTGATGAATCGTCGCAGCACCGAAGCCCTAATGTAAGTCCTTGATCTCTTTGCAAGTTATTTCCATATAGCTATTTTCAAAAGAAAATGGTTTTCTATCCTTTTGTTTCCTTTAAAGTTTTGATTTCTCTTAGTACTTTGATTTTTGTTTAGTAGTATTTTAATAAGGCCAAGGTTGATTAATTATGAGAAAAGTGTAAATTTGCTTTATCACTAAGCATTGCATGAGGGCATGGCAATGGTTAAGTGTAGGGGATTTGATAGGTGTGAAAACACCCATCCTTTTACCACTTATTTCTGGCTAAAACAAGACCAAAACACGTATTTAATATCATTTGTTTTGAATTATGCGTGGTTTTTGTGTTTATTGTGCTTTCAGAGCCAACCGGATGAATATTGAAGAAAACATGGGATTCCACGGGTTTTATCGAAGAAAAAGACTCAAGACGAAGTCTATTGTCCAAGAGATGCAAAAGATTTGAAGTCATTGTGCCTATTTGAAGATTTATCAAAGAATAGAGCCAAAGATTGAAGATTCATATATGTCAAAGAACTCGAGTCTATTAAACAAAAGATCATAAGACGAGTTGGAATTATTCACCGACACTTCTCAAATTCCAAAGTCGGAAACGTTTATTTAAAGAAACGTAAAGACTAAAGAAGGAAGAAGAAAAGAAGACCGATACCAAAGCTCATACACAAGCCCATATCACACGCCTATATAAAGATCCCACTTCACAATTTTAGAGCACTTAGTTAGTCTTAGTTTTAGTTTTCATTTTCTCTCTTGTTTTAGAGAGAGAAAGTTCCTAACTTTCTCTCACTAAACTTTTTCTTTGTTTTCATCTATTAAATTTAAGCTTTCTTTAATCTTTGTACTTTGGATTTCATTAATCTTATTCAAGTTAAGCTTTTAAGTTCTTTAATCTTCTTCTACTCTTCTTAGTTTACTTAAATCCTTGATCCGATTGTCTCATTTCATACGGATTGGATTTGTGGATGAGTTCGTGATCAAAGTTTAATCTTTCTTGTTTCTTTTTAAGCTCTCACACGTATAAGCTTTAGGCCTTCTATGCTTATTGGCTTATTTCTTGTTTTAGCTTATTGGTTTTCGGATTTCATCAATGTTTTAGTCATTCAAAAGCTTCGTTTATAAAGTTTATGATTTTACGTTTTCAAAAGTTGTCAAATTTGATCTTTTTAAAGTGTTTAAGTCTTGGTTAAAATAGCTTATTGTTCGTGCTTATTGAAATTTTAGCTTTTCACCATTTTCGGATTAGTTTTGCATTTCATCGCAATATAAGGGTATATATATTCCGACGGATTTCCTGCTTTTGATCGCAATAACCCAAGAGGGTTTTACTTTGCGATCGGGTGTCATTCCCCCTTATTCCGATCTGGGATTGCGATCGCTTATTACGATCGTACATTCCGACGGGATTAAGGTCCTTTTTTAAGTCGAAACTCTGGCCAATTTCTATTTACCTTATTCCGATCTGACATTGCGACAAAGGGTTCTTAGATATTCCGATCTGACTTTCCGATAAGACATCATTTAGACAGCTTGATCTTAATTATTCCGATGGTGACAAACATGAACATTCTGATGGACTCCACTTTGACATTCCGATGGGTAGTTTTTGTTACATTCCGATGCTTTTGACTTTAATTTATTCCGATAGAAATAATTTTCCATATTCCGATAGAACAAGTTTTAAGTATTAATTCAATTAGGTTTTCAAAGTATTCGTCTAATCTTTTCTTTACGTTTTCAAGCATTCAGTTTTAGCTTGCCAATTTAGTTTAATCTTTCAAAGCTTATAATCTATTCACGTCACTTACATTTATTTACTATTAGTTCAAAATAGATAAACAAACCAACTCCTTTTTATTAACCAAGAACAAATCATTCCACTTAGAACCGTGATCAATTCGAGGAGATACTGAGACGAATCTAGAACCCCTATACAAAATCTTTGTATCAGTGTCGAATCCGTCGAGTCTGCTGTAGGAGTACTTTCTTGACTTTCTTGCACGGGACGTACACTGTTTTGTGTAGGTGCCATTGATGGACATTGAGGTGCGTGCTTGAGCTGTTGTGATCAAGTACCATTTGTGGCAATTCGTCAAAGTTCACATGAATTTTTTCTATAATAATCTTTGTTTTCTTGTTGTAAACTCGATATCCTTTCGACAATGTAGCATACCCCACAAAAATACATGCAGCACCTTTTTCTTTCATCTTTTCGAGATTCTCACCGTCTTTAAGAATGTAGCATAAAGATCCAAATACGTGAAAGAATTTAACTGTAGGTTTCCTGCCATTGATGATGTGATAAGGTGTCCTTTCATGTCTTGGGATGACGAGAGAATGATTTTGAGTATAACAGGCAGTTGCAATTGCTTCAGCCCAGAAGAATAGTGGTAATTTTGAAGCGGAAATCATTGTTCGAGCTGCCTCAACCAAGGTGCGGTTCCGTCTTTCGACAAAGCCGTTTTGTTCAGGAGTTCAAGCAATAGACGTTTGATGTTCGATGCCTTCTTCTTGATTGTAAGATTGCAAATTCTTGTTCAAAAATTCAGTACCCCTATCCGTTCTTACGGTTAAGACTTGAGCTTGAAGATTGCGTTGTATCATCTTGAGAAAGTTTTTGAGAACCTCTGGTGTTTCATCCTTGGACCTTAAGAAGAAAGTCCATGTGTATCTAGAGTAATCATCAACAATCACAAGAATATACTTTGTCCTGTTAATACTCTCTACACGCATGGGACCACATAAATCCATGTGTAGAAGTTTCAATCGTCCTTTTGAGCTTGTGGTAGTCTTTGTTTTGAAAGACTTCCGTTTTGCTTTCCCCAACTCACAAGAAGAACAAAGATGGTCTTTGACGAATTTTAATTTAGGAAGACCGGTCACAATATCATTCTTCAAAAGCAAGTTGATGGTGTCAAAGTTGAGATGTGACAATCGTTGATGCCATAACCATGCTTGAGAGGATGTAGCTTTCGCCATTAAGCAAATTGGATTTGTTGAAGAGGTATCTTGAAGAGTTACTGTGTAGAGATCAGAACCACGAGAACCTGTAAGAAGGTCACTCCCATCGTAGTCTCTAACATAGCAAGTAGCTTTCCGAAAAGCCACTTCCAAATCCGCATCACAAAATTGACCAACCGAGAATAAATTATGATTCAGTCCCTCGACGTAATAAACTCGTTTTATAGTGATATTCCCTTGAACCAAGTCTCCATATCCGAGTATCGGTGCAAACTGATCATTTCCAAACCGTACCGTACCCAGAAACTTCTCCAAGAAGTTAATTAGAAGCTTGAGATTGCCCGTCATGTGCTTTGTGCACCCAGAGTCCATTATGAAGAGAATGATCTCGACGAGCTGCATAAGCATTAGAAGACAATGTAGAGTTTGACAAATGGGAGCCCTTGATAGAAGTGGGTTCCAAAATATTAGTAGACATAGATTCAAAGGGCAAACTAACATTCATAGACCCAATTAGAATAGTGGTTGTCTTAGGTAACCATTTGTATCCAGGTGGTGTAAATATAGAGTACCCCTGTTTACATGTCCTACTCATGTTCTCATAAAGCTTCTTTAATATTTTTTGTTTACGCAGAGTAGTAGATTCTAACGCACTTAGCTTCTTAAGTGGTTGAGCAGTGGATTGATTCAAAGTTCTTGTGGGTTTTCTAGTACTAGTGGGCACAAGAATAGGCTTCCTAGTTCTAGCATTCACGCCATTATGATTAAAAGCACAAGCATCATGACTGAAAGTACGAACACATTTTCCACATTTAACACAAACAAATTCAACATTCGAAGTCTTAACATTCAAACTGTCATTACATGCAGTTACAGACGTTTTATTCTTAGAAAACTTAAAATTCCTACGGTGATCTTCTACTTCCTTCTTCTTCCCTTGACTATTGTTAGGCATGACTCTATCTTCAACTCTAGTGCTCTTAAGCTGTGGTCCGCTAACGCTAGTAGTGGGAGTTACTCCTGTAGAAGAAGACACACGTTGATTAGTTTTCATAGTATTCTGAGGTAACCCTGACGTTCCAGTTTGAGTGGACCTAGTGTTCATCTTGTACATTCCAGGTGCTATCACATTTGTGCTCTTATCAGTTCCTAGCTTAGGCAAAGTCTGTGGGGGTTTGCCCAAAATAGATGATTTAGGGCATTTAACCGCATTTGGTTGACGAGCAGCGGATGGTTTACCCAAATCAGACTTTCCTTTCAATTTCTCAATGAGCTTTTGTAACTCACTGATTGCCATGTCTCTTTCTTGTAGTTGAGCTTTCAAATCCTTTATTTCAAAATCTTTTTCATTTAAAATACGAAACAAAGATGCTGCCATTTCTTGACACTTTTTATGATTATGAGATTTATCACCTTTTTGTAAAGCAAGTTCAAGAGAAATAGAGTGTTTCTCAAGTTGGGAAAAACTTTTCGAAAGTTTGTTATATAAATGAATTTGTTTCGAAAGCTCTACTTCAAGATTGCGACATTTCTCGTCCGATTCTGACACTAGACATGCTACATGACAATATTGATCAAGATCGGTATACACACCAAGTATAGCATTCATATGGTTAGCATAAAAGTATTCCTTAGAAAGTCAATCAATTTCGTTAGAAAGTTGGTGTTCTTGTGTCTTTAATTTAATTTGAAAAAAATCAACTTCATCTTCAAGAGATTTGACATAGCTTAAATCAGTTAACATTTCCTCAGTGAGATATTATAAAACATTTCCACATTTTTTGAAAGATCGTCAATGGTTGGAACAATGCATTGTTTAATGACGACTTCTACTTGTGGGTTAGGTTTAATATTCCAAATGGTATCACTAGAAACCTTTTCATAGTCGACGACACCTTTGTACAAATTTAAAACCCCTTGTTTTATAAACTCAAATTGCTGAACACTTTTGCTTTTCTCATCCCATTTACGTTTTTCATCCGAAATTTGTTTTTCTAACAAAATTGATTGCTTTTTGAAACTCCTTTTTAAAGAAACTTTCTTTTGGGGTTCATCACTTGGTGGTGGAACACTATTGTACATATTTTGTTCTTTGGAAAGTTCTTTTTGAGGAACAAACTTAATATAAGTATCAGAATCAGAAAGGTTTATTAAATCACTTAAGTTTGATCGACTTTCTTCTTGTTGACGAATGATTTCGTCGCAGTCAGGGGAAAGCATAAGAGCAAGATTATCAACATAACAACCGATATCATAAAGAGCAGGCTTGGTACTTTGAACTTTCTTGAGATATTAAGGCTTGACAAAACTCGTTTTCATATTTCTATTGAGCATATTCATAGTTTGAATAGACTGACCCGTTTTGTAAACCATGTTGTTTAACGTGTCGACTCTCTTTTCCAAAGCAAGAATTTTTTCAATATCCTTTTCTTCACGAGTTTTATAAAGCTCAGTTTGTTCTTTGTTAACCGACTCTAATTCAGTAATTTGGAGTTTATGTAGCAGCAGTTGTTCTTCAAGGTCCAATATCTTTTGTTTTGACATATGAATTTCGTGTGTTACTTCAGAACAATATTGTTCATTGAGCACCTTACGTTCATATACCAAACCATTAGCTATCGCAACTCGTCGATCAACTTCTTTTACATAATCACACTCTTTAAGCCTGTCTATCTCCTCGGCTAAGGATGTGTTTGCTTGCGTCAAACGTTTATTAGCCTCTTTGTTTTCCTCAATTTCATGTTTTAAAGAATCAATTATAGACGCAAGCAAATCACGGTCCTCATCCGAGTCAGTATCCTGAGCAGCATTACCGTCATCATTACACATATAATGTGAATCCGTAGATATATTGCGATCCTCCGTATCCATTACATGTGTCATTGATGCTTTCGGGTTGCTTAGGATGCCGTCGTTCATTAGCAAACATATTATAGTTATCATATGTTGGTACCTTTTCAATTGGCTCAGTATCAAAGATAGGTACAGAAGTATCAGCAGTCTCTGGAATCACTTCTTGAATCTTTGCCATGTACACATAATGTGCCTCTAGCTCTTGATCATCAGCTTCATCATCAGTGTCATCACGCCAGTCTACTTCATCTACTGTGAGTGGAATTACTGCTTCTTCTTTCTTACACAGCAGCATATTTTCCTTGTGATATCCTGAATCCTTAACCCGTTTTGGCTTCTTGCATTCCCTAGCCATGTGCCCAAATCCCTTTCAATTGAAGCATTGAATCCCAGTGTTCTGCACAACCGGAGTGCCTCCAGTATCTCTAGCCCCAACTTGATTCAGCATCCTCTGATTATCATACCTAGCCTCACGATCATACCTAGGTGCATGATCAACTTCCTTATATCGAGCATTGGATGATGATCTAAGGTTGTTGTTGGTAGGTTTGTAGATCTTCTTATAAGTTGTGGTGAGTAGAGACATGATTTATTCAATCTTCTTGTCCCTTGAAGTTTGTTCATCATCACTGTCTCCATCTGACTCGGTGTCATACTTTGGAGGTGGAGTGGGGACAATTGCTTTTGCCTTTGTAGCAGTAGCTGGAGGTTTGGTGGATGAGCTTAATGACTTTGAGGAATGAGTAGGTGGTTGTTGACGGTGTACGGGTTTTGTTGAAGTAGTAGCCACAAAAGCAATAGAGTTAGCAGAACGTTCTGCCTTTTCAGCCCTTAGTTCATTCACTTCATTCTGATGTTGTTTCAGGATATCATAAAGTTTGTGATAGGAGATGGTCTTGATATCTTCCCTTTGTTTAACCAAAGTCACAAACCTTTGCCATTCCGGTTTGAGTTGAAGTAGAAACTGAACATTGGAATGATGATTGGAGATGGTGCACTGATTTCTAACAAGCTCATTCATTATTTTGTAGAATCTCGAGTAATATGAGTCAATGGATTCACCATCTTCAAATGTGAATTTTCCAAACTCCCAAAGTAGATTAGTCTCGAGATCTTGAACATTGATTGACTCACCTTGCTTCAATCGATGAATTGCATTCCACATTTCCATAGCATTAGGACATGCATCAACTGTGGAATAGATATCGTTATCAATTCCAGTGAGTATAAAGTTTACAACATCAGCTTCAGCTTGGAGGAGTTTCTTTTTTCTCAGCAGAACATGTGTCTAAATCTTCCATAGCTCGTATAGTTGATGAAGTACCATCCTCTGCTTGTGTGGTAATTAGATTGAATTCAAAAACTGGAGGTGGGTTCTTAAGGCAGTGACGAAGAGCAGTTCGGTTCTCTTTTCCATCGAGAAATCTGAGAAAGCGAGATCTCTATTGAACATAACAACCGGCAGTGAGCACAGGTGGATTTCCATTGCCACCTTGTTCCAAACGAATTTGATTTGCAGTCGCATTGCTGATATTGTTGTTAGACATTGTCGATGATTGTGAATGGATTTGGATCTTAGTGGATGTGTTGTGATGAGGTGTGGTTGATGTTGTTGAGAAAAGATGTTAAAATCCCCTAAGAATTGTCTCTCTAGAAACCAAAAATTCCAAGGCAAAAAAAAACACTCGAGAATTGAAGATTTTCGGAATAATGACTTTTTCAGAGAATTGAAGATTTTCGGAAAAATTGACTTTTTCAGAAAAATGGATATTTTCGGAATACTTGACTTTTTCGGAATAATCTTCGGAATAATCCTTTCTTCGGAAAAATATTCGGAAAACACACTTCTTCGGAAAAATCTTCGGAAAAATCTTCGGAAAAATCCTTTCTTCGGAATAATCTTTGGAAAACACACTTCTTCGGAAAAATCTTCGGAAAATCCTTTCTTCGGAATAATCTTCGGAAAAAGCTCTTTTTTGGAATTTTCACTTCTTCGGAATTTTGAGGTTTTCAGAAAAAACAACTTCTTCGGAATTTTCTTTGGAATATGGATGTTTTCAGAAAACCAACTTTTTCAGAATATTCACTTTTTCAGAATTAACACTTCTTCGGAAAAAGCACTTTTTCAGAGAAATTAAACCCTTTTCCGAAAAAAAAAATTCTTCGGAATAAGCCCACAATTTCGGAAAAACTAAACCCTTTTCCGAAATTCTTACTATTGATCGATATCCTATTTTCTCGGAACAATCTTGCAAAGAAACGTAACTTTATGCCATGATTTGATCCAAAAACCCAAAAAAAATTGTGTTTTTACCCAAATAAACAGTACCAAGATGATTTGAATCAAGAAAAATAAACCATAGAAAACACAAAAAAAATTTGGATCAAGGATTATGGATCAAATACCTTATGAAATCAATAAGAACATGAACCATGAATCTTCAATCACCTATCCACTATAGGCTCTTGATACAAATGTTAATCCCACTTCAATCCATAACACAATATAAGATAATATTTAGAGAGATAAAGAGTAGAAAAGTAGAGAGAGAAATAAGAGAGATTATGGATGATTAAACACTTTTAGAGAGAGAAACAAATGTTAACCAACACCCTCTTCCACACATGGAAGAGGGTATTTATATGCCACGGCCATAAGGCCTTAGTGGGCTTGTTCATGGGTCGGGCTTGGCTTTGCTTGGGCTTACGCCCCTAACTTATACAATATTAGCTTAAATACCAAGCCCTGTTTTCCCGACTAACCTATTACAATACAAGACCAATAACGACTAAGATGACCTATTACATTCTTGTTCGAGTATATAAAATATAGGGATAACAAAGATGAATTGTGATTTTCATTAAAAAAAATTATTTTTCATGAAAAACCAAGCCAAGGAAGACTACTCATCAAGAACTAGTTTTAATTTATCTTTGTTTTAGTTAGTTGTTTTTTTTATTTCCTTAATGTATCTCTTTCCCTCCATGAGTTTTTCATGAGGATGAATTATGGATTTAGCCTTATGTGTTTCTATCTTTATGTGCACATTAATCAACTTTAATTCTAAATTAAAATTGAACCTAAATCTATCACAACCTCTAAAACTTGACTAAAATTGGCTCAAAATGTTATCTAAATATTTTGTCACCCTTTGTCAAGACATTCTTTGTGAATGTGTTTCTTTTATGCAACCTAGCATAATTTAGTGCTAATAGATGTAAAATTCCAAGATTTGCATTTTTTGAAAAAGTCTTAGTTTTTCTCAAAACCCTGGAAAATCATGGTTTCAAGTCCACTGCACGCGGCTCATTAAAGTCGCATGGATCCTTATGTGCTAAGGAACCGCCGGTCCCTGTAAGGAACCGCGGACAAATAGCCAAGTTTTGGCTCGTTTTTGGTCATTCTTCATCACCCTATCCCCTGTCAATATTCCAAGTTTACTCAGTTTGGCTAAACATTCCTTGACACTTTACATTTGGTTTTCAAACCTTCGCCTTGTATACTTTCTTCTTATACCCCCACCTTGAGATTTCATTCTCATACCTCAACAATGCCTAACTCTTCCTTTCATAACCTTGACATTTTCATTGTCACAAACCTCCTCACCCAAAGCTTCCTCGTCCAAGCTTTCCAAGAAACCGAAGATCTCGGTTCGACCTATTTGGATCAAGAAAAATGAACCCTGTTCATCCAAACCACCCAAGAACCCCACCTTCTCTCCAATCAAGTATTGGAATGAGACCTACTCCATTAACCCCATCACCAGAGAAAAGGAAAATCTCCCCCCACCACCAAAACCTTTTGACACCCCTCAACTCAATGACCTTTCAACCTTCCTAAACCTCACAAGGCATTGTGAAAACATTTCCTACCCACTCTCCTCACCACCACCAAACCCTAGGTGTGATGGCCTTCCCCCATCAACCGAATTTGTTTTGCATCATGGTACCTCGTGTGCTTGTTGTCGATTTCAACAAATTGAACTTGCTCATGTGTATGAGAAGTTAAATTTTCTTGAATTCCTCCTCACTCGACCTCCTCTCAAAGTTTTCATTCCCATGGACAAAACTTCGAATGATACCTCGTCGTCTTATTTTTCCAACTAAAGGACTAAGAACTCTTGGATTCAATAATACTTTAGTTGTTTTGGAGTCAATAACATTTTAAGCAATCTTAGAAAAATATCACTATTAGAATAGCTTATGCTTTGTGGTTTATTTTCCATATCTTTCGCTTAAGATACTCATATTGTGTGTATGACTATCTACCTTGTTTTTTTCTTTCATATTTATGTAATATGAAACCTTTGTGTTGTGTTTGTTCTCTTTCTTTGATCATTCTCTCTTTCTTTTTGAGTTGATCGTGGTTAATCTTTATAATTGATTATGGGTGATTCCATCAATTCTAGATTTTAACCCCTTGACAAATTTATCATCTTCATTGGTTGGATGTTTCTTTTCTACCTCCATTCCACCAATTGAACTTTGATTTTGTCATTTATCTCTTTGAACATACTTAGCAAATACTTGCTTCTAATTTGAGATTTCTTCCCCTTCTCCCTCTCAAGTTACTTAGTAGGTAGTGATCATATATACATTTGTGTTTCTTTTCTTTCTACTAACCTTTGTGTAGCATGTCACCATAGCTCATACACTTGGTGCCCCAAGCAAGGGGGAGCTACTATCAAATTCCGGTTCTCTTCAAAGACTTGTGCATACCTTTTTGCTACGACAAAGGGGGAGAAATGATAGTGATAAACTCGTTAATAAATCGATATTTTGTGTTTCTACGTAAATGAGTTTATTGTTTGTCGTAATCAAAAAGGGGGAGATTGTTAATGCAAGTGATGCCTGAAAACATTATTAGTGTTAACTAATCTTTCTTAGTTTTGATCACAACAAACTGTACAACAGATTTAGTGTAAAACACAAAACGAATTATTAAACTAACACTATCATCAAGGTAATAATCATATCACTAACTTTTCTTAATCATACTTAGTGATCATCAAAGTGATTATCCTTAAAACTCACTTTTATTAATATGACAAAAGATTTTAATAAACTTTCTTTTTAAGAAAATGTTTTATTAAAATGGAAAATGTAAATTTGAAGATGGCATATTCCATATGCCAAAAGAATATCCTTTGAAGGTTTAAAAAACCTCAGATATTCCTACTCCACTAAAAGACAAAAAAGGAGCGTAGTCTACTGGGCGGTACCTTAAATAGCTAGGCGGTTCTCTAGCGATATGGAACCGCCGGCTAATTAAAGAACCGCGCCCAGCTAGCCATTGCACCTTGTCTTCTATAAATAGTGGATCAAATATCATTTTTCAATAACCCTCTTGGACGTTTTTCTCAGCCCCCTTTCTCTTTTCTATAGCATAATCATTAGTAAATGATCACTTAATGTGTTAAGTATGTTTACATATGATTATCCTCTTGATCCCCTCCTTTACCTTGTCCAAAGAGAAGATCACTCACTCACTAGTGTTGTGATAAAGATGAATCCATGAATAAGTCATGTTCATCATGTTAGCCTTTTTGTTTCATGTTGATCCATTTGTATTTATGAATACTTGGACTAGTTGTGTTCATCCAAGCTATTTGTGAATACTTAGATTTGTTGTGTACATCCATTGCATGTGTGTTTGCTTGGATTTATGTTGTGTAGATCCAAGCTACATGTGTGTACTTGGATATGTCTAGTTGAGTTGTAATAGATTGTGTAGTTTTTCTCACTAAACTATAAAGTGATGTGGTTGTGTCTTGTGAGTTCTCACTAAACTTGAAAGTGATTAGTAGTTGTGTTGTGTGAAGTTCTCACTTAGATTCAAAGTAAAGAGTCGTGAAGATTGGTTCTAGCTTTAGATTAGAAGTCGACATCTAGCCTTGTGTCGTTAAATTGTGAAGTAGGCAACGTCGTGAAGATTGGTTCTAGCTTTAGATAAGAACTCGACATCTAGCCTTGTGTCGTTAAATTGTGAAGTATGCAACGTTGTGTAGATTGGTCCTAGCTAAAGATTAGGTCTCGGCATTTAGCTTAGTGTCAGAAAATAATGTAAGCAATGATGTAAGGCTTTCTCCGCCAAGAAGGGAGCTTGTGGATATAGTGGAAATCTCGAGTAGGTGTACTCGAGGAGTGGAGTAGAAACGAGGATATAGCCTCGTTGTCGAACCACTATAAATCTTGGTGTCTTGTCATTAGGTTGTCTCTTTCCTTACTCTTTACTTATTTCATTATATTATACTTACCTATTACAATTGCTAATGCATTTGAATTGAACCTAATCATTATACAACTTAGCTTTAAGTAAAAGATAGTTTTGATACAAACCTAATTGAAAGTAACTTTAATTAGGTGACTAATCTAAGAGAAACTATTCAATCCCCCTCCCCCTTCTAGTTTCTACAGGTTTGATGTGAAAATGGGAAGTATACATTGGTAGATTAGGATTTTCTAATGATTTAGAGTTTAATATTAGTAAATGTGATTATCCTCCTCTTAGCTACTGATGTAAACTTAATTTAGGTCCTAGAAATTGTATCTTATGTGTCCAAAGAGTTCTTATACTTGGTTTAAGGGTTTATTTTAGGTAAACATGTCTAAAGAGTTAAAATACCTATTTTGACCTTATTGACAAGTCATGCATTGAAATCTTGTACCTTGTGCATTAGGGCACTTGTACATTGTCTTAATATAATCTTATAACCTTAATGAAGTCCTATGAGTGTTTGTAGACTTGTCCTAAAAGACTAGGTTATGATTCCATGTAGATTTCTTAATATAAGGGTTTGTATATCATTAAGCCTAATGACTTTCTATTTTGGGTAATTAGGGTTTATATCTTAATGTAAACTTATTCTAAGTCTTATATAGTATTTTTATGACTTATATGGGTTCTACATTCTTATTATAAGGGTTTATATAAGTTGATCATATTCTAGGGTTATTTAAGAAAGCTTAAGGTTCTATGCATTGAAAACTTATACTTTATGCTTTAATATTTGGTAACTTAGTTTAAGATAAATGTATGATATTATTATGATACTTACTTGATATTTATAATTTGTTGCACAAGATTAGAGTCTAATTCAGTATATATTGGATTTTATATGCTAATATTGGTTTTAGGTTATTTTCTTGTAATTAGCTTGTGATTAGTGAATATTAGTGTTTTGTGATTATTTATTTTTTCTTTATATGGTTTATTAGAATTAGTATAAAGTTTTTAATAATAGTAATAGTTATTTGGTAGTTATATTGCTTGAAATATTAGTTTATAAGGGATTTGTTTCTATGGCTATTTAGGGTATCTTTGTTATATTTGAGTTGTTCTTATTCATTATTTGTACATATAGTTATCTTTAGAACTCAAACTTGATATATTATATATATATATATATATATATATATATATATATATATATATATATATATATATATATATATATATATATATATATATATATATATATATATATATATATATATATATATATATATATATATATATATATATATATATATATATATATATATATAGTGTATGTAACATATAGGCATATGTGGATGTGACAATTGAGATAGTGAGTATTCATACATTCAACAATTTAGTCATACATCATAATAAAAAGCAAAAATTTCTTAGTAAAATCACCTCTTTATTTATAAACATTGATATTACATTAGTAAAAACTACTGGATGTTATATTATGTATGTATTATCCCGTTGGTTGTATATTTGGAAGAGTGAGAAAATAATATTCTAATAGAAGATTAGGTGTGATAGGTTGTGAATAAACATAGTCTTATGAGACAAGCCATCATGCTACCTTTCAATTTACCCCTTTTAAATATTTAAATTTAACAACCTAATGTATCTAACATACATGCATCATGAGTAAAACGCATTGGATAGTATTAAACATCTATGCACATAAGGTAATTAACATAAGAGTAAAGAATGCATACCTTTTCTTGCAAAAACGATGGTCAAGAACAATATACCACCAAACCAAGAAATCCTTATCTATACCCGAACCAATTCACCAATAAATAACCCAAGGATCAAGTTAGACCTTGTCTAAGATAGTCACACAAAACCTCAATCAATCACCTTTGACTGCTAAATCATGAACAAGTAATTACTTAACAAAAACCAAGACAAGAAAACTCTTGTGTGTTTGTTGTAGCCGTCAACCATCAAGAAGAAAAGAGAGAGGATATTTGGTTTTTAAGTTATGAAAAAGTGATCACATCCCCTTTGTTTATATCATAAAGGCTTAGGCTAATTAAGGAAAAGATCTTATTTTTCTTAACAAGTAAATTAGCTTTATAGAAAATCTTTCTCCCCTTCCTTTTGTGTTTGTCGGCCTAATCATCCACATGGCACCCTTGGGTTGACGTTTTGACTTTCTAGATAATTATATTAGTTATTACATTATTACCTTAAAGTCTTAAGTTATTTAATTAATCATCGTTAGACCTTTTAACTTATTAATTAATTACCGTTAAGTAAATACTTTTATCAAACTAAGATTATACAATAAATATAGACATATTATATCGTATATCTTAATAAAAGGTGATCTCGATGTCCAAGTGTGTGACCCCTTAGTCTCACGTACTATCGGTCACATAAAATACTAACTTTGTTTTACGCACAACCTAACAGTCATGTATTAACGATTCTATTTCTCATTTATATGATTAATCAAGATTACCAAATGTAAAAAGAAACTTCTTTACTATAATTTGGGCACGACCATGCAAACATCTGATCAACCCTACGAGGGCCCCAATATGTATCATACTCCATTCATGGAGAAATAGGTTTTATAATTGTCCATTTTAGTGACACAACATTCTCTAAATCAAGAAATGATATCCATCCATGCAAAGATCCACTTGCATCTCAAGTCTAAGGATTAGCAATACTTTACCCTTAGTGTAGTTTCCTAATGACGTTGATCTATAAAAAAATCTACACTGTTAGGGTAATCTAGATATTCAACCACATTAAATAACCTATGAGTCTGTAAGAATCATCTTTATGTATATTCTAAAGATACAACCAACCCTCATATATGTATTAGTTCATCAGTACTCCCATATTGATGATTGTCAACAGAAATTTAGAATATATATAATTCACAAAGTATGCAGACATTATATTCAAAGATTAAAGATGAAAATACAGGATAGAGTTATTTAGAAATGAAAACAAATTTTCCAACAAAATTAAATCATTTATTGATAACAATTGCTTAAACATCGCTTGTCCAAATACAAACACATAAATTATTTTATCACAGATTTACATGAGACTAGCAGAATGAACAAGACCAATAGACGTAACATGCTCAAAATGCTTACTCAAACGCATTGGCTTTATGAAAGGATCTGCATTGTTGTCATCTGTGTGAACTTTGTTAATGACAATTTCACTATCTTTGATAACTTCTCGAATGTATTGAAATCTCCTTTGATAATGTCTAGCATCACGCATGATTCCCGGATCATCAGCGATGGAATTGCAGCAGAATGGTGGCATAACATTTCTATAGGATCATTATTAGTCGGAATTACTCCAACAAGACCACTAATAAGATTCATTATCTAGACAGCTTCCATTGCAGCATCAACAGAAACATATTTAGCTTCAGTAGAGGACGTTGTAGTAAAACTTTGCTTATTACTCTTCTAATCCACAACTCCACCATTGAGAACGAACACATGCCCATTTTGGATTTAGTATCGTCCTTGTCGGTTTGAGAACTAGCATCGATGTAACATTTAACTCTCAGCTCAGTTTCCGTCTTAGACCCATAAACAAGTTCTATATCTTTAGTATTCCTAAGATACTTAAGAATAGTCTTAACAACAGTCAAGTGTTTCTCACCAGGATTCTGTTGGAATCGACTACACTAACTTTTTGAAAACGCAACATCAGGTCTAGTGCATCTTAATATATACATGATAGAACTTATTATCGAAACATAAGGGACTTTCTGCATGCGTTTCACCTGACTCGGTGTCATCGCACCTTGCTTTTTTACTTAAGCCTGACTTTTCTTACATCGGAACAAATCCTTTCTTGGATTTATCCATCCGATACTTCTTTAGGACTTTATCAAAATAAGCACTTTGACTTAAAGAAAACAACCGCTTAGATCTATCTCGTGTGATCTTAATTCGAAGAATATGCAACATCACCCAAATCGTTTGTAAAAAACATTCTCAACCTAATTTTAACTTCCTTCAGCGTTGGAATGTTATTTCCCATGAGTAATATGTCATCGACATACAAGACCAGGAATGCTATTTACTCCCACAAGCTTTGGCATATACACATGGCTCATCAGGATTCTGAATAAAATCATGCTTGTTGGTTTCTTTATGAAACCTCTTATTCCATGTTCTGGAAACTTGTTTTAATTCATGAATGGATATGCAACTTATAGACTTTGCTGGGATACTTTGGATCATCAAATTCTTCAGGTTGTACCATGTAAACATTTTTAATGAGGTGACCATTTAAGAAATTTTGTTTTAACATCCATTTGCTTGATCTCATAGTCATAGAACGCCGCTATAGCTAAAAGAATCCTAATAGCTCAAATGTCTGTAAATGGAGGAATGGTTCCTCATAATCTAGCCCGTATGTTTGAGTATAACCATTCGCCACAAGCCAAGCTTTATAGGTGTGTATCTTGTCATTCATGCCGTTCTTTATTGTATAAAGCCATCTACACCCAACGATTCTTCCACTCGTTGGAAGATCAACCAAAATCTAAACTTGGTTATCTTTCATAGATTGCATTTCTATATTCATAGCTTTAACCGTTTATCAGATCGTTCATCCAATATTGCAGCTTGATAATTAGGAGGCTCACCATGATCTCCTAACTCGTATTCCTTAGCGTCTATATAAAAGCCATATCTATCAGGCGCTTGAGACGTCCTAACGGACCTACGAACGGGAATCTCTACATTTTGAGGTTCTACACTTTCATGTGGAACTTCATCATGTATTTCACTAATCTTACTAGAAGGCAATGTATCGTCATCTTGAATAAGATCAAGATCGTCAGTACTTCCACTTGCTCCAAGCCGTGGAGTACTTCCACTTGCTTCTTGATCTATGAGACTTGTCTTAAAGAACTCCACATTTCGAGCAACAAATATCTTGTTCTCGATTGGGTAGTAAAAGTAGTAGCCCCTTTTTTCCTTTGGGTATCCTATAGGGGTGAGCATGGTGTAGGGCGGTGCGGTTTTTGGCAAAAACCACACTGCATCCGTAATTTCGGTTTTTCAAAAAGTGTGAATCCGTACCGCGCAGTTTTTACGATTTTTTTTACGGGTTTTCACGGTTTATGTAGGTTTTATGGATTGTACCCGCACCGCACCACCTCTTTTAATTTATAAAGTTTATGTTGGTTTTGCGGTTTTTGTTTCACAATGTTGGTATTTTCGGTTATAACAATGCATATAGTTAATGAAAACAAACACATTACTTAGAATATTGTTGATAATATGCATTAAAACCCTTATAACACGCATTAAATAATCCATGTGCCATTTTTTGGGTTATATTACTAATGTGCGGTGTGGATTTTGTGGTGCAGTGTCATGGGTAAAACCGCATCAGCACCTCATTTTGCGGTTTTTCTTTTTCTTAAAACAGATCCATTGGTTTTTGATGTGGTGTGGTTTTTGTGGTTTTGGGTTTGCGGGGATTTTGCTCACCCCTACTATCCTATGAAAATACACTTAATTGATCTAGGGTCTAATTTTTCAAGAGCATCCCTGCTCTCTAGAGCCTCACAACCCTAAACCCTCAAATAATACAACTTTCGAACTTTCCCATACAATACCTCATGTTGGAGCATAGTTTGGTTGGGCCGGTTCGACGACTCTCCTGGGCTGTTAATCGTCTTCCCCGGTCCTGAGTAATGCTGCAAACAAAGGTAAACCGGTTAGACGTGGACCCGTGGCTGGAGCCCCAGGGTCCACCTCTGACGGTCAAGTTAGTATCGGATTAATATGTGGTATAAGAGGTGTAGTTGTGAGAGAAAACCTGATGATAATGAGACCCCTACCCCTGTTTATATAGGCTTAGGGTTTCTTGAAGGATAAATTAGGTGTGTGTGGGCCGCGGGCCTGTTGGACCGGGTCGAATACCGACTGTACGTCGACATGTCCCCCAGTCTAGTATGATATGGTCCATGATCATGTTATGCTAGACTCATTTGTGTATCATGCTCACTAAACAACCGCGTGCGGCTTGCTGCTAGGACATCCTCGTGGGTCGTCCGTAACATATGGCTCCACTCGTAATGTGCTTCCTTTAGCAAAAAGATGATGGGCTGGGATTGGGAATAATGAGCATAGCCACTACACGCCATCATGTCCCCCCAGTCTAGTATGTGAGGTTGTCACCGAGGTTACTAGACTTTACACCATATCCGCTACCTATAAGCATATCCACGTCGAAAGAAATGGGAAAACATGTATACGTAAGACGGGTGTTTGTGCTCGAATGCTTGGTTTCTCGTGTTTAGACGGTAAGGACCCCGTAAGAAGAAAACGTGTTTATATAGCCGGGGTAACACTGGCATTTGGCAAGGTTTAATTCTTGTTCATCTCTAACGTGAGGATGGCAAGAAGGTTTTGTGAAGGTGGAGGTGGAACCCGTACGCTGCATCGTGAGTATATTAAAGGCGTACTTCTTGTACCACTTATGATGCAGCATAGTGCGAATATTACATTCGTCTTAAGGCCAAAAAAAGACGTACTTCTGTGGCATGTTTATGCGGATATTACATCCGTCTTATGGCCAATACATTTGATAACAACTTCCAAAATTTGTCATAGTTTTTCCTGGATTAAACGTAGTTGAGCAGGCTCCGTCTAATTAAGTGTAAATGATATAAATTTTGGAAATTCACTCTTAGTCGGGCCAAGTAATTCATCGAGGAAGACTTACTTCCGTATCAAAGATATGAACCAACATAAGACGTACTTCTGTGGCAGAATGAGCCAGTGGAAGGCGTACTACCATGGCAAAAGATAATGATGCGCTGTGGAAGAATACTTCCACGGCGAAAATAATGAGCACGTGGAAGAGATACTTCCACGGCGAAGATAATAAGCACGTGGAAGAGACACTTCCACGACGAAGATAAGAAGCACGTGGAAGAATACTTCCACGGCGAAGATAATGAGCACGTGGAAGAGACACTTCCACGGCGAAGATAAGAAGCACGTGGAAGAATACTTCCACGTCGAAAATAATGAGCACGTGGAAGAGACACTTCCACGGAGAAGATAAGAAGCACGTGGGAGAATACTTCTACGGCAAAGATAACGAGCACGTGGAAGAGACACTTACACGGTGAAGATAAGAAGCACGTGGAAGAATACTTCCACGGCGAAAATAAGAAGCACGTGGAAGAATACTTCCACGGAGAAAATAATGAGCACGTGGAAGAGAGAATTCCATGGCGAAGATAAGAAGCACGTGGGAGAATACTTCCACGGCAAAGATAACGAGCACGTGGAAGAGACACTTACACGGTGAAGATAAGGAGCACGTGGAAGAATACTTCCACGACGAAAATAAGAAGCACGTGGAAGAATACTTCCACGGTGAAATAATGAGCACGTGGAAGAGACACTTCCACGGCGAAGATAAGAAGCACGTGGAAGAATACTTCCACGGCGCAAATAAGAAGCACGTGGAAGAGATACTTCCACGACGAAGATAAGAAGCACGTGGAAGAATACTTCCACGGCGAAAATAATGAGCACGTGGAAGAGACACTTCTACGGCGAAGATAAGAAGCACGTGGAAGAATACTTCCACGACGAAAATAATGAGCACGTGGAAGAGACACTTCCACGGCGAAGATAAGAAGCACATGGAAGAATACTTTCACGGCAAAGATAACGAGCACGTGGAAGAGACACTTACACGGCGAAGATAAGAAGCACGTGGAAGAATACTTCCACGGCGAAAATAAGAAGCACGTGGAAGAATACTTCCACGGAGAAAATAATGAGCACGTGGAAGAGACACTTCCACGGCGAAGATAAGAAGCACGTGGAAGAATACTTCCACTGCGAAAATAAGAAGCACGTGGAAGAGATACTTCCACGGCGAAGATAAGAAGCACGTGGAAGAATACTTCCACGGCGAAAATAATGAGCACGTGGAAGAGACACTTCCACGGCGAAGATAAGAAGCACGTGGAAGAATACTTCCACGGCGAAAATAATGAGCACGTGGAAGAGACACTTGCACGGCGAAGATAAGAAGCACGTGGAAGAATACTTCTGCGGCAAAAATAAGAAGCACGTGGAAGAATACTTCCACGGAGAAAATAATGAGCACGTGGAAGAGACATTTCCACGGCGAAGATAAGAAGCACGTGGAAGAATACTTCCACGGCGAAAATAAGAAGCACGTGGAAGAGATACTTCCACGGCGAAGATAAGAAGCACGTGGAAGAATACTTCCACGACGAAAATAAGAAGCACGTGGAAGAATACTTCCACGGAGAAAATAATGAGCACGTGGAAGAGACACTTCCACGGAGAAGATAAGAAGCACGTGGAAGAATACTTCTACGGCGAAAATAAGAAGCACGTGGAAGAGATACTTCCACGGCGAAGATAAGAAGCACGTGGAAGAATACTTCCACGGCGAAAATAATGAGCACGTGGAAGAGACACTTCCACGGCGAAGATAAGAAGCACGTGGAAGAATATTTCCACGACGAAAATAAGAAGCACGTGGAAGAGATACTTCCACGGCGAAGATAAGAAGCACGTGGAAGAATACTTCCATGGCGAAAATAATGAGCACGTGGAAGAGACACTTCCACGGCGAAGATAAGAAGCACGTGGAAGAATACTTGCACGGCGAAAATAATGAGCACGTGGAAGAGACACTTCCACGGCAAAGATAAAAAGCACGTGGAAGAATACTTTCACGGCAAAGATAACGAGCACATGGAAGAATACTTCCACGGCGAAAATAAGAAGCATGTGGAAGAATACTTCCACGGCGAAAATAATGAGCACGTGGAAGAGACACTTCCACGGCGAAGATAAGAAGCATGTGGAAGAGACACTTCCTCGGCGAAAATAATGAGCACGTGGAAGAGATACTTTCACGGCGAATATAACAAGCACGTGGAAGAAATACTTTCCACGGCGAAAATAATGAGCACATGGAAGAGATACTTCCACGGCGAAGATAACAAGCGCGTGGAAGAGATACTTCCACGGCGAAAATAACAAGCGCGTGGAAGAGATACTTCCACGGCGAAAATAATGAACACGTGGAAGAGATACTTCCACAGCGAAGATAATAAGCACGTGGAAGAGATACTTCCACGGCGAAGATAATAAGCACGTGGAAGAGATTCTTCCACGACGCATGAATAACCCACCGGAAGAGATACTTCCGTGGCAACGGCATAAGCCAATGGAAGAGATACTTGCATGGCGCAGAAACAAGCGCGCGGAAGGAGTACTTCCGCGGCGAAGGAATAAGACAATGGAAGAGATACTTCCATGGCACAAGAATAAACCGGCAAAAGGCGGACTTCTGCGGCAAAGGAATGAACCGGCAGAAGGCGGACTTCTGCGGCAAAGGAATAAACCGGCAGAAGGCGGACTTCTGCGGCAAAGGAATAAACCGGTAGAAGGCAGACTTCTGCGGAAAAGGAATAAACCGGCAGAAGGCGGACTTCTGCGGCAAAGGAATAAACCGGCAGAAGGCGGACTTCTGCGGCAAAGGAATAAACCGGCAGAAGGCGGACTTCTGCAACAAAGGAATATATCCAAAGATATTTGTGTGACGTGCACATAAATAGTGGTATTATTATACCCTGGTAGCCCCCCAAGTTTAATGGTGCTAAACTCGATTAGTAATATTAAACTTAATCAAGTATTCAAAAAATTACGATCACGTAGACCAACGCGAATGGACGTACCATAGCCGCGTACGAAAGATAGAAACTGGGTTCGAACGTGCGAACCAACGCGGATGGGTCGTGCCATAACCGCGAATTGTCACATAGTATAAGACGTATCTTAACTAACTTATGGGATGACCTATGTCATTACATGCGGCGTATCGCTACTACCATAAGGACAGTCAAAGTTTTGACAAAATTTTGTTAGACGTGCACAGTGTGTCTTTTGCAAGTCCATCATGAGTCATGTGGTTTGCGTAACTTACTACAACGTCTTGATAGCAAGGTGTCTAACAAGGATACATGATCCGTGGTCGTTGGGGTTGCATCCCTCTTACACGACAAGTTTAATTAGTAGGTTAAACTCATTCCTCTTATTTCACCTAGAAACGATGTGTACGCGTACGCCCGTAGGAAGAAGATATTCGAGTGTACGGACTAGCATGTATATATATATATATATATATATATATATATATATATATATATATATATATATATATATATATATATATATATATATATATATATATATATATATATATATATATATATATATATATATATATATATATATATATATATATAATAAGTAATCATTTAATACTAGACATAAAAATATCTATCTAGATATGTATTAAAGGATGCGAATATTTATCGTAATAAAAGGAAGTCGCACAAAGCTAAAAGATATAAATAATATCTTGTTAATAAGTTTAAAAGATATACGTAATATCCTCTATTAATATAAAAAAATATTGATAATATATTTTTTTCTAAAAGATATAGGTAATATCTTTTATTAGTATAAAAATATGGGTAATATAATACTACATATTTAAAAAAAAATATACGTAATATTTTATTTATTCAAAAAATATTGGAATATATCTTTGCCAAATTTGAAAGATAAATAATATTTTTTTATTAGTTTAAAAGATATGCGTAATATTTTACTAATATAGGACTAGCACGGAAGGACGCGGCTCACAACTCTAGATTTTTCAAAATAAAATATTCAAAAAACGTGCGGATGAGTGCGGTTGGACGTAGCATGACCGCGGATAAAGAGGTCGGGTCGTGACATATGCGAGAAAATTAAATTAAAAGATATTTAATATCTTCTGGCAAATTTTAAAAGATATGTAATATAAATATCAATAATATTTTTTTATAGGTTAGTTAGAAGTATTGGATAAGCGTCTTCTTATAGGACAACCAAGTGACGAGGTAACAAAGCTCATATTTTTCGTGCGACATCGTGACGAGGTAACAAAGCTCATATTTGTAATAAATAAATAGTAAGTAGCCATAAAATCACATCGAATATCCAAATTCACGGATAAAAAATATTCGGTAGAAGTATTATATGTTAAGAGCTTTGGTAACAAAGATATTTGTTCCATATGTTTAGGAAAATAGCCAAAGTGCTAACGTTGATAGAACAAAAGTTTTCATATGAATAGACATAATGCTCGGATTGATATATTTGTCTTTTGTATCCAAATGGGACAAAACTTTAAAGGTTACCAACATCAATTAAGAGAAACGATATTCTGTTTGTTCTAAAAAGTATGTCACATGTAGAGTAGATCTATAAAATCACTTTTGTTTTTAATCCACAAAAAGATGCGGCGACCAAAAATTAAAATAGAAAGGTTTTAGAATTACCAGCGTTCCGCAATGATCTTTGCTTCTCGTTAGTATGAGGAAACGAAACATAATTTAGTTAGTGTCCTACGGATGGCGCCAACTTGTTGGAGCATAGTTTGGATGGGCCGGTTCGACGACTCTCCTGGGCCATTAATCGTCTTTCCCGGTCCTGAGTAATGCTGCAAACAAAGGTAAACCGGTTAGACGTGGACCCGAGGACGAAGCCCCGGGGTCCACCTCCGACGGTCAAGTTAGTATCGGATTAATATGTGGTATAAGAGGTGTAGTTGTGAGAGAAAACCTGATGATAATGAGACCCCTACCCCTGTTTATATAGGCTTAGGGTTTCTTGAAGGATAAGTTATGTGTGTGTGGGCCGCGAGCCTATTGGGCCGGGCCGAATACCGACTGTACGTCGACACCTCATATGGTGTCTTATCAACCTTCTGGGTTTGAATCATATTGAGTTCATCATGGAACAAACCATATCCAATAGAGTTCTATTCCTCCTTTCCTACACTCCATTATTTTGGGGCGTGTAGGGAGGTGTCAGATGCGACACAATGCCACATTTCTTTAAATATTCCATAAACTCAAAACTCATGTATTCCTCCTCCTCTATCAGATCGAATAGCCTTGATTTTTTTGTCGAGTTGATTTTCTACTTCACTTTGAAGTAGCTATGACCTTCTCTAGACACGACTCTAACGGGACCGGACACATCAGTGTGAAAAAGTTTGAAAAGACCTCTAGCTCTTCTGACCACATGTGTGAAAGGCTTATGCGCCATATTCTCATACACACAAGACTTTCATTTTTCATTGAAAGAATCGAAATCGGTGGGATCTAAAATTCGATCACGTTAAAGCTTCTCGTTGTGTTTCTTGTTTAACTAAGGCGACAGTGCCATCACGTGGTACTACATTAAAGTAAAATACATTGTCTTTGTAAACAGAAATAAAATTATTCAAAATAACATGATTAAACCTATAATTAATCAAATGATAAAAGGAAACAACACCCCTAGTTACTATGGATGCAAAATGAGAATTTTTCAAAGTAATAACTCGTCCATTTAGAAGTATCAAATCATAACTTCCAATCGCTTTGATGTTTGCACGCATTCCATTCCTACGTACAAGCTTAGAGCTACTTGCTTCAGTTTCCTGCTATCTCTAACTCCCTGTGATGTATTACAAATACGAGTTCCACAACCCGTATCATATACCGTCGACTTATTATTAGATACAACATAAAGTTATATAATGAAGATACCTGAACTGCTAACTCCGGTAGCATTCTTGCGTTTCTTCACCTTAACGAGATTCTTCGGGCAGTTCCTTTTCCAGTGTCTAGCTCTTTGTTGTGGTGACACTTGGGGTCCTTTGTCGGATTATCTTTCTTAGGCGGTGGTGGAGTTTTATGCTTTGGGGCGTAAGTAGACTTACCCTTTCTAGCATTCATCCCTGTTTCTCCCTTGCGATTTTTTACCCTTGTCTTTCTGGAGTCAACCTGCTCTAATAGCCATTACAGCATGAGTCTCAACTTATTTAGAAGCCCTTTTTTCACGTGACTTTATCATAACATCTAGCTCTACAATTGTCTTCCCCGTGCTATGCAAATTATAACTTTGCACAACTGATTCAAAATCCTTGTTGAGAGAGTTCAAGATAAAACTTACAAAAAGTTCTTTTGGCATGGGTTAGCCTAGCCGTTCCATAGTTTTCAAGTAGCCTTTCATTTTCAGTAATGAGAGCTCAAGGATTGTCCCTCTTCATGTATGCAAGCTTGAAATGCCTTCGCATATTCATACATTTCAATCTTGCTTGTTCCTGAAACAAAGTTTTAGGTTCGTTCATCATGTCATATGATGTGATGTGTTTAAATAGAATTTGTAACTCTAGTGTCACCGCACCAAGCATAAGACATGAAACGTCTTTTTCTTTGCTAACTTCCTCATAGTACTCATTAGTTTAAGCCTCCAAAGCTACATCAGGATCATGGACCTCTCCAAGAAGTTGTTCAATAAGTTTAAACTTATCCTCATACTTGAGAAAAAAATATCAAGTTTTGATACTAGTTACTGAAATTCAATCCAGTTAATTTCTCATTAGTGAGAATTGACCTTAGTGTAGGTTCCGTGTTTTGTTCAACAGCCATCTACAAAACAAAGTTAAGATAAATCTCTTATAAAATTAACTACCCAAGTTGAAAAATTAATTTTATAAAAATCCTTAGACCCAACTTTAACTTATTCCATCAATTCAGTTGATTTACTAGAAATAATTCAAAAGGTAATTATCGAATGATAATTTCCATCGATGCGACTTTTTGCCATAATGAGGCTATGTTTTGCCTCGTCCAAAGTCTGACCAAATCATACAACGTATGTCATCAAATTCTTAGTCTACAATTTAATAGCCTTGGGTCTGAACCTACGGTTATTGTATTGCATGGTCTTGGTTAAGACTTGAGACTTTCTTTGATGAATTAACCAAGCTCAAGTGACTTAATACCTTGGATAGTACAAATCTTACTTTATTGGGTATCAATTAAACTTTTGAAAATCATGACAAAATTTGTATAAATTAAAAATTTAAACTTTCTTGTATAACGAGTTTTCTAAAATAATGATTTTTCCATATTTTTTAATATTCCTTAAATAAAAAAAGGCACCGGTTTCATGAATCTACTGGTAATCCAAAACCGAGATACCCATTGTTTAAAAAAAAACGTTTTACAAGTTTCATAACGTGTCGTAAGTTTGTTTCATCGAGTTTTCATCACACATATAACGAGTACCAATAGAAAACTCAATGGAACCTTGCAATAGTAACAATTGATTCTATGGCATCTTTAAATACACAAAAAAAGGACCCGGAGAAGTTGGTCAGCACCTAGCTAGTTAGGAACCTCCTTCTTTAGGAATGCAGAGTGAACCGCCTATACATTTCTAGTGTAGTCTAACTAAGACATTATTGAAAATCAAATAGAACCTTTTTTTTATACAGTTCTAGAGTATATAAAATATTAAAACTCAATATTTAATTACCCTAGTTAGTCCGATTTAATTCTTGAAAATCTTTTTGCATTTATTCAAATAAACTATTTAAGCTAGGGGTGTCCTTCGGTTTGGTTCTCGGGTTGTTTAGTTTATTCGGTTCGGGTTATTCGGTTAATTTATTTTCCTGGGTCAACCTAAAAACCAAACCGAACCGAACTAGAATCCAACCGAACCGAACCAAAAACCGAATTTGAATTCGGTTCGGTTTTCGGGTTGATCCGAATAACCCGAATTTTCTGCATTTTTCAAAAAATATATATAATGATATATAGATATTTAGCCAAAAAAAATATTACAAGTATAAAAATTACTTTTTATATTAAGATTATATTGTAATAACTAATTTACATAAATTAGGACTAGATTAAATTTTAATAACTAATATATATATATATATATATATATATATATATATATATATATATATATATATATATATATATATATATATATATATATATATATATATATATATATATATATATATATATATATATATATATATATATATATATATATATATATATATATAATGTATATACATTTATATAATTTCGGTTCTCGGGTTTGATTGCCAAACCCATATCCAACTCAAAAACCATATTTGTAATTCGGTTCGGTTCGGTTATGACCCAATACCTGAATCCTATTTTCGGTTCGGTTCTAATTTGGGTTCGGTTCGGTTCAATTTTCGGTTTTTGTGGGTCAAACCCAAATTATGGACACCCCTAATTTAAGCAATAAATCAAACATATAAACAAGAATAAAACATGACTAAAATGTCACATATTAACGATAAATAATTAATATATTTACCACATAAATAACTTTTTTAAGATTTAGATATGATTCTGTTTCGCAAGGCAAACATCGGCTGGAAGAAGTCTTCCCCAGCTTTTGGATAAAACTAAAACGCTGTGCAGAATCGAGGTTTTAGTGAACCATAAGGAATTGGGATCGGAATTTATACATATTATTTTATAAAAATTATTTTCCGTATTGGTGTCACAATTTCACCTCTAAAACAATGTTATAAAACACATCTCTACCATGCATACACTAATTCAATTAGCATTTTCTAGATCTAATAGCATTCCAAAACATGTTAAGCAACTAAAACATGGATCATAACAATTAGAAATCATGTTTTAATGATTTAAACAATTTTAAACATGCATAACATACCGAAGAACACGTAAATTGCACTCATAGTTGTAATTAATGTTTTGCTATGAACTAAAATACATGAAAGCCATTTTCCATAAAATTATGGATCTAATTACATCTAAATAAACAATTTAAAGTTTTCTAATTAAATCATAATCAATTATTCACGAAAAAGTTGTTTTTACACTGGTTTAGTCGTTTTTTTATGTAATTACATGGCATTGATTTGGCTCGTGCTGCCACTGTTGGAATTTAACAACCTATTGTATCTAACATATATGCATCATGAGTAAAACGCATTGGATAGGATCAAACATATCTATGCACAGAATATAATTATATAAGGATAAAGAATGCATACATTTTTTTGCAAGAACGATGATAAAGAACACTATCCCACCAAACCAAGAAAACCCTTATCTATACCCGAACCAATTCACCAATAAATAACCCAAAGATCAAGTTATATCTTCTCTAGGATAGTACACACAACACATAAATCAATCACATTTGATTACTAGATCTTGAACCGATAATTACTTAACAAAAACCAAGACAAGAAAACCCTTGTGGGTTTGTTGTAGCTGTCGACCATCAAGAAGAAAAGTGAGAGGATTTTTAGTTTTTAAGTTATGAAAAAGTGACCACATCCTCTTTGTTTATATACTAGAAGGCTAAGGTTAATTAAAGAAAATATCGTATCTTTCTTAACAAGTTAATTAGGCTTCTAGAAGATCTTTCTCCCCTTCCTTTTGTGTTAGTCGGCCGAAACTTTCCCATGGCACCCTTGGATTCACTTTTTGACTTTCTAGATAATTATATTAGTAATTACATTAATTACCTTAAAGTCTTAAATCTTTTTAATTAATCCTTGTTAAATCTTTTAACTTATTAATTAATTACCGTTAAGTAAATACATTTATCAAACTAAGATTATACAAACATATTGCCATATTATACCACATATCTTAATAAAATGTGATCTCGATGTCTAAGTGTGTGACCCCTTAAGCCCACATACTCCCAGTTGTATAAAATACTAACTATGACTTACATATAACCCAACAGTAAACACATCCCATGCATGAATAAATGTTTTCGTTATAATATTTTTTTATTATCTACGTTTAATTCATGCAAAATTAGCCACCTTTGACAAGGGAAAAACACAAGAAAGGTTAAGATTTTTTGGTAATACCCGGGTTTTCGACTCGATATTACGAGTCGGCTAATTCCAATACGAGCAATTCCAATGCGACTAATTCATTCAAAATTATCCACCTTTGTTCTGTCATTATATTCGCAACTTTTCCGTTTTCTCATATTCAACTACTATTCTCCATATTCATACTCATTATTATACATCAAACTAGACTATGTTAGGTCGCTGCACTAAGCCTTGAAACACCTCAAGATAAAGATTTATATTACTCAGTTAGGAATCGGTATTTAGCTTAGTATCAAAAAACTTGTAAGCAAAATTGTACGGTTTTCTCAGCTAAGAAAAGATCCTGTTCGGTTAAGGATGTAATTCTTGAGTGGGAAACTAGGAGAGTAGAGTAAGGCGAACATAACTTTCGTAAATAGAACACTATAAATCTTCATTTTTGAGTTAGTCGTTCCTTTACGTACTATCTTGTATTTATCCATACAGAATGTTATTCTTTGTTCATAATAGGTTGGCCTAATAGGTTTCATTCATAACTAAAATTGTAAAGAGGCAAACTATTAACCCTGTTTAGTTTTACACACTTTTATCATTCATTTTCGTACGCCGAATGATTTAAGTTGTAAACTTGCGCTTCAATGTTTCTTTAGTTTCCAAAATTCACCCAACAATATGACATATTATTACACTTTTTATCCTACAACATTTTTATAATAACCTTGTAGGACTAGCACACACAAAAAACAAGGACGAATTTGTAGCTCTAGATATGTGACACGATTAGATGATGTTGATGAAGATGATACACGAAATAATAAGGATGAATAACAATGACGAATATTAAACAAAAAAGAAAGGATTAGATTAAGGAAGAAGAAAGAAAGAAAAAAAAATACAAAATTGATGTTTTTCCTAGTGAGAGAAACCTAAGAGCTTTCTCTCTCTAAAACTATAAGATGAAAAAGCACACACACAAATGATGCTCCATTGGCCTTTTATACTAAGTGTAAGGCGGGTGGAACGCCTTCCTTATTTGTGTGTCCAGGACACATTCCCGTTACATACATAACATAAACTAAGAACTCTTGACACCGTTAAATAGCATTTGTTATGAGCTTCACAACGGTATAGTATATGACCATCAATTTAAATACGGCTAAAAATCTCCTCCTAAGGGGTGGTCATGTAATATGTGACTTCACTTCTTTGTTGTTGCAGACTTTTAAGCTTGTTGTCTTGAGAGTTTCTTCATAGTTCCTTTCATGACTTGTGATCTTGGATTTTTGATCTTTGCCTTGACTTGATCTTTAAAATTTGTCAACTTGTTTTCTTGTGTCTTTCCCCACATACTCATATTTTGTGTTGTCTTGAAAGCTTGTTAACAATCTCCCTTGATGATCAGAGTAGCGACAGTCTTTGTCTTTAGATGTTCTTAAGCTTTCTTCATTTACTTGAGTATGTGCTCTTGAATCACGACTCTTGAGTTTACGCCACCGTTTCCATCCCTCCGGTTTCCCGTTATACAATACAAGTATTGTACCTGTGATTAGGTAAGTTCAAAGAACTTCCTTGATAGGGTTTCCAGCTGTGGTAGCCGTTCTTAATACTTGAACATCTCGAAAGATAATTCATAGTAAAGAGTGAATCATGCAGTTCCATTCTGCTGATTAAGTCGTCAATTCATTTCTTAGAACAAGTTTGAATCAATTAAGAATCAAACCATTGTTGCTTTCCAGTTGACACAAGTTTGATTCACATAGAATCTCACAAGTTACCTACCGCAGTGTTGTTTGATGATGACACTGGAAGGATTTCCATTCGTCACTGTAAATACTAAAGAGTATTACTATGAACGTTCTGGCAAGATCGTAAAGATATTGCGTCGAGACCTGGAACGAGTTTGAATCAATTAAGAATTAAACCACTGTTTCTTTCCAGATAACATATGTTCAATTCAAGTGAATCTTACATATGACCTACCGCAGTGCTGTTTGATGTTAACACTGGAAGGATTTCTATTCATCATTGTGAATACTAGAAAGTATCACTCAGAATGTTCTGGCAATATCACAAGGATAGAGCGTAGGAATCTGTAAATTATCGCTTGTGATCTAATGATGAACAACAGTTGATATATGGAATAAGTGTCCTAATGAGATTTTTGATGGATCTCGTTGGCTCTAAACTATATAAGTGCATGTTTATTTGGTGATTGAAGGCTGGAGCAGACTACCTGTTATTATGGATTCACTAATAAACACGGGTTTATGATCCGGAGGTCGGGGAGGATTAAAGAGATGTTTAGCCATTTTAGAGAGAGAAACAAGTAAGAATAAAAGTGTGTGTTTTATTCTAGTGAGAGAAATGAAAAACAAGAAATGGTAAGCCTCACCCCTCCATGGAAGTATGGAGGGGTTTATATAGCCCGGGACTTGGACTTTACATATGACAATATTAGTCCCTGCAAGTCCCGGCTATGAAACTAATGTATTTCCGTTAGTCGCACACATTTTAAGGCTAACACTACCACCTTTTCAATATCTACTATCTCGGAGTGAGAAAGTTGATAGAAATGAGTTGAACTCCGTGACAATAAAACAAACTTCTTTTGAGAGAAGCATGAGTGGGCTGGGAGGGGTTGTGAATTGCATCACTAGGTCCATGATGCTTTGTCTTCAATACTAGAAATCATATAAGTGATTCTGATAGTAGATGTGTTGACCCGCTCTCTGCCTAAGTTGTATGAAGGGCTGCTTTCACACCCTTTATCCTTACATTTCTTTTTCATTCTTCAACCCCTTCAATGCTTACCAAGACGCCAATACTAGCACCTTGTTGTGATTGTTCCAGTGCTAGCTTAAGTCATTAGTCGGCATTTTTCCCATACACTCAACTACTCTATCTTTCCTAAGGACTTCTAAGTTCTAACGGATTGTCCCTGGAAGATCCCTCCGGTTCTGGTTGGATCATAGGACGAATACCTAACCACCTTTTGACACCAATATCTTCGTGAATTAATATGTTAATGAAATCAATCAAGGTGTTAATGAAATCGATGTTTACACCTTGATAGTTTTCTATATCACCAAAAACGCCCCCTACATATGTGCATCATAAAATGAAAGGTATTTGCACATATTAGGAAGAGAAAGAACTTATATCAAAGATTTTTTTTCCAAAAATGAAACATTTTGATCACCTTGCTCACATGATGGACAAAGATGGTCTTTTATATATTTGAACTTTGGAAGACCGGTAACAAGATCATCTTTTGCAAATCGAAATTGAGATGATATAATGTAACACCCCACTTGGATAAGTGGACCATTACGTGTATTTATGGCGTGTCATCAAAGCATATAAAGTAAATGTCCTAAAACATTAACTGACCATAAAGGAAATACCGGAATCAAACATCGATAATTCCCAACATAAGCTCAAAACATGAAAAGTAAATACTGACAGAATGGACTAAACAATGTCCAAACAGGCAGAGTAGTATATGAAGTGCATTAGTAAGGAGTCTGGATAGCTTCCCTCCAATTGCACCTACCCTCAGAATCCTAAGAGTCTCCCTGTGTACCTGCCGTTTGTAATATGAAAAGAAACTATGGCTGAGCATAACGCTCAGTAAACGGATATAAGAGTATGATAAGTAATACCGAAATGAAACAGATGACACACGCTAAAGCTGTAAAGACTAAAATATAAACTACAACGGAAAATTGTGTAAGTTCTGAAAAGTCCGGTTTATGACTAGTAAGTTGTACTATGAACTGTTAAATCTGAAAATATGTATTGACTGTATTCTAAGTGCCAAGAGCTTATATAGGTAATGTGCTGTAACCACGCCTGCATTAATACATAGAGGGATGACCTCGTCATGCTGTAGAGGGGTGACCTCCAAATAATGTGTTGGGTGGAGGGATCAACTCCAATGTGAAGGATGTAGAGCACACACCACATTCACCTGATAAGCTTTAAATTGATAACCTAAGATGCATCCATACGCCCCTCGGATAAAACTGATAAATGGCCAAGCTGAATAAAGGGACGATGCGAGAAATCACTCCCCCGCAGAGGAGTCATGACACTGGTGCCTCTAGTGTCATGGTTACGATACCTCCGTAACTAGTACATAAATAGTCATGATTGTATATAAAGCTCAGGCAAATTTAACTTAGTATTAAAATGATTACTGATATAACTTACAATATATACTGGGGAAAACATTTGGCTGCAGACGGGGAATCCTAATCATGCATAGAAGGAAGTCCTTACTGAAGGACGGGAAATCCGTACGATCAGTCAATTAACGAAAGACTCGACATATCAAAATAATAGTAGAGAGATAAGTATATCCGTACCTGAATAAATGTCTAAAATGCTTAACGCTAAAAGAATCCACTCAGTTCATATCAAAGCTACAAAATCCAGGTAACCCGCGTTTAGAATCTCTAACCTTATTACCTGATGATATCCGCGTCCCTTAGCTTAACTTAATGAATTAATTATTTCAATAGTCAATTTATTTCTACGTTAAATTCCTATATGACCACCAACATGCGATTTCCATGTTGTTTCTTGTACGTAGAAATAGTACTACGAATATATGTTAAAGATTAGCATGTCATCTCCATACTATATAGATTATCATGGTATTGTGCAAAACAAAGCATACATAAATGTTGGAAACTCACTTTATGTGACGACATTTAAGAATTCCCGTTAGTTATCATAGTCACGCACATTTAGACTAGACTAGGCTCTTTGTATAGTTTAGGTTGTGTGCGTGACTATATATACCCCTCCTTAGCTTCCAAGGAGGGGTTTTGATTGTATTTTGTTCATTTTGAGGAACACACACACTTTTACTCTCAACCTCTCTTTCTCTCTCTCTAAGCCATCAATGGCTTCCACCACCACTTACCACCACATTAGACCACCGGATCGCATTTAGCATTTCTACATTTGGCATCAGAGCCACGGTTCCATCCTTGGATCGTGTTTATATTTTCGATTTTGGTGGTCTAATCTATTCTTGTGTCTCGTTTTATATTTTTTTTCTGTCCAATATCACAAATTTTTTGTCACGTCTCATATTTTTTGTCCAAAATATCCAAACTGTCACATGTTTTTTCCTGGTCCATATCTTTATCACTGGTCAAAATGGTCAAGTTATCATGGTTAAGTTTTCACTGGTCCATATCTTTATTACTGGTCAAGTTGTGGTCAAAGGTCTTGCAGAATCTGTTTTTATATCTCTATTCTGGGTTATATTTTTTGAAGATGAAGGTGAAAAACCCAGATTTGCCAGAAAATCTGACCCAGAAATCAGTCCCGAATTTTCAGGAAAAAAGGACCACTTTTGGACTCTGCTACATGGTACAATCGCATGGATTGCGATGGAGGGTTTTTTGACACATTCCGATGGGTTTGACTTACCCATTGCGATGGGACTCATTCCGATGAGTCACATTGCGATGGGTGGTCGGGTCTGTCGCAATGGTATTCCGATGAGTCATGCTGCCCATTTTTTTTCAACATTGCGATGGGTACCATCGCAATGGGTACCATCGCAATGAGACGGTTTGACTTTGACTGCGATGGATGACATCAGATTGCGATGGCGACCAAAAACATTGCGATGGATTTTATTTAAAAGATATTCATTGTGATTGTTTTTATACAATCAACGGACCAAAGTTTTGACCAGAACCCAAAGACTCGTTTAACACATGACCCGGGACCAAAACTTTGACCAAGACTGAACCCATCTCAACCGAGTCAACTCGGTCATTACCGAGTTGACTCAGTCAAACTCACTGAGTTGACTCGTATACCAACCTTTTTACACCTCAATCTCCAAAACTAAACCTAATACCCTTCGTCTCCTAATCCCATCTAGACTCAAACCAAAACAGTAACCTAATCAATCTCAGATTATGTTTCGGTTGACTTTTTTAAAGATAATTTGTGATTTTTTATCTATCCAACCAGAAACAAAACTCATCATAGATCTAATTATCTGGGTAAACCCATTTCAATTTTCGAAGATCAAAGGGTGATTGAAAACAAGTTTGTTTCCATCATCTCCTTGTTTCGATTTGTTGAAATCCGCATGCAATTAATATACAACACCTACCCGAGACCTTTATTCATTTAAAGATCTTGAAGATACGGTCTATCTATCTTTGCTTCCAAATCGTTTGTGATGATTATGTATGGGTTTATGTTGCGTTTTAGATGAAGATTGAGACGGAAAGATTTGATGAATTTTTTAGGGGACGGATTAAACAAGGTGCGTTATTGGGAGAAGAAGCAGTTTGGTGGGAGTGAATTTGGGGGGCGGAGGATACGAGGGAGGAGTGAGAGAAACTAGGTGAGAGGATTTGAGATAACTAAATGCGTTTATTTAGGGTTGGAAGTGGTTTTAACCGTGTATTATAACCGGGTTTTGGACATTTGATGGGCCATGGAACTCGCTTCTTCAAAGTATTGGACCGGGTTTCACTTTGTGATTTGGGCTATGGCACTCGATTTTGGTTAAACTTTGGCTAATTGCAATGTTTGAACCGTGTGTTTTAATAACACATACACACAAATTTTTAAAAAAAAACATACAAATTTTAAATAAATTTGTTGTGTATTACGTTTTAATTCATTGTGACATCGGGTCGAGACAAAAAGTGTCGAGACATTGTTAAGGCGTATGGATGCTCAAACAAACAAATTCCTTTTTTGAATTTGTAGTTTTTTTGTCGCATTTGTGGTTCTTTAAATTTTTTTTCTTGACACTGATGGGCTGACGAGAAATGTGACGCGAAAAAAAAATGAAGTGACAAATGTGACAAGAATTTATTTTGACGAGACCAAGAAAAATGGGCGATTTTTTAGTGGCTACAGATTTTGTTTGATCGGGTATTAATTACGTGACGTTAAAGACGGATTTTTCGAAGGCGTGTATTTATTTTATCTTTTACTAGATAACTTGCTCGTGCTTAATCCTAGAATGAAGACTTGGTTATCAGGTTTCCGGGTTCGGGGTGGATGGTTGATGACTCGGATAACTATCACTTAAAGGGGTTACATTGTTGTACTCAGTGTCACGCGCTTAGTCGACGTGGATAATTTCAAGAGGTGTTGTGCTTATAGACTTCTTCAGTGATGCATTGAGTACTTAGAGATTTCTCCACCGTTCTTCATTCAACAATAGTGCAAGCTTAAGTCACAAGATCGAAGGTTTTTTATTCAGCTTCACGTTTGATGTATCCGGTTCATTCTTTCAGTGGTCACTTCAAATTGCTTTCATATGGTATGGTAAAGGTGGCCATGGAGAGTTTATGAGAAGAGATTTTCGATCAACAGCTGATTCTCACAAAATATATAATTCAGCTTATTTATTATTCTCACGAGATTTCAGGTTCATGTGCGTACAATTTATTGATGGTTCCGAGTTTCGAAACCATCAAGGGGGAAGAAGCAGACACATTGATCGCACAATGAGTACACGTGATGAACTTCATACCTTCTTTTAATTTGAAGATATTCCGGGATGACATTTGTCATAGCCGCAGAGAAAATCAGTGTTTTAACTCGTGTCGTTATCAATCTCCTAACGGTACACTACTGATTCTAGGTTTAATTGTTTGATTGTTGCAATTAAACATCATCATTATCCTATATGCATTCCCGGGACTTAGTTGACTCTGGTGCATCTCCGGAAGAAGACGTGTGCATTTCCGGGACTTAATTGACTCTGGTGTTACGATGTCAACTTCATGAATGGGATAAAGTGTCCACTTCAGTATTTGAGCTTCATAATTGGGATTGATTTACCTTCTTCAACTATGTGGGGGAAGAAGTGTCTTGATTCTTTCTGGTATGCATAACTTGAACTATCAGGGGGAAGAAAAATTCAGATGAGTTATTCAAGCGTGAGAAGAAAAGTTGTTGATCTACTTGGGGGAAGCTATTTAAGATGCTTCCACATCAAGTTTACGTGGCATGAATTAGGGGGAAGCTAATTCAGAAGCTTCTCCTTAACCAGAAGTGTATGGGTTACTTAGCTCGTGCCGTTACAGTATTTCTTCTACAAGTTACTTTAAAGATGAGTCGTTTTGAAAACGAAGGCCTCAGAAGACTTCATCAGCATTGGATGTTTCATGAAAGCTCTTGTTCTTAATTATTTTGTACTTGTTAGGAAGAATATTGTAAGGAATTCTACACGTCGTCCCATGGGGGAAGATTGTTGGAAACTCACTTTATGTGACGACATTTAAGAATTCCCGTTAGTTATCATAGTCACGCACATTTAGACTAGACTAGGCTCTTTGTATAGTTTAGGTTGTGTGCGTGACTATATATACCCCTCCTTAGCTTCCAAGGAGGGGTATTGATTGTATTTTTTTCATTTTGAGGAACACACACACTTTTACTCTCAACCTCTCTTTCTCTCTCTCTAAGCCATCAATGGCTTCCACCACCACTTACCACCACATTAGACCACCGGATCGCATTTAGCATTTCTACAATAAATAGTTTAGCTTTTATATCTATCATTGCAGCCCTCAAAATATGTAATTTTTTTAAATACTCAAAGGACTGTTTGTAATATGAAAGTTTGTTATTTACATTCCTAATATGCAGATTGAATGATGATGAAATATTAAGATGTCTAATAGAATGATAAAAAAAATTATGTCTTATAAATTGTTCAACACATGACATATTTTGAAGGTGCACATCTTAATGATCCATCATGGTCACCAACTATTGTTTTCTTTTTATCATAATATTATCTCAATATAGTAAATGTAAGATATATGAAAGTTACAACCTATGATTCAAGTGGTACCTTTATGGAAAGGACGATATAATCAAAACCGGACACGACATTGTATGAACATCAATAGATCTGCTCGCGAGTCAAAAACGAATCATTAACTCGATCTAACGACACCAACCTCAGCCCCTCGTGACCCTGAACTCGACGAACACGAACATCTAATGTATCGATCACGAATTTATACTAGTCGTACGTGAACTCCAATCGAACACAAAACACACAACCCAAACTAAACTCACACAAGAACAAAGAGACCAAAACTTTGGAGACGTACACACTCACTTTCACCCATGAGCACATGTTGACATTCAGGGTTCTCTTTGGTGGTTTTATAAGATTATGAGAGATTGCTAATGAAGTAAGATAAATGTATACATACAGTTTGACTATCTTGTTTTGATAAATTCTCTAAAGAGTGAAAACCAGATGTGTTTATATGGGCAATCATGCCATCAATTTGGCAGTAATAATCGGAAGTTATTATTAGAGAAAGAGCGTTTTGTATACGAAGTCAACTGGGTTTAATTTCTGTTACAATCATTCTATTAATACTCGTATATGATATACATTATAGTAACCCGACCATCGATAATATAGATGGACTCGATTTATGACTAAATAAGATACAAGTGTATATTGTTTCATGTGTTTTGTTTTGAAAACGGGTCGGGCCTAAAATCCCACTTTCTTTCTTTGTTTATAAATAAACCGCCACTCCTTAATATATAAAAAGTTTTATGTTTGATTTTCGACACTTGAAAATTATCACGTATAGGTATTTATATTTCTCGTGTTTTAATTCCTAAACATAATAATCTTTTTCGTATTATAAATAATGCATACGTAATACATACGTAATGTTTTCTGAAACATAATAATTATTTTCTGAATAATTATTTTTTTGTAATATTTAAATAAAACTAAGATTGCGTAGTTAACGTCAATGTTTAATTAAAGTTAAAGCTGAGACTACGCGTATTTAATATTCGAGGATTTTTAAATACAGGTTTTACAATTCATCCCCTCTAAGAAATAATTCGTCCTCGAATTAAGGATGCAATTTTGTTGTGGTTTTACAATTCTCCCTCTCTAAAAAGAAAATTCTTCCTCGAATTAAAGGTAATTTTAGCTGATGAAGTTATAAAAGTTGAAAGGACACATATGCTGAAAGAGCATGAAGGCTGAAAAGACATATAAGCTGAAGGATCATTTGTCCTTGATTTAGAACATAACTGTTAATCCCATTCAATCCATAACACAAGATTTAGAAGAGATATTTAGAGAGAGAAAGAGAAGAAAGTAGAGAGAGAAAAGAGAGAGAATTGGAAGGTTTAAACTTTTACTAGAGAGAGAAACTAAAAGTGAACCAACACCCTCTTCCACACATGGAAGAGGGTATATATACCCTTGGCATATGGGTCGTGGGTTTAGAATCCTTGGGCCGGGCTTGGCTTTATTTTGGGCTTACGCCCCTAACTTATACAATATTAGCTTAAAGTCCAAGCCCGATTTTCCCGACTAACCTATTACAATACAAGACCATTAACGACTAAGATGACCTATTACATTCTTGTTCGACTATATAAAATATAGGGCTAACAATCTCCCCCAATGTATCGGTCATCTTAAAAAGCAGAAGATGGTTGAGTGAATACATTCTTGTAGAGGAGATCTTCTGCTTTGGTCTTGTATCTTGGTCTTGATCTTGTTTATAACAGCTTTGTTCCTTCATGCTTTCGTGATCTTTATCTTGAGCCTTTGTCATTTGACTTTGAGTGCTTGAGATCTTAATTTTGTGCTCCTTGTGACTAAGATAACCTATTACATTCTTACATTCTTAGGTATCTTGATTATCGCCATCTTGTGCTCTTGTGACTTCTGAATCGACATCGGTTAGTACACAGCTACGCCACCTTCTTGATATGCAACAACATATATAGACACGGATGAAATGGCTTTGAACATTTTACCCTAACTCGGTAGCGTTTTACCTCCGGTCGGTGAAGACCGTTAAACGATATTAAATACCATACCTGTGATCAGTAGATTCGATTAAGAACCTCCTTGACAGGGTTTCCCGGCGGTAGTAGCCAGATCTCTTTACTCGACCGTCTCAAACCAGACTATAAACGTAAAGAGTGAATCAAAAAGGATACAGTTATCCGTTTGATTAGAGTCGTCAATTCAGAATTCCTGGAACAAGTTTGATTCTATAAGAATCACACCATTGTTGCTTTCCAGTTTGCCACAAGCTCGATTCATAAGAATCTTGCATGTTACCTACCGTAGTGCTGTTTGATGTTGACACTGGAAGGATTTCCATTCGTCACTGTGAACACTAAAGAGTGTCACTCTGAATGTTCTGGCAAGATCACACGGATTTTGCGAAGAAACCTGGAATCAAGTTTGAATCAATTAAGAATCCAAACTTAGTTTCTTTCCAGTTATCACAAGTTTGATTCGTGTAGAATCGCACAGGTTACCTACCATGAGCTTGTTTGATGCTGGCTCAAGCAGGATATCCATCTTCATTGTGAATCGTATCACTCAGATGTTCTGGCAATATCACAAGGATAATGCGTAGGACTCGATTGTGTCCTAATGAGATGATAAATTGATCTCTTTTGGCTCTAGACTCAATAAGTGCATTTTGGTAATCGGAGGCTGGAGCAGATTGCCACCTTTTCAATATTAACTAACTCGGAGTGAGAAAGTCAATAGATACGTGTTGATCTCCGTGACAATGAGACAAGTTTCTTTTGAGAGAAACTCGAATGGCTGAGAAAGGGTTGTGCATCGCATCACTGGGTCCATGACACTTGTCTTCAAGATATGTGTTCCGGTTTCTGCCTAAGTTGCATAGAATATTCAACTCCTTCAATGCTTACCAATACGTCATCACTAGCACCTTGTTGTGGTTGTTCCAGTGCTAACTTAAGTAATTGGTCCGCATTCAGCTTCATTCAACTCCATCTTTCCTAAGGACAACTATTTCTAGCTGTGGAATGTCCTTGGGTAGATCCCTCCGGTTCTGGTTGGATCATAGGACTTAGTTTCCTATCCTAAACCACCTTTTGACTCCATCGTTCCGTCGTGGATAGTAGGGTGTTTTGGGTATAGATCGTAACCATAAACCATTGAAAACCATTCAAAGTGTTTGAGAAAAATCAAAACTTTTAACACTTGAAAGTTTTACATTTCCGAAAAGCTCCCCTACACACATGCATCGATATACGAAATAGTTTAGCATGTGAAGGAAAGAGTTGCACTTGAGTCTTTAAGATCACATGTTGCGATATTGTACATTTTAATCACATTTTCTCCCCCTATCTCTAATATAAAAACATAATATTAGAGATACCAATTGATTAAAATATGACATTTTCTAAAAACCGATTGGGAGAGAAACATGTGTGCACGCATGAATTATGGAACATATTCAGTCGGGTCGCTCCCCCACAACAATATATGTGTGTCTTGAGACAAAATTTGACAAAATTTGAGAAAAACGACACCACAAAATATGTTGAGGTACGGAGATGAGATGCCTTGTCCGATATAATTTATTACTTATGACAGTTTTAAACCATTTTCAAAATGTGTTGGATACATAAAATATGACAATTTCTTAGATGTACCCAACAACATTAAAGGCTTGATTTTAAAACGCTCCCTCTCAAAAATTGATCAAAATAACATATGACAATTTTGAGATATAAAAACCACATATGAGGAAGGGAGTGTTGAACACACAATTTTGAAAGATTGAGAAAAACCTTTTGAGAAATTCTTGAAAAATTGTGTTCAACGGTTTTAAAATAGTCAGGATAGAAGACTTATCTTCTATTGATTAGGGAAAGCGCACTGAAACGTACACTTCCCTGTCGGGTCCGTTGTTTCATGAGCTTAAAACTTGGATTGTTTTGTGACTAGCTCATGACTGAGAAAGATAATTTTCCCGTTGTGAAGGATAAGTTATCATCCGTGATAAACTTTCCTTAAGTTGAGGTCGAGTTCTAAGCTGACATTTACTTAGAAATCGTTTTTCATGAACTTAAAAACTTTGAATGTTTTTTATGAGAAGCTCATGACCGAGAAATATGAATTTCTCGTTGAGAAGGATAAGTTATCGTCCGAGATAAACTTTCCTTAGTTGAGGTCCGAGTCCTAAGCTGTGATGTGCTTAGAAGTCACTGTGAGAGAATATCAAGCAGCTTCATTTGCCAAAACCTCCAAGTCTTCTAGAGTCATATACTTCATACCAAGACGGCCAACGAGTTACGTTTGATAACTGAGATTTTGCTAGTTGAAAAAGAGTTCGTTTTCTCGGTATCTTCTCGAATTGATCACGGTTCAAAGTGCGACTCAGTTGTTCTTGGTGGCAAATAAAATGGTTTGGTTATCTATTCTACTTAAAAGGTAAATGCACAAAATAAAAACAATAAACTAAAAGCGATTAATTAATAAAAACAAAACAATTTAAATAATAAAACGTAATTTAAAGCGAAACAATTAATAAAAATAAAACTAAACGAAGAAATTAACTATCGACTCGAAAATAAAGTTTACTAAATGAAAAAGGAGAGAATAAAACTAAAATGGTACTTTAAAGCTAAACGAGGCAAAACCTAAAGCGGGTACTTAATAAAAGATAAAACTTGCACTTTACGAAAAAATATTAATTTTAAAATTAGACGAAAAAATTAACTAAAAATACGTAACTTTCAGAAATTAAATCGGAACAACTTTCAGATAAAACTAGACAATTACGGAACAATACTAGTAAATAAGCAAGCAGGCAGGCTAGCTGCTGGAAGCAGCCAGCCTGGCTGCTCATTTTGACGCCAACATTGGTTAAGCAGCCAAGCAAGCTGGACATTTCATCGGAATGTAATATAGGTCCATCGCAATGTGGGAAATGTTTGTATCGGAATGTGTTTTCTAATTGTAGTATCGGAATATTTTTTTTTTTTTTTTTTTTTTTTTTTTTCTTTTTATTTTTTTTATTTTAAACTATCGAAATGTCTAAAAAATAAAAACTGTCGGAATAACTAAAGTAACAAAATCCATCGGAAAGTGGCTGTCAAAATTTGGGCAGCACTTCGTCGCAATACAAACCTAAACCCCGTCGCAATCCCGATCGCAATGTGCGATCGGAATCACGATCGGAATAGGGTGATGAAAACATAAGCCATCGCAAAGTAGAACCCACAAGGGTTATTGCGATGGAACATAAGCTGCCCGTCGGAATGTGATAAAACCCCAATATTGCGATGAAAACAAGCAATAATCCGAAAATGAAGTTAAGCTTAAAAATCAATAAGCACGGCCAATAAGCTACTACACCAAAACTTGAACAACTTAATAAACATAAATTTGAAAGCTTTTAAAAGACGAAATTCATAAACTTTATAAAAACACAAAATAAGAAAACAAAATAAGCAAACTTTAAAGAGACTAACTTTTTAAGAAAACTAAAAAGCAAATAAGCTAAGTACAAAATAAGCCAATAAGATTGTCAAACTTATAGCTTATTTCATACGAAAACTTATATAGAAGTAAAAAGGTAAACTTTTTACTCAAATAAGCAATATGATTAAGCAAAACCAAAACTTAATCCGAACCAAAATCAAATCAAAAACAAGAAAAGTAGGATGAGAAAGATAAATAAAAGCTTGATAAAAGGGAAATTAAGATCCAACAATTAAATTAACTTACTTGGAATTAAACGGTACGAAATTTAAGACATGAAATTAAAGTGACAAGAAATTAAAAGGTACAAGTAATGAAAATGGTGGAAAGACTAATTTTGTCAAAATTAGCTAACACGAATAAAATGAAGTCCTAATGATTTATTTATAGGGGAGGAGGAGGATTAGTGGAAGGAAGCTTCCTCCCCTATTTCCTTTTCTCTTAATTGCGTCATTAAGTCCCTCCTTCTTTTAATCTTCATTAATTGCATACTTAGTCCTTTTCTTCTAATCTTCTTTAAATTTGGACTTAAGGGACTTTTGGCTTCGGGATTTCTTTGAACTCGTCTTTAAATTCTTCAATAAAATAGACTTGAATTCTTCGGCTTTTGATAAACTTCCGTCTTTTGACTTTTTCTTCGATAAATCTTCAGAATTGGTCTTGGACTTCCGTTCTTTTTGCACTCTTGACTTCTTGACTTCGTCTTTCATCTTTTTCTTCAATAAAAGTCCGTAAATGCCCGTAAATATCCGTGTTTTCTCCACTTCTCACCTTTTCGTCCTAAATCACAACAAAAACACAAACCACGCATAATTCCGACATAAAAGACATAAAATACACGTTTTGGCTCGGTTATTATTGTAATTAAGTGGTAAAAAGGATGGGTGTTTTCACACCTATCAAATCCCCTACACTTAACCATTGCAATGTCCTCATGCAATGCATTAGTTACAAAGCACGTTTTACACTTTCTATCATAATCAACCTACCTTGGCCTTTATTAAACAACTAAGGAAAATCAAAAAGATAGAAAATAACAAGATGCAACAAGGAAGAAACTTGTAAAGAAATCTAAGACTTACATTAGGGCTTGTGTGTCATGAATGTTCATCACCCTCAAGTTTCACGTTCCTCATGCCAAGCTTAAAAACAAGATCATTGTTAGTACAAGTTAGCATAACGAACATTTACTCATGTGGTTCAATTAATCACTTAAACTCCCTTATTCCTACGAGTATCTCTTATATTTTATTGATGTCTTGAATGATCACGAGGATGCATTGTTGACTTATTTCGATAATTTATTTAGGCTGAAAGCAAAGTAGGACGATTTGATCAATAGTTAGCTAAAGGACAAAATCTCTTAAAACTGCTTCTCGGGATATCAAAAAGTTCATATCTTGGCATAACTTGGTTCACGATTTGAGACCTTTCTCGGGCCGATATTTGGCATGTACTTCATACTTCATATCTTCGAGAGACGTTTTTGAGATAATGGTCTTCTCTTCGTTATAGAGTTTCTTCACTTGGAGACTTTTGAGGAGTACTCCAGCTTTGTTGACCACGACTTCATGATTATTCTTCAATCTCTAATTGGGATTTTGAGATACAACGATCCGCCTCCTTTTCGGACTTGGATCTATTTATCCTCATACCTTGTTAGGGTCTTTTCGGATAGACTTCTCCATGATCTTTATGGGAGTTGATTGCTTTTCGTCGTGAGTCTTGATCCTTCATATTGATTTTAGGAATAATGCTTTTCACATCACTTTGGATCTTCAGCAATAAAATGGAATCCTCATGCCTTGTTAGGGCCTTTTCGGACTCGCCAATCTTCGCGCCCCGCTTCATAAGTTATGCCTTGGCTATGAACTCTTATCATTACCGAGCAACTTTTAAACGATCTTGGGCTAGAAGCTAAGTAACTTTTCAAATCGTACGACCTTACTTATTGCAGATAATTTATTAGCAAGTGATGGGAGAAAAAGATCATAATTAACTCACATAAGTTAATGAGAGAATACCAAACTTGTAACCAACTCTATCATTTCTCGTTCTCCACAATTTAAAATCTCAAGGAATGAGACTCGTGGATGCTTAGCCCAATAAACCAATTAAGGTCTACATGGTTAAGGATACTAGCTAGAGTGAACTTGGATAAGTAAACTCGGGTTGAGTCAAAATATTCACAACGGGCCTAATATATCTAAGATATCTAAACTTGCTAAAACCATTTTATTAAAATGCTAGAAAGTAACAAAAATAAAGGAGACTACAACTAGGCCAAAATAGATTAAAAATTTTGAAAAATGGCGAAAAATTGATTTTCCGGTTAAAATGAGGGCAAATACAAGGAAAAGACCACTTAACTTCGATAGAAGTCCCCCCTACACTTAATATAAACATTGTCCTCAATGTTTAAGCATGTGGGAGTAAACTCCCCTACACTTAGGACATTGTGCACTTTGTTTAAATCTCGTTAAGGAAAAGACAACTAAAGAGATTCCTATTTTAATATTAAGAAATATAAAATAGTGAATCGAAAAGAGTTTAGGATAGAACCGGGAAGAAGGGAACACGGAATCACGGTTCATCAAAAGTCATCAAGAGTGTGTCTTTGAAGCTCTAATCCCTGCACATGATAAGAAAGAGAACAAGAAACACCAACGGGGCTCCCCCTACACTTATGGTGAAAACAGGAAAGATAGATAGATAATTGGGTTGCCTCCCAAAAAGCGCTTGTTTTTGTTGACCGAGTCACGAGCCTGACTCGTCCCCGAATTAAATGGTCCATGGGGAAGCCTCGTATGTAATACCGGGATCAAAGACCTTGTCCTCGTTCCCGAAGGACATCAATAAAGGAGAGGCAGGAGGATAAGTCTTGAATGGTAAAAAGGTCCTCTCAATACCAGAAAAGCAAGTGAAGTCCAGATTGACGGGAGGTGGGGTGGGTAAGGGAATCACATTGTCATCCTCCAAAGACAATGGAGGCAGACCAATTGGCAAAGTCATAGAAGTATCAATCATAGAATGGTCCATGTCACCTCCCGGGTCAAAGCATTTATCCTCATGATCGTAGAGAAAGAGTGTAGAAACTCGTTTGAGAAGACCACGATCAAGTACGAAACCATCATTCATTTGTGGGGATTGTTGATAAGTGGAATCCTCACGAATGTGGTAAACGTAATTCTCATAAGAGGAGTGTTGATTAGGTAACTCCTCGAGAATAGGATGTTTGGGCATGTGAGTTGGTTCGTCATTATTATGAAAAATAAGACGTTCCAACTCATCAAGTTCGGCATCGATTTTGGAAAAGTCGACCTCGCTTGTATGTGGAAGCGGAGGCAAAAGAGCTAGCTCTCGGTCGATAATTTCCGCAATCTCAGGCTCGAAGACGAAATCATCATACTCACCACATGTTGAACTCTCGTTGGGAGGATCAAATATCGGATGTGGAGTTGTGAGTATGTGATCATTGACTAGCGAAGCAAATTTGTCCGTAAGCTCCACAAAAGTCGGCACATCACACAAATTTTCCGGAACACCCGCGGGCTCACTTGGGATGACGACAAGTTCCTCGACACTAGACTTTAGGGATTTGTCCGATTCCATAGCCGAGATAATGTCAAGATGCTGATCCTCCATTATGAGAGAGCCAACGGGCTCCTCGGGTGTGATAGCAATAGACGAAGGAGGAAGGGGAGAAGTTTTGCTTTGCTTTAGAAATTCCTCCTCGTCGAAAATAACCTCAATATCGTCATCGCTCTCCTCATTATCTAAAGGGCCAATAATAATCTCAGGGATATGAGTACTCGTCCGATCTTGCTGCTGTAATAATGACTCCATATAAGTTTGCAGCGTGTGTAAAAGCTCTTTGCTTTGTGCTTGAAAAGCTGCGTCAAGATCGTTTCTTTGTGCTTGCAAGGCTGTAGCAAGATCGTCAATTGGTTCATGGTAACTCATCCCGTGACGAGGCTGATGATCGAGTGAGTGCGGTGGGGGCTCAAGATTTTGAAAACCGGAATTATAGCAAGGTTGAGGCTCATAGTTGTTCATCGGTTGAGAATAATTAGAAACCGGGTTTGGTTCATAATAATCCATAGGTGAAGAAAACTGAGGACACGGATTTGGCTCATAACAATTCATTGGTTGACAATAATAGGTATCGTGAGGACCCCCACAGTTGTTGCAAACCGGGTATGGAGAAAACTCAGGTGCGTCATGTGGATAGCTATTTTCATTGTCATAATTGTACCCCGGTTCTTGCCCGTGACCATACGGGTATTGAACCGGGCACGAAACATGCCAATGAGAATCGCTTCCACAATAGATGCATGGGGGAACAGGAGGTGGGTTCAAAAAGAATGAATTAGTCGAGTTGCACAAGGGACAAAATCCATTTTGTATGTAGTCGATATCATTTCCGCACCGCTCACATGTACACCATTGACAAGAGTTGTTCCCAGATAATTGTTTCCCACACCGGACGCAATGGACATAAAAATCCATAAAGAAGGATAGATAAGCAAGAAGAATATTTTTGGTGCAAAACTTTGAAAAAGAAATGCTTTTTATGATTTTTCAAATGTTTTTGGATTTTTTGAAAATTTTTGATACGAAAAATAACGTTCACGAGTGAACGGATCCCAAAAGCCAACGCGTCTCTCACAAAAAACCGTTAATCCTCACGAAAAGAGCCGGCAGCGGCGCCATTTAATATACTGAGATTTTGCTAGTTGAAAAAGAGTTCGTTTTCTCGGTATCTTCTCGAATTGATCACGGTTCAAAGTGCGACTCAGTTGTTCTTGGTGGCAAATAAAATGGTTTGGTTATCTATTCTACTTAAAAGGTAAATGCACAAAATAAAAACAATAAACTAAAAGCGATTAATTAATAAAAACAAAACAATTTAAATAATAAAACGTAATTTAAAGCGAAACAATTAATAAAAATAAAACTAAACGAAGAAATTAACTATCGACTCGAAAATAAAGTTTACTAAATGAAAAAGGAGAGAATAAAACTAAAATGGTACTTTAAAGCTAAACGAGGCAAAACCTAAAGCGGGTACTTAATAAAAGATAAAACTTGCACTTTACGAAAAAATATTAATTTTAAAATTAGACGAAAAAATTAACTAAAAATACGTAACTTTCAGAAATTAAATCGGAACAACTTTCAGATAAAACTAGACAATTACGGAACAATACTAGTAAATAAGCAAGCAGGCAGGCTAGCTGCTGGAAGCAGCCAGCCTGGCTGCTCATTTTGGCGCCAACATTGGTTAAGCAGCCAAGCAAGCTGGACATTTCATCGGAATGTAATATAGGTCCATCGCAATGTGGGAAATGTTTGTATCGGAATGTGTTTTCTAATTGTAGTATCGGAATATTTTTTTTTTTTTTTTTTTTTTTTTTTTCTTTTTATTTTTTTTATTTTAAACTATCGAAATGTCTAAAAAATAAAAACTGTCGGAATAACTAAAGTAACAAAATCCATCGGAAAGTGGCTGTCAAAATTTGGGCAGCACTTCGTCGCAATACAAACCTAAACCCCGTCGCAATCCCGATCGCAATGTGCGATCGGAATCACGATCGGAATAGGGTGATGAAAACATAAGCCATCGCAAAGTAGAACCCACAAGGGTTATTGCGATGGAACATAAGCTGCCCGTCGGAATGTGATAAAACCCCAATATTGCGATGAAAACAAGCAATAATCCGAAAATGAAGTTAAGCTTAAAAATCAATAAGCACGGCCAATAAGCTACTACACCAAAACTTGAACAACTTAATAAACATAAATTTGAAAGCTTTTAAAAGACGAAATTCATAAACTTTATAAAAACACAAAATAAGAAAACAAAATAAGCAAACTTTAAAGAGACTAACTTTTTAAGAAAACTAAAAAGCAAATAAGCTAAGTACAAAATAAGCCAATAAGATTGTCAAACTTATAGCTTATTTCATACGAAAACTTATATAGAAGTAAAAAGGTAAACTTTTTACTCAAATAAGCAATATGATTAAGCAAAACCAAAACTTAATCCGAACCAAAATCAAATCAAAAACAAGAAAAGTAGGATGAGAAAGATAAATAAAAGCTTGATAAAAGGGAAATTAAGATCCAACAATTAAATTAACTTACTTGGAATTAAACGGTACGAAATTTAAGACATGAAATTAAAGTGACAAGAAATTAAAAGGTACAAGTAATGAAAATGGTGGAAAGACTAATTTTGTCAAAATTAGCTAACACGAATAAAATGAAGTCCTAATGATTTATTTATAGGGGAGGAGGAGGATTAGTGGAAGGAAGCTTCCTCCCCTATTTCCTTTTCTCTTAATTGCGTCATTAAGTCCCTCCTTCTTTTAATCTTCATTAATTGCATACTTAGTCCTTTTCTTCTAATCTTCTTTAAATTTGGACTTAAGGGACTTTTGGCTTCGGGATTTCTTTGAACTCGTCTTTAAATTCTTCAATAAAATAGACTTGAATTCTTCGGCTTTTGATAAACTTCCGTCTTTTGACTTTTTCTTCGATAAATCTTCAGAATTGGTCTTGGACTTCCGTTCTTTTTGCACTCTTGACTTCTTGACTTCGTCTTTCATCTTTTTCTTCAATAAAAGTCCGTAAATGCCCGTAAATATCCGTGTTTTCTCCACTTCTCACCTTTTCGTCCTAAATCACAACAAAAACACAAACCACGCATAATTCCGACATAAAAGACATAAAATACACGTTTTGGCTCGGTTATTATTGTAATTAAGTGGTAAAAAGGATGGGTGTTTTCACACCTATCAGTTACGCAAACCTATCTTTCGAGAGAGCTTTTGTAAACAAGTCTGCCAGCTGGTACTCAGTTCTGACAAAGTATAATTCCACGATGCCGCGTTCCACTTGTTCCTTGATGAAGTGATATCTGACATCGATGTGCTTTGAGTCACAATACATAGGTATTTTATCAAAGTGGAAGCCATAATCTGTGAGTTGAGTTCTCATCTAGGGGACTTGAGCACAGCATGCGGATAGAGCCACATATTCTGCTTCAGCTGATGAGAGCGAAGTGCAATCCTGCTTCTTTTACGACCAGCTGACAAGCTTGTCTTCCCCTAGAAATTGTATGCTACCAGAAGTGCTTTTTCGACTATCAAGACAACCTGCGTGATCAGAATCTGAAAAAGCTGTTAGATGAAAACCAGTTTCCCTCGGATACCAGAGTCCCATGTGAATGGTATTCTTAAGGTACCGAAAGATCCGTTTAACCTCTTTGAGGTGCTTTTGAGTAGGTCTGGCTTGATATCGTGCACAATAGCATGTGGCAGGATGAATATCAGGCCTGCTGGCTGTAAGGTACATAAGTGACCTGATCATACTGCGATATCGCGTTTGATCTACGGGATATGAGTACAAGTCAGCGTCTAGGGATGTGGTCGATAATGGTGTACCCACGCGAGCACATGAGGTCATACCATGCTTTTTAAGTATCTCTTGAGCATACTTAGCTTGGTTAATGAAGATACCACGTGGGGATTGATGAATCTGGAGGCCTAAAAAGAATTTTAGCTCTCCCATCATTGACATTTCAAATCTGCTGTGCATTAATTTTTCAAAACGTTTTGAAAGTTTTGGGTTCGTAGAACCAAAAATAATGTCATCAACATAAACTTGCACCAGCATTATGTCATCCCCATATTTATTAGTAAAGAGAGTAGGATCAATAGAACCTTTGGAGAATCCTTTGGACACCAAGAAGTTTGAAAGTTCTTCGTACCATGCCCTTGGAGCTTGTTTAAGTCCATATACAGCCTTCTTGAGACGATAGACTTTGTCAGGATGATGAGGATCAATGAATCCTTCCGGCTGATTCACATACACTTCTTCCTTCAAATGACCGTTGAGAAAAGCAGTTTTAACGTCCATCTGAAAAACCGTGAAGCCCTTATGTGCAGCATAAGCACGGAATATCCTGACTGCTTCCAAACGAGCGACTGGAGCGAATGATTCATCGTAGTCTATGCCTTCTTTTTGACGGTATCCCTTAACTACAAGACGAGATTTGTTTTTGATGATGGTTTGTTCTTCATCCAGTTTGTTTTTCCAGATCCATTTGAAATCTAAAATTGACATTCCATAGGGTCGGTCAACAAGTTCCCAATCATTTAGGCGTTCAAACTAATGAATTTCGTCTTGCATTGATTCAATCCACGCATGATCAGTCATGGCTTGTTTGATGTTTGTAGGTACAGTTGAACTCACGGTGAGTGCATACATACACACATCGCCATCGGTTTCGAGTTGTCTGCGTGTTCGAACCAGTTGTGAAGGATTTCCAATGACTTGTTCCGATGGATGATCACGTGTCCAATGATGAGTGGATGGATATGGTTGGTAGAATGTATGCATGTTGGACGGATCAACATTTTGAGAAGAAGACTCCTCGACTTCGTGTATCGGTGTACCGAACGGATTGATAAATTCTTCTTTGTCAGATTGTGCAGCGACTGCTTGATTGTTGTTTCCTCCTTCAGCATTGACGGTTGGTGATGTTGGTTGTATGACTGTTTCTTGAGTTTGTTGAGTATCCACTGGAATTGTCTCTTGAGCAATGGTTGCTGAAGTAGATGCAGTTGTGTCTTGTTGACTTTGTTCGGGTGCATCAGCAGTATTCACAGCGGAAGGCTTTGACACAACCTATTTGTTTCCATAGTAATATTCATCAAACATTGGATCATATAAATCTTCCAACTCATTCATTTGTATCGTATCCGTCGAGTCTGCTTTAGGAGTACTTTGTTGACATTCTTGCACGGGACGTACACTGTTTTGTGTAGGTGCCATCGCTGGACAATGAGGTGCGGGACTTGAGCTGTTGTGTTCAAGTACCATGTGTGGCAATTCGTCAAAGTTCACATGAATTGTTTCGACAATAATCTTTGTTCCCTTGTTATAGACCCGATATCCTTTCGACAATGTCGCATATCCCACAAAAATACATGCATCACCTTTTTCTTTCATCTTGTCGAGATTCTCACTGTCTTTAAGAATGTAGCATAAAGATCCAAATACGTGAAAGAATTTTACAGTAGGTTTCCTGCCATTGATGATGTGGTAAGGTGTCTTTTCATGTCTAGGGATAACGAGAGAACGATTCTGAGTATAACAGGCTGTTGCAATTGCTTCAGCCCAGAAGAATAGCAGTAATTTTGAAGCAGAAAGCATTGTTCGAGCTGCCTCAACCAAAGTACGGTTCCGCCTTTCGACAACGCCGTTTTGTTCAGGAGTTCGAGCAATAGACGTTTGATGTTCGATGCCTTCTTCTTGAAAGTAAGATTGCAAGTTCTTGTTCAAAAATTCAGTACCCCTATCCGTTCTTACGGTTAAGACTTAAGCTTGAAGATTGTGTTGTATCATCTTGAGAAAGTTTTTGAGAGCCTCTGGTGTTTCATCTTTGGACCTTAAGAAGAAATTCCATGTGTATCTAGAGTAATCATCAACAATCACGAGAATATACTTTTTCCCGTTAATTCTCTCTACACGCATGGGACCACATAAATCCATGTGTAGAAGTTCCAATCGTCCTTTTGAGCTTGGGGTAGTCTTTGATTTGAAAGACTTCCGTTTTGCTTTCCCCAACTCACAAGAAGAACAAAGATAGTCTTTGATGAATTTTAACTTTGGGAGACCGGTCACAATATCATTTTTCGAAAGCAAGTTGATGGTGTCAAAGTTGAGATGTGACAATCGTTGATGCCATAACCATGCTTGAGATGATGAAGATTTAGCCAATAAGCAAATTGGATTTGTTGAAGATGTGTCTTGAAGAGTTACTGTGTAGAGATCAGAACCACGAGAACCTGTAAGAAGGTCATTCCCATCGTAGTCTCTAACATAGCAAGTAGATTTCCGAAAAGCCACTTCCAAATCCGCATCACAAAATTGACCAACCGAGAATAAATTGTGATTCAGTCCCTCGATGTAATAAACCCGTTTGATAGTGAGATTTCCTTGAACCAAATCGCCATATCCAAGTTTCAGTGCAAACTGATCATTTCCAAACCTCACCGTACCCAGAAACTTCTCCACGAAGTTAATGAGAAGCTTGAGATTGCCCGTCATGTGCTTTGTGCACCCAGAGTCCATTATGAATAGGATGATTTCGACGAGCTGCAGAAGAATTAGAAGACAATGTAGCATTTGACAAATGGGATCCCTTGATAGAAACAGGTTCTAAAATAGTAGTGGGCCTAGATGCAAAGTCTACAGGCAAGCTGATATTCCTAGACCCAATCACTAAAGTGGTTAACTTAGGTACCCATTTGTATCCGGGTGGTGTAAATCTCGAATACCCCCGTGTACATGTCCTAATCATGTTCTCATATAGCTTCTTTAATCTGTTTTGTTTACGTAGAGTAGTGGAGTCTAACGCACTTAGTTTCTTAAGTGGTTGATCAGTGGATTTGTTCAAAGTTCTTGTGGGTTCTCTAGTACTAGTGGGCGCAGGAATAGGCTTCCTAGTTCTAGTATTCACGCCATTATAATTAAGAGCACAAGCATCATGATTGAAAGTACGAACACATTTTCCACATTCAACACAAACAAATTCAACATTCGAGGTCTTAGCATTTAAACTGTCATTACATGCAGTTACAGACGTTTTATTCTTAGAAAACTTAAAATTCCTACGGTGGTCTTCTACTTCCAACTTCTTTCCTTGACTATTGTTAGGCATGACCTTATCTTACATTCTATTGCTCTTAATCTATGGTCTGCTAACGCTAGTAGTGGGGATTACACCTGTAGAAGAAGACACACGTTGATTAGTTTTCTTAATATTGTGAGGTAACCGCGATGTTCCAATTTGAGTGGGCTTAGTGTTCATCTTATACATTCCACTATCACATTGGTACTCTTATCATTTCCTATCTTAGGCAAAGTCTGTGGGGATTGTCCCAAAATAGATGATTTAGGGCATTTAACCGCATTTGGTTGACGAACGGCGGATGGTTTACCCAAAACAGACTTTCCTTTCATTTTCTCAATGAGTTTCTGTAACTCACTAATGTCTATGTCCCTTTCTTTTAGCTGAGCTTTCAAATCATTTATTTCGAAATCTTTTTCATTTAGTTGACGAAACGAAGAAGCTGACATTTCTTGACACTTTTTATGATTATGAGATTTTTCACCTTTTTGTAAAGAAAGTTCAAGAGAAATGGAGTGTTTCTCAAGTTGAGAAAAGCTTTTCGAAAGTTTATTATATGACTGAATTTGTTTTGAAAGCTCTACTTCAAGATTGCGACATTTCTCGTCCGATTCTGACACTAGACATGCTACATGACAATATTGATCAAGATCGGTATACACACCAAGTATAGCATTCATATGGTCAGCATAAAAGTATTCCTTCGAAAGTCGATCAATTTCGTTAGAAAGTTGGTGTTCTTGTGTTTTTAATTTAGTTTGAAGAAAATCAACTTCGTCTTCAAGAGATTTAACATAACTTAAATCAGTTAACATTTCCTCAGTGAGAGCATTATAAAACATTTCCACATTTTTTGAAATATCATCAATTGTTGGAACAATGCATTGTTGAATGACGACTTCTACTTGTGGGTTAGGTTTAATATTCCAAATGGTATCCCTAGAAAGTTTTTCATAGTCGACGACACCTTTGTACAAATTTAAAATCCCTTGTTTTATAAACTCAAATTGCTGAACACTTTTGCATTTCTCATCCCAGTTATGTTTTTCATCCGAAATTTGTTTTTCTAACAAAACTGATTGCTTTTTGAAACTCCTTTTTAAAAAACTTTCTTTTGGGGTTCATCACTTGGTGGTGGAACACTATTGTACATCTTTTGTTCTTTGGAAAGTTCTTTTTGAGAAACAAAATTAATATAATTATCAGAATCAGAAAGGTTTATTAAATCACTTAAGTTTGATCGACTTTCTTCTTATTGACGAATGATTTCGTCACAGTCAGGGGAAAGCATAAGAGCAAGATTATCAACATAGCAACCGATATCATAAAGAGCAGGCTTGGTACTTTGAACTTTCTTGAGATATTCAAGCTTGACAAAACTCGTTTTCATATTTCTATTGAGCATATTCATAGTTTGAATAGACTGACCCGTTTTGTAAACAATGTTGTTTAACGTGTCGACTCTCTTTTCCAAGGCAAGAATTTTTTCAATATCCTTTTCTTCACGAGTTTTATAAAGCTCGGTTTGTTCTTTGTTAACCGACTATAATTCAGTAATTTGGAGTTTATGTAGAAGCAGTTGTTCTTCAAGGTCCAATATCTTTTGTTTTGACATATAAATTTCGTGTGTTACTTCAGAACAATATTGTTCATTGAGCACCTTACGTTCATATACCAAACCATTAGCTATCGCAACCCGTCGATCAGCTTCTTTTACATAATCACACTCTTTAAGCCTGTCTATCTCCTCGGCTAAGGATGTGTTTGCTTGCTTCAAACGTTTATTAGCCTCTTTGTTTTCCTCAATTTCATGTTTTAAAGAATCAATAATAGACGCAAGCAAATCACGGTCCTCATCCGAGTCAGTATCCTGAACAGCTTTTCCGTCATCATTACACATATGTTGTGAATTCGTAGAGATATTGCTATCCTCCGTGTCCATTACATATGTGTCATTGGTGCTTTCGGGTTGCTCAGGATGACGTCGTTCATTAGCAAACACATTATAGTTATCATGTGATGGAACCTTTTCAAGTGGCTCAGAATCATAGATGGGTCCAGAAGTATCATCAGTATCTGGGATCACTTCTTGAATCTTTTCCATGTACACATAATGTGCCTCTAACTCTTGATCATCGGCTTCATCATCAGTGTCATCACGCCAGTCAACTTCATCTATTGTGAGTGGATTTCCTACTTCTTCTTTCTTACACAGCAACATCTTTTCCTTGTGATACCCTGAGTCCTTAACCCGTTTTGGCTTCTTTCATTCCCTAGCCATGTGCCCAAATACCTTGCAGTTGAAGCATTGAATCCTAGTCTTCTGCACAACCGAAGTGCCTACAGTATCTCTAGCCCCAACTTGATTCAGCATCCTCTGATTATCATACCTAGCATCACGATCATACCTAGGTGCATGATCAACTTATTTATATCTAGCATTGGATGATGATCTGAGGTTGTTGTTGGTAGGTTTGTAGATCTTCTTATAAGTTGTGGTGAGTAAAGACATGAGTTCTTCAATCTTCTTGTCCCTTGAAGTTTGTTCATCATCATTGTCTCCATCTGACTCAGTGTCATACTTTAGAGGTGGAGTGGGGACAATTGCTTTTGCTTTGTGTTTAGCAGCAGCTAGAGGTTTGGTGGATGAGCTTGATGACTTTGAGGAATGAGTAGGTGGTTGTTGACGGGGAACGGGTTTTGTTGAAGTAGCAGCCACAAAAGCAATAGAATTAGCATACCCTTCTGCCTTTTCAGCCCTTAGTTCATTCACTTCATTTTGATGTTGTTTTAAGATATCATAAAGTTTTTGATAGGAGATGGTCTTGATATCTTCCCTTTGTTTAACCAAAGTCACAAACCTTTGCCATTCCAGTTTGAGTTGAAGTAGAAACTGAACATTGGCATGATGATTGGAGATGGTGCACTGATTTCTGGCAAGCTCATTCATCATTTTGTAGAATATCGATTAATATGAGTCAATGGATTCACCATCTTCAGATGTGAATTTTCCAAACTCCCAAAGTAGATTAGTCTCGAGATCTTGAACATTGATCGACTCCCCTTGCTTCAATAGATGAATTGCATTCCACATTTCCATAGCATTAGGACATGCATCAACTATGGAATAGATATCGTTATCAATTCCAGTGAGTATGAAGTTTACAGCATCAGCTTCAGCTTGGAGGAGTGTCTTTTTCTCAGCAGAACATGTGTCAAAATCCTCCATAGCTCGTATAGTTGATGAAGTACCATCCTGTGCTTGTGTTGTAATTGGTCTGAATTCAAAAATTGGAGGTGGATTCTCAAGGAAGTGATGAAGAGCAGTTCGGTTTTCTTTTCCGTTGAGAAATCTGAGAAAACGAGATCTCCACTGAACGTAGCAACCGGCAGTGAGCACAGGTGGATTACCTTTGCCACCTTGTTCCAAACGAATTTGATTAGCAGTTGCAATGTTGATGTTGTTGTTAGACATGGTGAATACTTGTGGATGAATTGCAGATATTAGTGGATTTGTTGTGATGATGTGTGTTTAAAATTGAAATTCCGAAAATTCAAAAAAATTTCCTCAGTCCGACAATAAATTCCTCAGTCTGACAAAACGGTAAGCCGAAAAATTTTGTATCGCCAAATTTTGAATTTTGAATTTTTTTTTTTTTTTTTTTTAATCTTCGGGTAAACTAAGTTCCGAAACTAGTCTAGATAGTGGCTAAGTCTAAAAATTACTCAAACAAAATATGCATCGGAATGTCCATCGGAATACATTTCGGGATGTCCATCGGAATACCTGTCGGAATGTCCATCGGAATACCTGTCGGAATGTCTGTCGGAATGTTCTATCGGAATACCCGTCGGAATGTACTATCGGAATACCTGTCGGAATGTATGTCAGAATGTTCTATCGGAATATGTGATCGCAATTCCTATCGCAATGTTACCTGTCGGAATGTTTAGATTGCAAAGCAGTGTCGGAATGTTTAGATCGGAATATAGCTAAAACAAATTGGACAGAGTAACGACTCAAAAATCCCTTGAAACCGTCGGAATCCCGGATCGGAATGTACGATCGGAATGTCTCGTCGGAATAAGGTATCAGAATCCTTAGATCGCAAAGTAGAACCTTGTGGTTATTGCGATCTGGCCTCACTCCCTTTGTACTTTCCGATGGTGATACTTGCTGGAAATTCGGAATGAAGAAAACCAAGAGATTTCGCAACTTTTGATCCAAAATACTTGTGTTTTAGCCAAAACCAAGATACCCAAATCACTACTACTAATATGTAGATGATTTTTATCAAGAATAGACCATAAAAAACACAAAAAAAAATTTTGGGACGTGAGATATAGATAAAAAAAAACACAAAAAATCAAGAACACCACACACGAATCTTCAATCACCTATCCACTATAGGCTCTTGATACCAAATGTTAATCCCATTCAATCCATAACACAAGATTTAGAAGAGATATTTAGAGAGAGAAAGAGAAGAAAGTAGAGAGAGAAAAGAGAGAGAATTGGAAGGTTTAAACTTTTACTAGAGAGGGAAACTAAAAGTGAACCAACACCCTCTTCCACACATGGAAGTGGGTATATATACCCTTTGTATATGGGCCATGGGTTTTGAATCCTTGGGACGGGCTTGGCTTTGTTTTGGGCTTACGCCCCTAACTTATACAATATTAGCTTAAAGTCCAAGCCCAGTTTTCCCGACTAACCTACTACAATACAAGACCATTAACGACTAAGATGAACTATTACATTCTTGTTCGACTATATAAAATATAGGGCTAACAATAACGTTGTTGAAAGGTATAAACATTACATGACTGAGGTGAACATGGAACGTGACATGGCTGAAGAGAACATGGAACGTAACCTGTCTGAAAGAACTTAACTGAATTATTGAAGGAAAACAAAATGAGAGGACCGGATGGACTCCTCCGTTCCGAGTGGCTTCCCGCTCGAAACGGTTCCTTCAAAGATCTAAACACAATGAAAATCTTGGTCCTGATGACCCTGTCCTGACGATGCTGAATAGTTTCTGGTTCCATACTTAAGATGGATTTTCTGAATCTAATAGAATGAAAAATCCATAGCATGTAGGATACATGAAACGGTACGTATAAATATCCTGAACAGATAACATTTATATCTCTGAGCAAGCTACCGAAATATATAGAGAGGAACTACGTGAACAATTGTGAACGTGCTACGTGAGCAATTATGAACGTGATTCGCGATCATATGAAGAACGTTGTGCATGGAGTATATCATAAATGTGATACTTGAAGCATACTGTGAAAGTAGTACTAGGACATATCATGAATGTATGCTAACTAAGGAGGAATGCCAAAAGATACGGCCTTAGACGTGAAACGTCTGCCTAGGTATGGAAAGTTATGCTAAACTTAAGTCTTGTTTCTTAAACTTTCTATGACCGTATTTAGTAACAGGCTGTGAAACGTGTATCATGAAATGGAACACGAATCTGAACGTGAACAATGTCATAAACGCGAATGTGAACTTAAATCATGAGATAGCACAAAACATGGACTGAAACAACATCATAATGCGAACGTGAGACGTAAACGTGAAGGAAACGTAAACGTACACGTGATCGTGAACATGAACGTGAGTGTGATTCTCGAACGTGAATTTTCTATCTGACATGATTGTTGATGGAATACCTTGAAATCGTACGATTTACTACTGAATTTCCTACAGGTCCACTACCGCGTAACCTTTCGGATGAAAGAAAACGTGTAGTCTGGTTAAATGGTCGACAATGACTTAAATAGTATCATACTTCTTCTGAGTCTGTGCTAACTGATAACAACTTCCATGGAATCTTGTCTCATATTTGTTCAGAAATTTCTAATGGTTGTAATAACTCAATAGCATGTCGGTGTTCTATCTTGAACCTGCTGGCCTATCAGACATTAATATATGGATTAAGCTGTATGCCTGTATATATATATGTTATACTGCCTCTATCAAATCCTGCCTGGATTATAGTACATTCTTGGGAAATCTGGATGAATAGTTATGGAATAACTATGTGTTTTGGTGAATTAGATCTCTCCTAGTTTAGGATTTTATGGAATACAAAATTCTAGTGTAGGTCCTCTCCTTTATGCGTAAGCTTAGTCATGAAAGTTAATCGTGAGAACTGTCAGAAATTTCTGCGGTAGTGGTCGACTGATATCTCGAAAACTTTATACTTTAGTCATAGGCGTCGATCTTGACCATCTGGTGATAGTCTTCACCTCCGTAGGATTGTTTGAAATTTCTTTCTGCTAAAATAGGGTGGCTCATAAATGTCACCTTGTTCAACTGGAATTCACATCTGGGAAGCTGCTTATATAATTTTATCCTATCAGAGGTTTCGTACAACTGTGAGAAGATGATTCTCGTGTTCTTCTCTAGAATTTAGCAGACCAGAATGTTATCACTGAATATGCTGATGATTTAGGCTGAGAATTCATGGAAAATTTTATTCATTAATTCCATAATATAGGTGAACCATTAGGGATCTCAGAAGTAGAATTATGTTTTTTAGAGTGACTACAGCGTATGCAAAACCAGTCTTGCAACATCGTGTTCTTACCCTCACCACTGATGGTAGCCTGATCATGAATTATTCTGGAAAAATGTTTAAGACATCATAGCAGATAAGATAAACCTTCTATACGTGGAATGAACATTGATTATGAATGGTGATCTTGTAAAATTTTTGGTGGTCGGTACGTGATCTCATGTTACCAAATTTCTTCCTGATAAACAGAAAACGGTGCACCTCCTGGTGGTGTGCTAGGATGAATAAAACCTCGTTCCGATAACTCTTGCAACAATGCTGCAATTCTATTAACTCAGCTAGAGCCCTACGATGAGGAGTTTTGAAAACGGTATATGTTCTTGAAACAAGGTCGATGTTAATCTTTGTCTCGTGGTTAGGACGAAATTTGCTGATCATGAATAATTTGTTGATCATGAATTTAAGGATCTTCAGAAGTTGCATCTTGAATGGTGACTAGAAAGTCTTCGCAACTATAGGATAATAATTCACGTCTTTGTAAAGCTGAAATAATTTGTACTGATTTTTCTGGCAAGAAAATATAATGAACATGTTCAGGAGTTAGTAAGGCGGATCTTGTCGTCAATTGAAAGGAAAAACTTAGTTAAGTATGGGTGATACTGTGGAGTCTTTTCTGGCTGGGAGGTAGGTGATACCTAATTTAAGATAAAGCTGACATAGGAATACGTGAAGTTAACGTGGCGACTTTCACTGAATATGTTCGTCTATAACTTCACAGAATGAATACTACATGTTTAACCTGAATAATACTCCAGTGGTGGTGGCTGAATCTTTAATGGTTTGATTTCTGCGTGGCATGACAAAATGGGTATAACCCCTTGGAGGGTACCTTGAATTACTGAGGACCTGGTTTAGCAGGCATACTGGAGTTATGAGTCTTGACTCTGCCTTGCGAAGATATTCGTATGACATGTATCATGACTGGTATCCTGACAAGTGTCTTCCGAACTGATACTTGAGACTTGTATCTTAACTGATGTTTTGACATGTGTTTTGGTAGGTGGATACGAATAAGGTTGAATAATTTTGGTAACTGATTGGATTGGCCGACCGGTTAGACTGTTGACCTCTGTATCTCTGGCTACGTCCTTTCCGGAGTTCCAATAACTACTGACTGATTAATATAAGCACGCTGGTTGTTATTACCGCTTTGTCTGTCAGTTTCATGACGGTCATTATTACGACCGTGATTCCTGTAACTATTCTGTTGAGTGGCCGGCTGGGTAACGATTCCCACTATTCTGAATGAAACGTTAGCTGAGTGAAGTATGACATCTAGCTGAGAAAGTAAAAGCATGGAATGGAAGGGTAGTGTCTAATGGTTGAAGTTTCTTCATGTTAGAAATTTCAAATTTATAGTTTTTGTCCTTGTTCGAAATAGTCTTCATAGTATAAGCAGCATCAGCATCTTGAGAAATCTCCAAAGTACTAGCAACATCAGCATTCGTGAGGTATTCGACGTGTTAGCAGCATCACCATCTGGTAAAATCTTCAATTTACGATCCGTTCGACTAGTGGAAACGCCTGAGATGACTTAGGATCTATTAACAATGCTCTTGAAGTAAGGCACATAGAGTACACCTAGAATACTGTACTTGAAGTACACATGGTATACTGTACATGTAGTACACCTGAGATACTATACATGGAGTACACATGAAATATTGTTCATGTAGTATAACTGAGACACTGTACAGGGAGTACACATGAAATACTGTACATAGCACTGGTGGAAATTTTATGGGACGATCAATACTGGTGTCAATTATCTGACATGATCAAAAGAATTAAATTGATTTAAACGGTAGTAAACTGAACTAAAACGAGTAACATGATAGGCTGACAATTCGTGCGTAGATTTAATGCTAAAAGTTCAAGAGTATGTTCAAACGGAATTTCAACAATGGTTAACATGGAGACATGATTGATGAAGACCAAGCATGATTTATCATGAAACAGGATTTTACTGAAACCCTTCTATGTCTTAGCATGAAAACATCATCACCCTACTGATAACATAATCCTCATAAGGAGACATGAAACTTAATCAGCATGAAACGACATCCACGCGGGAGTATAAAAGTTGATTGTTACAAAGAACATAAAAGTATAATCAATTAGAGGTTTAACATCAACTGTTGTGTATGGCTATGGTTCAATCCATAGAATTCAAAGGAAAGAGGTGTGACTAAGTATGGGCGATTTTGTTTCGATCCATACTTGTCAAAATTTTATGAGAACTCTCATGTATAGAAATTTACATTTTGGAACTAAATGTGGATGGATGTTGTCCAATCCATACTAATCAAACTTCGATGAAACATCGATATATGAACAAAGGTGAATGCCTGTGGGTCGGTTCACAACAATATTCGACTGAAAGCATGGAAATTGACTTGAGCAATGGTGAACGCATATGGGTCAGTTCACCAAATAACATTCGACTGAAAACATGAATCTGACATGAGTAAGGATGAACGCCTATGGTTCGGTTCATCAATACAAAATATGAACGGGCAAGGGTGAACGCACATGCGACTAAATATGGACAGTCCTGTACCAACCTTTTACTTAGTAAAAAACTATAAGAAAGTTGACTGATAAATGAAGAAAATTGACTGATAATGCATGAGAAACATGAAAGATAACAACGCCAAAATCTAGAAGTTCCTGATGACTACCCACTAGTCACAGGTCAAGTTTTAGAGCCTACAGGTAGAACCTTGCGCTCTGATACCATAATTGTAACACCCCACCTTGATAAGTGGACTGTTACGTTTATTTATGGCGTGTCATCAAAGCATATAAGGTAAATGTCCTAAAACATTAACTGACCATAAAGGAAATACCGGAATCAAACATCGATAATTGCCAACATAAGCTCAAAACATGAAAAGTAAATACTGAAAGAAAGGACTAAACAATGTTCTAAAACCTCTGATTTTACCTTATTGAATTTGTCAACTGTTGTACTCTTTAGTTTTGGAATCTCTATAATTCCACTTTTATATGGTTAATTGAGTATCATCTTCATTTATCATACTATCATTTTCATTTATTTTTAATATATATATGAACCTTTAGTCTTCTGACTACTATGGCAATTGACTGGCCACATTTTTAATCATGGACTCATCACTTCAGTACATATTTTTGGAAGAACTATAATTTTATTTACTTAGTTTATTAAGTGCCTGGATTTATATTTATATGTATATATTTACATATACCTTATACTATGAACAAACATCTATCACCTTAAAACAATGTCTATTATTTCACATTGACATTTATTTATTTTGTTCAAGTAAAATAATTATAATGAAATACTCATTATATACTTTCACCAAGTGACCTAAAGGTTTAACCAAAATACCTAGAAACCTTACAAGTACCTACACTATAATACATAGACTATTGTTAACTCCCAATTTTAGACAAGTCAACATAATTTTTACCCTAAAATCTATACTAGCCATGTATATATATACATACACTCCCATTAATTGTTACAAACTTCCAAGAAAACTTGGTACAATAGTAAAGTGTACACTATGCCTTCCTACTATGCAACCATACTATACTCCATACATGTAACACTATTCCATGTCATACTTGTCCCCATTTGACTTAAAAACACACGGTAAGAACTCAACATTTGAAAGGGTGAACATTTTGCTATAATTGGCATGTGTATGAATATCGTGCACCATATCTAGCACATATCTTTCTAAGATACAAAAGTACTAGGACAAGACACATAATATCCTTATCTCTCCTTAATATATCCGAATACGTCACTAGTTCCACAAACACATAACACAAAACACTTGCAATCCATCCTCACTTCTCTCAACTCACGGCTACATTTACTTCTTTACCAAAATCCTCTAAAAACTCATTTAATTCTTCGTTTACTAACTTCAAATCATGCCTCATGCAACATAAATACTAATCATCACTCTTTACTACTCCTAACTTACACTACAAGGCAACAATGAAACCCTAGGAGCACCATAGGAGGGCAACGACTAGATTTTGGTTTAAGCTTTCCACCATTGTTGAACACAAGCTCAAGCTATCCCTAGTTTACTTGTTCATTCCTAAAACCACTTAACAAGTAAGTATCATAAAGCTTATCTTTCTTAATACCTTCATTTATCATTCACATGAACATATATATGGAACTCCTTAGTGTAAACTTAACATAAAAACAAATCTAGGAAAACTTAGACCTAATGAAAGTCACGGCTAAAAATGAGGTGTCACTTAATGTGATGAAAAATATTGTTAAGTATGATAACCATAACCTCATGAACATGCTAACCTAGAAAAATCACAAAAACCTATGCATGTATATATTTAGCCGTGGGTTTTGCCCTAGTTTTTAGGGTGATGTATAACTTTGAAATGTTATAGAAAGCCTAGAAATCATTGGATCCATATTACTACATAACATGTTTTACTAGTTTCGTTTAGTAGATTAGTAAGCCCAATGAATAGTACTTAATATAGTTAGGCCCATTAAGCCCACTATGTAAGCCCAATAGAAACTAGAAGCCCATTAAGCCCACTTATGCTTCATAAAGCCCACTAAGATAAATATACTTAAACTAAACTTTACTTGTGTTAAATAAACATATTACAAAAATTTTGTATCAAAAATATGAATTATTGAATTTTCGGGTTAAAATGTAAATTATTAAAGTTTCAGATTTAAATTGTGATTTATAAAACTTTCGAATTAATATGTAAATTTAAATAAGTCTAAGGATTTAAATGGTGATTTTTGGAAACTCATTTTAACAAAATATAAAATATAAGGACCCATAATGTAATTAGCCGAGAGTATAGGGTTAGATAATACCCTATTCGAGACTTAAATATAGTAGAAGGACCATTTTTATAAATTGTTATAAGTTGTATACACTTGTGTAAATCAAATAGAACCTTAAGGACCCCCTTTTCCATTTGCTGAAACCCTTAGGAACCCTAGGGGCCATTCTTGTCAACTAGGAAAAGTTAGAAACCTTAATTCTAACCCTAGGGACCAATATGGTCATTAGCCGAATCTATTTCAAGCCCTAGGGGGTTGTTATGTAAATTAGGTTAAACCTAACCCTAACCATATATAACAAGGACCAAAAGTGGCAACATAGGGAACTTTTACAAGCCCTGGTTACACGTGTAACTAGGGGGACTTGTTTTGCCAATATTTAAAAGTTAAATAAACCCTAGGGGTACTTAAGTAATTTGCCACAGATAATATATATAATCGAGGGGCTAAAATGCAATTTTCCTAAACTTAAACTAAACCCTAACTCTCTCTCTCTCTCTCTCTCTTTATATATATATATATATATATATATATATATATATATATATATATATATATATATATATATATATATATATATATATATATATATATATATATATATATATATATATATATATATATATATATATATATATATATATATATATATATATATATATATATATATATATATATATATATATATATATATATATATATATATATATATATATATATATGTATGTATATTTATATATATATGTATATATATATATATATATATATATATATATATATATATATATATATATATATATATATATATATATATATATATATATATATATATATATATATATATATATATATATATATATATATATATATATATATATATATATATATATATATATATATATATATATATATATATATATATATATATATATATATATATATATATATATCTAATATGAAAACGGTCTAACTTAAATAAATCTATAAGTATAAATTGTTATTTTACCCAAAGTTATAAATTAAATAAATTATACAACTTCGAGGATATTAAAATAAATTAAATAAAACATTATACACTTTAGAAACATTATTTAGATAAACTGTATATAAATTGAATACGATTAATCTATAAACGTAAATATACTAATTATATTTATTATTAACCTTCTACATTATATATATATATATATATATATATATATATATATATAATATTTTTTATAAATATTTAAGACACTTTACAACGATACAAGTACAGGAATATTAATTAAACGAATCAATTATTTGAACGATATTATTTATTACACACTTAAAAATAAATACTTCTATTACTTGTACAACGATAAATTAAATTGTAGGAATCGTAATAAAATGCTTAAAACCAGTATAAGCATGCACATATTTATTCAGAGTCTTTTATGCATTATTTTAAGCATTTACTGAGACTGTATAATTATTTAGGTTGTTGACTGTGTCGTGAGCATCATTGGATTTTCTTGTGACTTATTACAGTACTACTAAGATGAGTTCATGGCTACACTTTATATATTGACAAACTTTTAAACCGTTTATGGGGAAGAAAACATGCAACATATTTTTATTTGATGAACATAGACTGAACTACGAAACCTTTGATTACATTTTCTTATTGTAGAATGCCTCCCTTACCCGGGAACTAGAACTGTTAAAATTGTTGAATTGCCTGAATGTATAAATAGATCTATTTGGGATTGACCATCCCCATCTGGGTGAGTAGCGCTCACTGTGCTTGGGCCAATGACAACATATGTTTATCATGTCGGAACAGAATATTGGGTGCATTTTATGCGAAGGGTCCTTATAAGTTGTATGGCCTAACGTGTCAAGTGTCAGTTTCGGGAAATAGGAAATGTAGTTACCTTTAAAGTGTTGATGCTTTGTGCATTACTACTTCAGTGAATGTTTATTCTCCAAACTTAATTTATTTATTTAAACCTGTGAATTCACCAACTTTATGTTGACTCTCTAAGCATGTTTTTCTCAGGAAACTGAAGCAGCTATTTGATGTGCATGGAGTCAAGCATCATGATAGGCTGCATTTAAAGAGCTCATTTAGGGTTTTATAAACGGGGAAATCATTCAAACTATTGAATAATGTTTAAGACAATTTTTATAATGTTTTGCACTTAAATTCATGTAATAAATGTAATGATAATTTTTTATCTGCTGCTCTACATACTATCTGCTGCTGATCCACCTACGTGACACCCAAATATTATTTTCGCTGCATTTGACCAATTTGGGGGTTTCACAGAATGGTATTAATAACTAGATTTTACTTAGTTATAAAAGAGTTACCGTCCGATATTTTTGAATTGATAACTAGTTATTAGTGCGACTCAGTCGTTCTTGGTGGAAAAATAAAGAGAGGTAGTTATCTATTTTAGACTAATAATAAAATGAAAGTGTCGTTGAGTAAAAATAAAAGCTTTAAAAATTAGACTAAAAATGACGAGTTAGAAATAAATGATTAAAAACTTAAAGGTAAATTTAAAACTTGAAAACGTAATTAAAATAAGCTAAAAGCAAATCTAGAAAAACTGTCACTCTTTCGGGAAGCGTGCAATTTTTGGAAATTAAAACGTAATGAAAAGTAAACTTGGAAAAATAAGATAAAAACAAAGACAAAAGTTAGATCATAACATGATCGTAACTCAGATCGCAGTGGTGGATCGCACAAAAGAATGAGGGATCGCACTATTGGATCGTACTTGGTGATCGCACCAAGTGATCGTAGCCTACGATCGTAGTACTCGATCGCAGCCTAGATCATAGTATAAGGGATCGTAGTCAATGCGATCGTACCCAAGAGATTGACCCTCGATCGCATCCAACGATTACAACGCGTGGATCGTAAGATTGGATCGTAGTCAATAAAAGAAGTATGGATCGCAATCAATGCGATCGTATCCAAGGGATCGTAACTATGGATCGCACCCAACAATCCTAACCACGATCGCACTATGGGATCGCAGCCGGTGATCGTGATGTGGATCGTACTTGGTGAACGAAGTAAAGGATCGCAAGTAGAAACCCTAGGGGTTTATACATCAAACTTACTTGATCGTAACTGGTAAAACCCTTAGACACAATACGATGGGATTCAAAAGCAAATAAGCAGAACCGAATAAGCACAAATAAGCAAAGACAAATAAGCACTTATTTAATTCTTAACAAAATGAAAACAAGAACAAATTTAAAAACTTTTAAGACACGAAATAAGCAAACTTTATGAATCAAACTTTAAAAAGACTATACTTTTAGGAAAACTAAAAAGTAAATAAGCTAAACACAAAATAGGCCAATAAGCATGATAAACTTAAAGCTTAATCCGTATAAAACTTAAATAGAAACCAAAAGATAAACTTTTTGATCTCATAAACATAAAGATTAAACAAAGTCAAAGAGGATTTCAGATCAAATATAAGTAAAAATCAGGAAAGGTAGAAAGAGACTGAGAATGAAAAACTTAACTTGAACTTATAGATTAATGATTCCAAAATACAAGATCAAATCAAAGCTTAAACATGAAAAGAAAGAAAAGATGAAGTTCTAGTGAGAGAAAGTTAAACACTTTCTCTCTCTAAAGATAAAACTAAAGAACGAAAAATAATGAACTAGCTAAATTACCTAACACCCCCCTAATGTGTCATTAGGAGGGTATATATAGGAGGTGGGGAGTGCATGTGTTGCTTCCTTCTTTCTTTCTTATCGTCTCGACTCGATTTAAATTCTTTGTCAATCTCGACGTTGTCTCGGGATTTGTCGATATAAATTGAACTTGTCTTATAATTTTCTTCTTTTGTTATAATTGAGTTCTTCGACTTCATTAAACTTCCGTCTTCAGACTTTTTCTTCGATAAATCTTCAGAATAGGCCTTGGACTTCCGTTCTTTTTGCACTCTTGATCTTTTGACTTCGTCTTTTGTCTTTTTCTTTGATAAAAGCCCGTGATAGCCCATATTTTCTTCCTTTTTCATATTTTTACCCAGAAAAACAATAAAAACGCAAACCACGCATAATTCCGACTTTTACGACATAAAATACACGTTTTGGTCTTGTTAATATTGGAAATAAGTGGTAAAAGGATAAGTGTTTTCACACTTATTAAATCCCCTACACTTGACCATTGCAATGCCCTCATGCAATGCATTAATTTCAAAGCACAGATTACATTTCTCATCATAGATAACCCACCTTGGCCTTTATTAAATACTAAACACTAGGGAAACTAAAAGATAGAAAAGTAAAGAAATCAAAGACTTACATTGGGGTTTTGGCTGTCATGAATGTTTATCATCCTCAAGTTTCACGTTCCCCATACCAAGCTTAAAAACGAGATCATTGTTATTATAAGTTAGCAAACTAACACGAACTCATGTGGCCCAATTATTTACTTAGACTCCCTTATTCCTAGGTGTATCTCTTATATTTTAATATTGTCTTGAATGATCACGAGGATGCATTGTTTGACTTATTTTGATAGTTATTAGGCTGAAAATAAAGTGGGACGATTTAATCAATAGTTAGCTAAAGGACAAAATCTTTTAAAACTGCTTCTCGGGACCTATTAACGCTCATATCTTGGCATAACTCGCTTCACGATTTGAGACCTTTCTTGGACCGATATTTGGTAGCGACTTCATACTTCGAATCTTGAGAGACGTTCTTGAAATTATGGTCTTCTCTTCATAATAGGAATTTCTTCACTTGAAGTTTTTGAAAGATTCTTCATATTTGGACCACGACTTCTTCATTTTTCTCCAATCTTTATTTTGGATTTTGATATACAACGATCCACCTCCTTTCAGGACTTGGATCTAATTATCCTCATACCTTGCTAGGGTCTTTTCGGATAGACTTCTCCATGATCTTTTGGGGAGTATTTGCTTTTCGTCGTGTGTCTCGATCCTTCATATTGATTTTTGATAAATGAATCTTCACATCACTTGGGGTCTTTAGCAACAAAATGTAGCCCTCATGCCTTGTTAGGGCCTTTTCGGACTCGCCAGTCTTCTCATCCCGCTTCAATAAGTTATGCCTTGGCTATGAACTCTAATTAATACCGAGCAACTTTTAACCGATCTTGGGCTAGAAGCTAAGTAACTTTTCAAATCGTACAACCTTATTTATTGCAAATATATTTATTAACAAGCGATGGGAGAATAAACTTATAATTAACTCACATAAATTCATGAAACAATACCAAACTTATAATTAACTCTATCATCTCTCGTTCTCCACAATTTAAAATCTCAAGGAATGAGACTCGTGGATGCTTAGCCAATTAAATCAAAGTTTTGGGTTTTCAAGTCATCTATAGGATCTTGCAAATTCTTAGACTCTTTCAAGTTTAGAATTCGCATTTTGAAGTTCCCTTGATAAACGACTTTCTAGGATCAATTATAGGAACTTGCGAAAAGTTCTTGTTCTTAACCCGTGAGAGTTAAGACTTTCGCGTTTTAAAGTTCCCTATATAAAAGCCTAGCAAAACTTGACTTAAACACGTTAAGGATACTAGCTAGAGTAAACTAAGATAAGTAAACTCGGGTTGAGTCAAAAGATTCACAACGTTGAAAAATTTAAAACCACTTTATTGAAAATTTATTCTAACACAGAAAGTAATAACGATAACAAAGGAAAAACTACTAAGCCAAAATAGATTAAAAATTTGAAAAATGTCGTAAAATCAAATTTTCCGGTTAAGATGAGGACAAATTCATGGAAAAGCCCGCTTACTTCGATAGAAGTCCCCCTACACTTGATATAAACATTGTCCTCAATGTTTTAAGCATGTGGGAGTAAACTCCCATACATTTAGGACATTGTGCACTTTGTTTAAATCTTGCTAAGGGAAGAACAACTAGAGTGATTCCTATTTTAATATTGACGAATATAAAATAGTGAATCAAAAGAGTTTAGGATTGAACCGGGAAGACGGGTACACGGGATCACGGTTCGTCAAATGTCATCAAAAGTGGATCTTTGAAGCTTTAATCCCTGCACATCAAAAGAAACAAGACAACAAACACATACGGGGCTCCCCCTACACTTATTATGAAAACGGTAAAGGATAGATCAACGGGTTACCTCCCGAGAAGCGCTTGTTTTTGTTAACCGAGTCACGAGCCTGACTCGACCCATAACTAATTCAAGGGAAACGTGGTGAGGGATGGAATCATCTTGAGAGATGCCCTCACCAAAATACAGCTTCACGCGCTGGCCATTCACTTTAAAATTGGGACCATTTGGCTGAGAAAGCTCAATGGTGCCATAGGGGAAGCCTTTGGCGACGGTGAATGGACCAGACCAACGGCTTTTCAGCTTGCCGGAGAAGATCTTCAACCGAGAGTCAAAAAGTAAGACTTGATCACCAACGTGGAAATCTTGGTTCTTAATCCTTGCATCATGAATGATCTTGGTCTTCTCCTTATAGATCAATGAATTCTCATAAGATTCATTCCTCAGTTCATTGAGTTCATTGAGTTGAATCTTCCGAAGATCGCCGGCTTTGTTGATGTCAAAATTGGCCCACTTCAAGGCCCTGTACGCCTTATGCTCCAATTCAATAGGGAGGTGGCATGCCTTCCCGTACACAAGACGATATGGAGTGCAACCAATCGGAGTCTTATATGCGGTACGGAAGGCCCACAAAGCATCGTCTAACTTATCGGCCCACGAGGCACGATGCTCTCCCACAGTACGCTCAAGAATTCGCTTCAATCCACGGTTAGATATCTCGGCTTAACCATTTGTTTGAGGATGATAAGCGGTGGAAAGACGGTGATTGACACCGTACTTAGCCAAGACACGAGCAAATTGATCATTGCAAAAATGAGTCCCGCGGTCACTGATGATAGCACGAGGAACACCGAATCGAGCAAAAAGTTACTTCAGAAAGTTCACAACCACCCTCGCATCGTTCGTAGGGATAGCCTTCGCTTCAACCCATTTGGATACGTAGTCAACGGCTACGAGGATGTACTTGTTCCCTTTGGATGATGTAAATGGCCCCATACAGTCGATGCCCCATACATCGAAGATTTCACATTCTTGTATGAAATTTTGAGGCATCTCGTCTTTATGTATGATCTTGCCTTGTCTTTGGCAAGCATCACAATTTTTAACCATCTCGTGAGCGTGACAATAAATGGTGGGCCAATAGAATCCCGAGTCAAATACTTTCTTCACGGTGTAGTTGGGACCAAAATGACCACCGGTGGGTCCTTTGTGGCAAGCTTCTAAGATTAGTAACGTTGCCGGCCCATCAACACATCGACGAATAACAAGATCCGCACATTGTTTGAAAAGGTAAGGGTCGTCCCAAAAATAGTGTTCAATGTCTTTAAATAACTTTTTCTTTTGTTGAGACGTTAACCCTTCCTTGATAATTCCACCCGCTAAGTAGTTTGCAATGTCCGCAAACCACGGGGTGTCATCAAGATTGGAATTTATAGACATTAAGGCCTCAAGGGGAAAAGAGTCATTGATCTCTTGAGTCGGATGATCCCCTTGATAAGGATCCTCAAGTCTACTTAGATCATCCACGGCTAGGTTTTCGGCTCCCTTCTTGTCACGAATTTCGATTTTAAATTATTGAAGGAGCAAAACCCAACGAAGAAGTCTTGGCTTAGAATCTTGCTTAGTCAACAAGTACTTCAACGTAGAATGATCGCTGTACACGATTGTGGTGGAAAGAACAAGATAGGGGCGGAATTTCTCAAAAGCATACACTACAGCTAAAATCTCTTTTTCGGTAGTGGTATAATGCAATTGAGCCCCCGTCATTCTCTTGCTAGCATAATGGATTGGTTGGAAGTGTTTGTTCACTCTTTGGCCCAAAACCGCTCCAATAGCAAAGTCGCTAGCATCACACATCAATTTAAAAGGTAACTCCCAATTAGGGGTAACCAAGACCGGTGCCTTAGTTAGCTTGTCCTTAAGAAGATTGAAGGATTAAAGACACTCTTTAGAAAAGATAAAGGGAGTATCTTTTTCCAAGAGGTGGGTCATCGGGCGAGCGATTTTAGAAAAATCTTGAATGAATCGCCGATAGAAGCCCGCATGACCAAGGAAACTTCTCACACCCTTTACGGTTGAAGGTGGAGGTAATTTGGCTATGACATCAACTTTAGCACGGTCCACTTCAAGACCGGCTTTTGAGATTTTATGTCCAAGAACAATGCCTTCTTTTACCATGAAATGGCATTTTTCCCAATTAAGAACGAGACGGGTGTCTTCACACCGTTTGAGCATACGTTCTAAATTGGCAAGGCAATGAGAGAAGGAGTCACCATAGACCGAGAAATCATCTGTGAATACTTCCATAGTTTCTTCAACCATGTCATGGAAGATAGCCATCATACACCTTTGGAAAGTCCTGGGAGCATTGCATAAGCCGAAAGGCATTCTTTTGTAAGCAAATGTTCCTTAAAGACAAGTGAATGTGGTTTTCTCTTGGTCTTTAGGATCGATGGGAATTTGAAATTACCCGGAGAAACCGTCTAAGAAGCAATAATAGTCATTACCCGCTAGACGTTCAAGCATTTGGTCCATAAAAGGAAGGGGAAAATGATCCTTTCTCGTAGCATCATTGAGTTTGCGATAGTCTATACAAACTCTCCACCCTGTAACAAGACGAGTAGGAATCAACTCGTTGTTTTCATTGGGCACAACGGTGATTCCGCCTTTCTTAGGCACACAATGGACCGGACTAACCCATGGTGAATCCGAGATAGGGTAGATCATTCCCGCATCAAGAAGTTTGATAACCTCTTTTTTGATAACGTCATGGATCTTGGGATTCACCCTTCTTTGGTTTTGAATAGTGGGTTTAAAGTCGTCCTCCATGAGAATTTTGTGTGTGCAAAAGTGAGGATCAATTCCACGAATATCAGAGATTTTCCAAGCAATCGCATTCTTATGATTCTTTAGCACGTCGATAAGTCGAGACTTTTCATCTTCTTTCAAGTCCTTTGCGATGATGACGGGTAACTTCTTATTGTCTTCAAGGAAAACGTACTCGAGATGAGACGGTAGATCCTTAAGCTCTAAATCCGGAGGATTTTCGATGGAAGGCCTAGTCAAATTCGGATCATCGATAGAGATTTCCTTAGGAGATGGTGGGGAAATATGGTCCTCATTGAGAAGTTTCTCAATGGTACGAATGTCTTCATCCTAATTGGAGGGAGAATCGTCATATTGTAAGTCAACATCTCCCAAAGTTGCTTCAAACTCTTTCAAAAGACAATCACTTTCTCCAAATGGAGTTAGTGATGGAGTAATAGAGGCAACGGTCTCAACAATGGGAAGAGAAGAAGAACCACTTTTACAAGAGTCTTTGAAATGTTCTTCACAAGTCTCATCAAGTACGTCAATGAAATTAACGCTCTCGTTTTCAGAAGGCTGCTTAGAAAGTTTACCCATGTTAAAGACGATTTTATCGTCACCAACTCTCATGATTAATTCGCCCGCGGCTACATCAATGAGAGTGCGACCGGTCCTCAAGAATGGACGTCCAACGATTAATGGAACACGGGGATCCATCTCGTAGTAAACGACAACAAAATCCGCTAGAAAGGTGAATTTGTCGACACCGACGAAGACATCTTCGGCTATCCCCACCGGATAAGCAACCGTACGGTTAGCTACTTCCAAAGTCATCCGTGTGGGGACTAGCTCGGGTAGAGATAACTGTTTCCAAACACTTAATGGCATTAAGTTTATACTAGCACCTAGATCGGCTAGGGCCATACAATTCTCTACCCCGGGGAAATTGCAAGGAATGAGCAAATGACCCGGATCACCAAGTTTGTGGGTAATTTTCTTAAGAGCACTGCGGAGGAATTCTCATTAAGTTGGGTCTGAGCGATATCAAGAAGTTTCTCCTTATCACTGAGAAGATCTTTAAACATTTAGCATATTTCGGCATGTGAGCAAGAGCCTCTGCAAAGGAGATGTTGAAATTCAGTTGTTTAAAAATTTTAAGAAAGTTAGAAACCTGAATATCATCTTTGTTCTTCAACTTCCCTTTCCTCAACCTCGAGGGATAAGGTATATTGGGTTGAGATGAAGGCTTTGGAATGGAATTCTCACTCACATCCTTGGGTGGTGGAGGGGTGGAAGTAGGAGGTGGAGGAATTGGATAAATAGAAGGTGGAGGAATAGGAGAAGGGGACTCGTTCTTCTTTGTCATAATCACCGGTGTAGGTGTAGGAAGCTCGGGTTCCTTTAAACCTTTTCCACTTCGAGTGGTGATTGCTTTCATCTCCCCTCTTGGATTAGCAATGGTGTTACTCGGAAGAGACCCCGAACCAGAGGTTTGATTACTTTGGAAGAAACTAGCCATCATGTCCCTTAAGTCATTCGCTTGACTGCTAATAAGTGTGAAAACACTTATTCTTTTACCACTTATATAACAAGACCAAAACGTGTGATTTATGTCGTAAAAGTCGAAATTATACGTGGTTTGTGTTTTTATTGTGTTTTAGGACCAAAATATGAAAAAGGAAGAAAACACGGGCTTTCACGGGCTTTTATCAAAGAAAACGGGAAAAGACGAAGTCAAAAGATCAAGAGTGGAAAAATAACGGAAGTCCAAGGCCTATTCTGAAGATTTATCGAAGAAAAAGTCTAAAGACGGAAGTTTAACGAAGTCGAAGAACTTAAGTCTAATAGAAGAAGAAAGTTAAAAAAACAAGTTCAAATCCCGAGACGACATCGAGAAAAGACAAAGAATTAAAGTCGAGTCGAGAAGACGTGAAGAAAGCAAGAAAGAAGATGCAACACATGCACTCCTTCCACCTTCCCTATAAATACCCTCCTAATAGTCATTAGGAGGGTAGTTAGGGAGTTAGCTAGTTTTTATTTTTCTTACTTTTCTCTAGTTTTAGAGAGAGAAAGTCTTAAAATTTCTCTCACTAAGTTTCATCTTTTTCTTTTAATCTTTCAAGATTAAACACTTTGTATTGCTTATTTTCATTAATCAAGTTTTATTTCAAGCTTTTAATCCTTAATCTCATTCTACTTTTCTTTGGTTTTAGATTGATTTTGGTGCGATTATCACATGATCCGTGTTGTTCTAAATGATTTCGTGCTTAAAAAGTTAATCTTTTGATCATTTCATAAGTTTTCATTTGATTAAGCTTTAAGACTCTTGTGCTTATTGGCTTATTTTTATGATTAGCTTATTTTCTTATAAAAAGCTTTCTTTAAAAGTTCATATTTTTGATTGTTTGATTGAAAAGTTGCTTATTTTGAGGTTGAATAAGTTGTGAATAGTGCTTATTTGATCCGGTTCATCATTGATTCGTTGAGCTTTGGGGTATTAGCTTATTATTTAGCTTATTACCTTGGCTTTTTGCGAATTCCACCAAAATCGGAAGGTTATAAACCCTTTTCTGATCCACGTATTCCGACCAGCAGACGCATCCCTTTTTCCGATTTGCCAATCGGAAAAGGGTTTTAAACATTCCAATCTGGGCCTTTTTGAATATTCCGATTAGACCCTTCTTTGCATATTCTGATTGTGTGAAGTTTTGTGTTATTCCGATTTGGTCCTTTGTTTTGTATTCCGATTGTAGAGTTTCTGGACATTCCGATTGGTGGGTTTTGCCATTGTTCCGATTTGGCAGTTCTTAGACATTCCGATCGTCCCTCATTATTTTGGTTCATTCCGATTGTACTTTCAAGTTGCATTATTCCGATTAGTGTGTTTTCAAATATTCCGATTGCTCCCAATTCACCATATTCCGATCAACCGATCGGAATACATTCCGATCTGGCCACCTCTTTTGGACATTCCGATCAGCTTCATTATTTGCACTTTCCTATTAGAGTTGATTTTAGTTTATTGTTTTTACATAGTTTCCAAGTGTTAGTTTAATTTAGTGTGCTAGTACTTTTCTAATTTTACCTTTAAGTTTCCAAGCTTTTATTTTTACTCGTCATTTTAGTATTAATCTTTTAACTTCTACATTACTCAACGACACTTACTTATTTGCTATTAGTTAAATTAGATAAACAAAACCAAACCATTCTCTTGTTTCACCAAAAGACAATTGAGTCGCATTTAAGACCGGTTTTCAATTCGAAAGGATTCGGACGATAAGATTTTATACCTAGCCAAAAGCGAAGTATTAAATGGCGCTGCTGCCGGCTCTTTTCGTTACGATTAATTTATAGTGAGAGACGCATTGAATTTTGGGATCCGTTCGTTGAACGTTATTTTCCTTGCTTTAAAAATTTTCAAAAATCCTAAAAAATATAAAACTCTTCAAAAATACAAAAACATTGAAAAATCATATAAAAGCAATTCTTTTCGAAAGGTTTTGCACCAAGAAGATTATATAGATATTCTCTGTGTATATTTTTCTTCTGCAGGTGTATGCGTACTAGATCTTCGAACTATTCTGAGCCCGAGACTCGTGAAGATCTAGATATGGCTGGTGTTAATAACAACAATAATCACCCACCTCTACCCAATTTGAATAACAACAACAACAACAATGTCCTCCTACCTGATTTACGGACAATGGAGGAATTGTGTCAACCCACCATGAACGGACGCGGAGGCCCGATTGCGCCGATGCACGTCACGGCTCAAGAGTTTTCGTTGAAGCATCACATGATCCAGCAAGTGCAAACTAACCCATTTCGTGGAATTCCGGATGATGATGTCAACAAACACCTCGACAAATTCATTACCATTACTCAAAGCATGAAGTGCTCCGGTGTTTCTATGGATGACCTTCGCCTCCAACTTTTTCCCCACTCGCTTTCTCACCATGCCGAAAAATGGTTTGACCATCTTCCTAAGAATTCTATTCATACGTGGAATGACATGACTCAACGCTTTTTATCGCGCTACTTTCCTCCATCCATGGTCACAAGCCTTCGTAACCAAATCAGTGGATTCATGCAAGAGAATGATGAATCGCTCTTTGATGCTTGGGAACGATACAATGATTTGATCGACCGCTGTCCAAATCACAATATGCTCCCCGTCACTCTCATTGACACCTTCTACAATGGTCTCACTTTTCGTGATCGTGACACGATCAATTCCGCCGCCGGTGGTACCTTTATGAAAAGGAGACCGGAGGAGTGTCGAGAGTTGATTGAAAACATGACTACTCACCACAAGAATTGGGATTCATCCACATCCTCAAGATCTAATCAAAGAGTCAATGTTTCTTCTACTACTTCCAATCCCGAGATATCCGAACTTACCCGACAAATCGCGATTATGCACAAGGATTTCATGTCCATAGCCACAAACCACTTTCAACAAGCTAAAGCCGTTGGTATTTCTTGTGACACATGTGGTGGTCCTCATTCTTATAATGATTGTCCTTCTACCCAAAGCAATTTTTCTGAAAACGTTAACGCAGCTTACAGTACTTATCCCATGGGAGGCTATCAAGCTCGACCTCAAGGAGACCGTAGCTTGCTAAGTTATTGTTCCAACAATTATATTGCTCCTCCCGGTTTCCCTCCTGCAAACCAAAACCAACAACAAAGCTACAACCAAAACAACCAATCCCAACCTCGTGCAAACAATCAATATCAATCCCAACGAAACCCATACCCACCTCAAGGAAATTCTCAAGCTTACCAAGCTCCACCTCTCAATCAACCGATGGCAGTGAGTCCAGACGTCGAGACATTCATGAAGACTAATCGGGAGATGGTGACGAATCTTCAGAGTCAAGTCCGCAACTTGAAGGGCGAAATGGCGAAACAAGGGAACGATATTCGAGCAGAGCTAAGGAATGACATGGCAAAACACAGCAATGAAATTCATGCAAACATGAGAGACTCTTTCAATACTCAAGCGGTTCACCTTCGTGATATGATTGGTTCGCTCATCCAAGGTATCAACCCTCTTCTTCGGGTACTCTTCCGAGTAATACCGTTGCGAATCCAAGAGGGGAGATGAAAGTAATCACCACTCGTAGTGGAAAAAGTTATATGGAACCCGAGCTTCCTACACCTCCACCCGTGATTGTGAACAAGGAAAAAGAGCAAATTTCCTCACCTCCTTCACCTTCTATCCCCATTTACCCACCATCCGTGGTTGTGAGTGATCCTACTCCCCTAAAGCCTTCTTCTTCATCCAATATACCTTATCCTTCAAGGTTGAGGAAAGAGAAGCAAAAGAGCAAGGATGATATTCAGGTTTCAAACTTTCTAAAAATGTTTAAACAATTGAATTTTAACATCTCCTTTGCCGAGGATCTCGCTCACATGCCCAAATACTCTAAGATGTTTAAAGATCTTCTAAGTGATAAGGAAAAGCTTCTTGACATTGCTCAGACCCAACTTAATGAGAACTACTCCGCAGTGCTCTTAAGGAAATTGCCCACCAAACTTGGTGATCCGGGTCGCTTCTTGATTCCTTGCAACTTCCCGGGAGTAGAGAATTGCATGGCCCTAGCCGATCTAGGTGCCAGTATAAACTTAATGCCTTTAAGTGTTTGGAAGCAATTATCTCTCCCCGAGCTAGTCCCCACTAAAATGACTTTGGAATTAGCCAACCGTACGGTTGCTTATCCAGTGGGGATAGCCGAAGATGTCTTTGTTGGCGTTGACAAATTCACCTTCCCGGCGGATTTTGTCGTCGTTGACTACGAGATGGATCCTCGTGTTCCATTAATCGTTGTACGTCCATTCCTGAGGACCGGTCGCACTCTTATTGATGTAGCCGCGGGCGAAATAATCATGAGAGTTGGTGACGATAAAATTGTCTTCAACATGGGTAAGATTTCTAAGCAACCTTATTCATATGAGAGTGTTAATGCTATTGATGTTCTCGATGAGGCTTGTGAAGAACATTTTCATGATGCTTGCAAAATTACTCTTTATTCTCTACCCAATGTTGAGACCGTTGCCTCAATTGCTCCAGCATTGACTCCTTTTGGAAAAAGTGACTTGGATGATTTCGAAGCTAGCTTGGGTCCTCTTGATATTAAGTATGATAATTTGTCTACCAATTGGGATGAAGACATTCGTACTATTGAGAGACTTCTCAATGAGGACCCATTTTCTCCTCCTTCTCCTAAAGAGGTGACTAATGATGATCCATCGTTAGTTTCACCATCTATTGAGGATCCTCTCACTCTCGAGCTTAAGGACCTACCTCCTCATCTTGAGTACGTTTTCCTGGAAGACAACGAGAAGTTACCGGTCATCATCGCAAAGGATCTGAAAGAAGACGAAAAAGCCCGACTTGTCGCCGTGTTGAAGAAGCATAAAAGAGCTATCGCTTGGAAAATCTCCGACATCCGTGGAATTGATCCTCATTTCTGCACACATAAAATTCTCATGGAGGACGACTTTAAGCCCACAATTCAAAGCCAACGAAGGGTGAATCCTAAAATCCATGAAGTCATAAAAAAAGAGGTTATCAAACTTCTTGATGAGGGTATGATTAACCCTATTTCGGATTCATCATGGGTTAGTCCAGTCCATTGTGTGCCTAAGAAAGGCGGTATCACCGTTGTGCCCAACGCAAACAACGAGTTGATCCCTACCCGTCTCGTTACTGGGTGGAGAGTTTGTATAGACTACCGCAAACTCAATGATGCCACGAGAAAGGATCATTTCCCTCTTCCTTTTATGGACCAAATGCTTGAACGTCTAGCGGGTAATGAATATTACTGCTTTCTTGATGGTTTCTTGGGTTATTTCCAAATACCCATCGATCCCCAAGATCAAGAGAAGACAACATTCACTTGTCCCTATGGCACATTTGCTTACAAACGAATGCCTTTTGGCTTATGCAATGCCCCCGGGACTTTCCAAAGGTGCATGTTAGCTATCTTCCATGACATGGTTGAGCAAACCATGGAAGTCTTCATGGATGATTTCTCGGTCTTCGGGGATTCCTTCTCTTCTTGCCTTGCCAATTTGGAACATATGCTTAAGCGGTGCGAAGACACTCGCCTTGTTCTGAATTGGGAAAAATGCCATTTTATGGTAAAAGAAGGCATTGTGCTAGGACACAAAATCTCTAAATCCGGTCTTGAAGTCGACCGTGCTAAAGTAGATGTCATAGCCAAATTACCTCCACCTTCAACCGTGAAGGGTGTGAGAAGTTTTCTGGGTCATGCGGGCTTCTATCGTCGATTCATTCAGGATTTCTCTAAAATCGCTCGCCCGATGACCCACCTCTTGGAAAAAGATACTCATTTTATCTTTTCTAAAGAGTGTCTCGAAGCCTTCAATCTTCTTAAGGATAAGCTAACTAAGGCACCGGTCTTGGTTACCCCTAATTGGGAGCTGCCTTTTGAATTGATGTGCGATGCTAGCGACTTTGCTATTGTTGCGGTTTTGGGCCAACGAGTGAATAAACACTTCCAACCAATCCACTATGCTAACAAAACAATGACGGGGGCTCAATTGCATTATACGACAACCGAAAAAGAGCTTTTAGCTGTTGTCTAAGCTTTTGAGAAATTTTGCCCCTATCTTGTTTTATCTCCCACCATCGTATACACGGACCATTCCGCGTTGAAGTACTTGATGACAAAGCATGATTCTAAGCCAAGACTTCTTCGCTGGGTTTTACCCCTTCAAGAATTCAACATTGAAATTCGTGACAAGAAGGGAGCCGAAAACCTGGCCGCGGATCATCTGAGCAGACTTGAGGATCCATATCAAGGGGATCATCCGAACAAAGAGATCAATGACTCTTTCCCCCTTGAGACCTTAATGTCTATAAATCTCAATCTTGATGGCACCCCGTGGTTTGCGGACATTGCAAACTACTTAGCGGGTGGTATTCTCATCAAAGGGTTAACATCCCAACAAAAGAAGAAGTTCTTGAATGATGTTAAGACTTACTTTTGGGATGACCCTTATCTATTCAAACAATGTGCTGATCTGATCATTCGTCATTGTGTTGATGGACCGGCAGCTTTTGACATTCTTCAAGCTTGCCACAAAGGACCCACCGGTGGTCACTTTGGTCCCAACTACACCGCTAAAAGTGTTTGATTCTGGATTCTATTGGCCCACCATTTATCGTGACGCTCACGAAATGGTTAAGCATTGTGATGCTTGCCAACGCCACGGCAAGATCACACATAAGGATGAGATGCCTCAAAATTTCATACAGGAATGTGAAATCTTTGACGTATGGGGCATCGACTTTATGGGGCCATTTCCATCTTTCAAAGGGAACAAGTACATCCTCGTCGCCGTTGACTATGTTTCTAAATGGGTTGAAGCCAAGGCTCTCCCTACAAACGATGCGAGGGTGGTTGTGAACTTTTTGAAGCAGCTTTTCGGTCGATTTGGCGTTCCTCGTGCTATTATCAGTGACCGCGGGACTCATTTTTGCAACGATCAATTTGCAAGAGTCATGGCTAAGTATGGTGTCAATCACCGTCTTTCCACCGCCTATCATCCCCAAACCAATGGGCAAGCCGAGATTTCCAACCGTGGATTGAAGCGAATTTTGGAGCGGACTGTGGGAGAGCATCGCGCCGCGTGGGCCGATAAGTTAGATGATGCTTTGTGGGCTTTCCGTACTGCTTATAAGACCCCGATCGGTTGTACACCTTATCATCTTGTGTACGGGAAAGCCTGCCACCTCCTCATCGAGCTGGAACATAAGGCGCACTGGGCCTTGAAGTGGGCTAACTTCGACATCAACAAAGCCGGTGATCATCGCAAGATTCAACTCAACGAGCTAAATGAACTGAGGAATGAAGCTTATGAGAACTCGCTGATCTACAAAGAGAAGACGAAGATCATTCATGACGCAAAAATCAAGAACCGAGAGTTCCACGTTGGTGATCAAGTCTTACTCTTTAACTCTCGGTTGAAGATCTTCTCTGGCAAGTTGAAGAGCCGCTGGTCTGGTCCATTCACCGTCGCCAAAGTCTTTCCATATGGGACCATTGAGCTTTCTCAGCCAAATGGGCCCAACTTCAAGGTGAATGGCCAGCGTCTAAAGCTGTACTTTGGTGAGGACATCTCTCACGAGATGATTCCATCCCTCACCACGTTTCCCATGAACTAAATTTGGGTCGAGTCAGGCTCGTGACTCGGTGAACAAAAACAAGCGCTTCTCGGGAGGCAACCCGTGATCTATCCTTTACTGCTTTCATAATAAGTGTAGGGAGAGCCCCGTATGTGTTTGTTGTCTTGTTTCTTGTGCTGTGCAGGGATTAAAGCTTCAAAGATCCACCTTGATGACTTTTGACGAACCGTGATACCGTGTTCCCATCTTCCCGGTTCTATCCTAAACTCTTGTGATTCAATATTTCATATTCTATATGTTCACATTGAATTCACTTTAGTTGTCCTTTCCTTAGCATGATTTAAACAAAGTGCACAATGTCATAAGTGTAGGGGAGTTTACTCCCACATGCTTAAACATTAAGAACAATGTGTATCTCAAGTGTAGGGGGGACTTCTATCGAAGTAAGTGGTCTTTTCCATGAATTTGCCCTCATTTTAACCAGAAAATTCGATTTTTCGTCATTTTTCAAAAATTTTAATCTATTTTGGCCTAGTTGTATAGTTGTATTTTCCTTTATCATGTTTAGTTTCTTTTGCTAGAATAAATTTTTAATAAAGTAGTTTTAAATTTTTCTTAGTCGTGAACATTTTGAATCAACCTGAGTTTACTTATCTAAGTTTACTCTAGCTAGTATCCTTAACGTGTTTAAGTCAAGTTTTGTTAGGCTTTTATATAGGGAGCTATAAAACGCGAAAGTCTTAACTCTCACGGGTTAAGAACAAGAACTTTTCGCAAGTTCCTATAATTGATCTTAGAGAGTCGTTTATCAAGGGAACTTTAAAATGCGATTTCTAAAACTTGAAAAAGTCTAAGAATTTGCAAGATCCTATAGGCGACTCGATAACCCAAAACTTTGATTTAATAGGCTAAGCATCCACGAGTCTCATTCCTTGAGATTTTAAACTGTGGAGAACGAGAGATGATAGAGTCAATTATAAGTTTGGTATTCTTTCTTGAAATTATATGAGTTAATTATAAGCCTATTCTCCCTCCTCTTGTTAATAAATTTATCTGCAATAAATTAGGTTTTACGAATTAAAAGGTTACTTAGCTTCTAGCCCCAGATCGTTTAAAAGTTGCTCGGTACGGATTAGAGTTCATAGCCAAGGCATAACTTATTGAAGCGGAATGCGAAGATTGGCGAGTCCGAAAAGGCCCTAACAAGGCATGAGGGCTACATTTTGTTGCTAAAGATCCAAAAGTGATGTGAAGAATCATTTATCGAAAATCAATATGAAGGATCGAGACACACGACGAAAAGCAAAAACTCCCCAAAAGTCATGGAGAATTCTATCCAAAAATACCCTAACAAGGTATGAGGATAAATAGATCCAAGTCCTAAAAGGAGGCGCATCATTGTATATCAAAGTCCAAAATAAAGATTGGAGAAAAATGAAGAAGTCGTGGTCCAAAGATGAAGAATCTCTCAAAACTTCAAGTGAAGAAATTCCTACTATGAAGAGAAGGCCATTATTTCAAGAACGTCTCTCAAAGATTTGAAGTATGAAGTCGCTGCCAAATATCGGTCCGAGAAAGGTCTCAAATCGTGAAGCGAGTTATGCCAAGATATGAACTTTATGAGGTCCCGAGAAGCAGTTTTAAAAGATTTGGTCCTTTAGCTAACTATTGATTAAATTGTTCACTTTATTTTCGGCCTAAATAACTATCGAATTAAGTCAAACAATGCATCCTCGTGATCATTCAAGACAAAAATAAAATATAAGAGATACACCTAGGAATAAGGGAGTCTCAGTGAGTAATTGGCCCACGTGAGTTCGTGATAGTTTGCTAACTTATAATAACAATGATCTCGTTTTTAAGCTTGGTATGGGGAACGTGAAACTTGAGGATGATAAACGTTCATGGCTGCCAAAACCAATGTAAGTTTTTAATTTCTTTACTTGTTCTATCTTTTTATGTTTAGTATTTAATAAAGGCCAATGTGGGTTATTTATGATGGAAAATGAAAACCATGCTTTAAAATTAATGCATTTCATGAGGGCATTGCAATGGTCAAGTGTAGGGGATTTAATAAGTGTGAAAACACTTATTCTTTTACCACTTATTTCTAATAATAACAAGACCAAAACGTGTGATTTATGTCGTAAAAGTCGGAATTATGCGTGGTTTGTGTTTTTATTGTGTTTTAGGACCAAAATATGAAAAAGGAAGAAAACACGGGCTTTCACGGGCTTTTATCGAAGAAAACGGGAAAAGACGAAGTCAAAAGATCAAGAGTGCAAAAAGAACGGAAGTCCAAGGCCTATTCTGAAGATTTATCGAAGAAAAAGTCTAAAGACGGAAGTTTAACGAAGTCGAAGAACTTAAGTCTAATAGAAGAAGAAAATTAAAAAAACAAGTTCAAATCCCGAGACGACATCGAGAAAAGACAAAGAATTAAAGTCGAGTCGAGAAGACGTGAAGAAAGCAAGAAAGAAGATGCAACACATGCACTCCTTCCACCTTCCCTATAAATACCCTCCTAATAGTCATTAGGAGGGTAGTTAGGGAGTTAGCTAGTTTTTATTTTTCTTACTTTTCTCTAGTTTTAGAGAGAGAAAGTCTTAAACTTTCTCTCACTAAGTTTCATCTTTTTCTTTTAATCTTTCAAGATTAAACACTTTGTATTGCTTATTTTCATTAATCAAGTTTTATTTCAAGCTTTTAATCCTTAGTCTCATTCTACTTTTCTTTGGTTTTAGATTGATTTTGGTACGATTATCACATGATCCGTGTTGTTCTAAATGATTTCATGCTTAAAAAGTTAATCTTTTGATCATTTCATAAGTTTTCATTTGATTAAGCTTTAAGACTCTTGTGCTTATTGGCTTATTTTTATGATTAGCTTATTTTCTTATAAAAAGCTTTCTTTAAAAGTTCATATTTTTGATTGTTTGATTGAAAAGTTGCTTATTTGAGGTTGAATAAGTTGTGAATAGTGCTTATTTGATCCGGTTCATCATTGATTCGTTGAGCTTTAGGGTATTAGCTTATTATTTAGCTTATTACCTTGGCTTTTTGCGAATTCCACCAAAATCGGAAGGTTATAAACCCTTTTCCGATCCACGTATTCCGACCAGCAGACACATCCCTTTTTCCGATTTGCCAATCGGAAAAGGGTTTTAAACATTCCAATATGGGCCTTTTTGAATATTCCGATTAGACCCTTCTTTGCATATTCCGATTGTGTGAAGTTTTGTGTTATTCCGATTTGGTCCTTTGTTTTGTATTCCGATTGTAGAGTTTCTGGACATTCCGATTGGTGGGTTTTGCCAATATTCCGATTTGACAGTTCTTAGACATTCCGATCGTCCCTCATTATTTTGGTTCATTCCGATTGTACTTTCAAGTTGCATTATTCCGATTAGTGTGTTTTCAAATATTCCGATTGCTCCCAATTCACCATATTCCGATCAACCGATTGGAATACATTCAGATCTGGCCACCTCTTTTGGACATTCCGATCAGCTTCATTATTTGCACTTTCCTATTAGAGTTGATTTTAGTTTATTGTTTTTACATAGTTTCCAAGTGTTAGTTTAATTTAGTGTGCTAGTACTTTTCTAATTTTACCTTTAAGTTTCCAAGCTTGTATATTTACTCGTCATTTTAGTATTAATCTTTTAACTTCTACTTTACTCAACGACACTTACTTATTTGCTATTAGTTAAATTAGATAAACAAAACCAAACAATTCTCTTGTTTCACCAAAAGACAATTGAGTCGCATTAAGACCGGTTTTCAATTCGAAAGGATTCGGACGATAAGATTTTATACCTAGCCAAAAGCGAAGTATTAACTGCTCAAAGAGTTTCGCATATCGGCTCGAAGATCATTCCCTTGTTTCACCATATCTCCTTTCAAGTTGGCCATTTGCCGCTGAAGATTCTGCACTATCGCATCATTAGTCCTCATGTAAGTCTCAACCTCTTGATTAAATGCGGTGGATTGGGTGGGAGGAAGAGCATGGTAGGCAGGTGGTTGATAAGCGGGTTGTTGGTGAACTTGATTGTTTCCTTTAGGTGGATATGGGTTTCTTTGGGTTTGATATTGATTTAGAGCTCGTGGTTGATTTTGATGGTTGCGATTGAGGTTGTTTGGGTTTCGAGGGGGAAAACCGGGTGGTGAAAGAAAGTTGTTTGAACGATAACTGAGCAAATTTCGGTCACCTTGAGGACGTGCTTGATAGCCACCCGTAGAAAAGTTACCTTTGGCGGCATACACATTCTCCGGATTGTCATGAGTCGAAGGACAATCGGTGTATGAATGAGAACCCCCGCATATTTCACATGACTGACTCATAGCATTAACTTGTGCATTGATGGCTTTGGTATTGTTAGCGGTTTGGAGAGCAAGTGTTTCAACAAGCGAAGTTAGCTAATCAATTCTATTGTCGCTCTCACTAGTGCTAGCACTAGCCACAATAGTCCGAACACTCTTGGTTTGCACTCTAGACTTATTCTCAATAATGTCCCATGCGGCATTAGAAGACTTAACGAAAATGTTACCCCCCGAGGCACTATTTAGTGAATCTTGGTCATTCATGCTTAAACCATTGTAAAAAGTATTAATTTGATGTAATTTTATGGAACCATGTTGTGTGGACACTTTCTTAAAAGTTCCTTAAAATGGTCCCAAGATTCACTAAATGTCTCACCGTACTTTTGTTCAAAGTTAATGATTTCATTCCGCAAAGCGGTAGTACGTGAGGGTGGGAAAAAGTAGTTGATGAATTTGGTCTCTAAATCCGACCACGTAAGTATACTTTGTGGCGGTTCCTTATTAAGCCAATGGCGGGCTTGTCCCTCTAAGGAGAAAGGAAAAAGTTGCAAGCGAATCACCTCTTGTGAAACCCCATTATACTTAACCGTATTAGTGAGTTGAAGAAACCTTTTTATATGGTCATGAGGATCATCAAGTGTTCGCCCCAAGAATTGTTGAGCAGAGACCATTTGAATGAAGCCGGATTTGAGTTCAAAGTTGTTGGCTCCAATTTTGGCTATGGCAATAGCATCGGTGTTGCCTTCTACTTGCGATTGCAAAATCTCGATCATTGGTCGATTGTCCATGGTGACAATAGGTGGAGTTTGGAATTTATAGACATTAAGGCCTCAAGGGGAAAAGAGTCATTGATCTCTTGATCCGGATGATCCCCTTGATAAGGATCCTCAAGTCTACTTAGATGATCCGCGGCTAGGTTTTCGGCTCCCTTCTTGTCACGAATTTCGATTTTAAATTCTCGAAGGAGCAAAACACAACGAAGAAGTCTTGGCTTAGAATCTTGCTTAGTCAACAAGTACTTCAACGTAGAATGATCGCTGTACATGATTGTGGTGGAAAGAACAAGATAGGGGCGGAATTTCTCAAAAGCATACACTATAGCTAAAAGCTCTTTTTCGGTAGTGGTATAAAGCAATTGAGCCCCCGTCATTGTCTTGCTAGCATAATGGATTGGTTGGAAGTGTTTGTTCACTCTTTGGCCCAAAACCGCTCCAATAGCAAAGTCGCTAGCATCACACATCAATTCAAAAGGTAGCTCCCAATTAGGGGTAACCAAGACCGGTGCCTTAGTTAGCTTGTCCTTAAGAAGATTGAAGGATTCAAGACACTCTTTAGAAAAAATAAAGGGAGTATCTTTTTCCAAGAGGTGGGTCATCGGACGAGCGATTTTAGAAAAATCTTGAATGAATCAACGATAGAAGCCCGCATGACCAAGGAAACTTCTCACACCCTTCACGGTTGAAGGTGGAGGTAATTTGGCTATGACATCAACTTTAGCACGTTCCACTTCAAGACCGGCTTTTGAGATTTTATGTCCAAGAACAATGCCTTCTTTTACCATGAAATGGCATTTTTCCCAATTAAGAACGAGACGAGTGTCTTCACACCGTTTGAGCATACGTTCTAAATTGGAAAGGCAATGAGAGAAGGAGTCACCATAGACCGAGAAATCATCCATGAATACTTCCATAGTTTCTTCAACCATGTCATGGAAGATAGCCATCATACACCTTTGGAAAGTCCCGGAAGCATTGCATAAGCCGAAAGGCATTCTTTTGTAAGCAAATATTCCTTAAAGACAAGTGAATGTGGTTTTCTCTTGGTCTTTAGGATCGATGGAAATTTAAAAATACCCGGAGAAACCGTCTAAGAAGCAATAACAGTCATTACCCGCTAGACGTTCAAGCATTTGGTCCATAAAAGGAAGGGGAAAATGATCCTTTCTCGTAGCATCATTGAGTTTGCGATAGTCTATACAAACTCTCCACCCTGTAACGAGACGAGTAGGAATCAACTCGTTGTTTTCATTGGGCACAACGGTGATTCCGCCTTTCTTAGGCACACATTGGACCGGACTAACCCATGGTCAATCCGAGATAGGGTAGATCATTCCCGCATCAAGAAGTTTGATAACCTCTTTTTTGATAACGTCATGGATCTTGGGATTCACCCTTCTTTGGTTTTTAATAGTGGGTTTAAATTCGTCCTCCATGAGAATTTTGTGTGTGCAAAAGTGAGGATCAATTCCACGAATATCAGAGATTTTCCAAGCAATCGCATTCTTATGATTCTTCAGCACGTCGATAAGTCGAGACTTTTCATCTTCTTTCAAGTCCTTTGCGATGATGACGGGTAACTTCTTATAGTCTTCAAGGAAAACGTACTCGAGATGAGACGGTAGATCCTTAAGCTCTAAATCCGGAGGAATTTCGATGGAAGGCCTAGTCAAATTTGGATCATCGAAAGATATTTCCTTAGGAGATGGTGGGGAAATATGGTCCTCATTGAGAAGTTTCTCAATGGTACGAATGTCTTCATCCTAATTGGAGGGAGAATCGTCATATTGTAAGTCAACATCTCCCAAAGTTGCTTCAAATTATTTCAAAAGACAATCACTTTCTCCAAATGGAGTTAGTGAGGGAGTAATAGAGGCAACGGTCTCAACAATGGGAAGAGAAGAAGAACCACTTTTACAAGCGTCTTTGAAATGTTCTTCACAAGCCTCATCAAGTACGTCAATGAAATTAACGCTCTCATTTTCAGAACGCTACTTAGAAAGTTTACCCATGTTAAATACGATTTTATCGTCACCAACTCTCATGATTAATTCGCCCACGGCTACATCAATGAGAGTGTGGCCGGTCCTCAAGAATGGACGTCCAACGATTAATGGAACACGGGGATCCATCTCGTAGTAAACGACAACAAAATCCGCCAGAAAGGTGAATTTGTCGACACCGACGAAGACATCTTCGGCTATCCCCACCGGATAAGCAACCGTACGGTTTGGTAATTCCAAAGTCATTCGTGTGGGGACTAGCTCGGGTAGAGATAACTGTTTCCAAACACTTAATGTCATTAAGTTTATACTAGCACCTAGATCGGCTAGGGCCATACAATTCTCTACCCCGGGGAAATTGCAAAGAATGAACAAACGACTCGGATCACCAAGTTTGGTTGGTAATTTCCTTAAGAGCACTGCGAAGCAATTCTCATTAAGTTGTGTCTGAGCGATATCAAGAAGTTTCTCCTTATCACTGAGAAGATCTTTAAACATTTTAGCATATTTCGGCATGTGAGCGAGAGCCTCAGCAAATGAGATGTTGAAATTCAGTTGTTTAAAAATTTTAAGAAAGTTAGAAACCTGAATATCATCATTGTTCTTCAACTTCTCTTTCCTCAACCTTGAGGGATAAGGTATATTGGGTTGAGATGAAGGCTTTGGAATGGAATTCTCACTCACATCCTTGGGTGGTGGAAGGGTGGAAGTAGGAGGTGGAGGAATTGGAGAAATAGACGGTGGAGGAATAGGAGAAGGGGAATCGTTCTCCTTTGTCACAATCACCAGTGTAGGTGTAGGAAGCTCGGGTTCCTTTAAACCTTTTCCACTTTGAGTGGTGATTGCTTTCATCTCCCCTCTTGGATTAGCAACGGTGTTACTCGGAAGAGAACCCGAACCAGAGGTTTGATTACTTTGGAAGAAACTAGCCATCATGTCCCTTAAGTCATTCGTTTGACTACTCAAAGAGTTCCGCATATCGGCTCGAAGATCATTCCCTTGTTTCACCATATCTCCTTTCAAGTTTGCCATTTGCCGCTGAAGATTCTTCACTATCGCATCATTAGTCCTCATGTAAGTGTCAACCTCTTGATGTAATACGGTGGATTGGGTGGGAGGAAGAGCATGGTAGGCAGGTGGTTGATAAGCGGGTTGTTGGTGAACTTGATTGTTTCCTTGAGGTGGATATGGGTTTCTTTGGTTTTGATATTGATTAAGAGCTCGTGGTTGATTTTGATGGTTACGATTGAGGTTGTTTGGGTTTTGAGGGGGAAAACCTGGTGGTGAAAGAAAGTTGTTTGAACGATAACTGAGCAAATTGCGGTCACCTTGAGGACATGCTTGATAGACTGCCGTAGAAAAGTTACCGTTGGCGGCATACACATTCTCCGGATTGTCATGAGTCGAAGGACAATCGGTGTATAAATGAGAACCCCCGCATATTTCACATGACTTACTCATAGCATTAACTTGTGCATTGATGGCTTTGGTATTGTTAGCGGTTTGGAGAGCTAGTGTTTCAACAAGCGAAGTAAGCTAATCAATTCTATTGTCGCTCTCACTAGTGCTAGCACTAGCCACAATAGTCCGAACACTCTTGGTTTGCACTATAGACTTATTCTCAATAATGTCCCATGCGGCATTAGAAGACTTAACGAAAATGTTACCCCCCGAGGCACTATTTAGTGAATCTTGGTCATTCATGCTTAAACCATTGTAAAAAGTATTAATTTGATGTACTTTTGTGAAACCATGTTGGGTGGACACTTTCTTAAAAGTTCCTTAAAATGGTCCCAAGATTCACTAAATGTCTCACCGTACTTTTGTTCAAAGTTAATGATGTCATTCCGCAAAGCGGTAGTACGTGAGGGTGGGAAAAAGTAGTTGATAAATTTGGTCTCTAAATCCGACCACGTAAGTATACTTTGTGGCGGTTCCTTATTAAGCTAATGGCGGGCTTGTCCCTCTAAGGAGAAAGGAAAAAGTTGCAAGCGAATCACCTCTTGTGAAACCCCATTATACTTAACCGTATTAGTGAGTTGAAGAAACCTTTTTATATGGTCATGAGGATCATCAAGTGTTCGCCCCAAGAATTGTTGAGCATAGACCATTTGAATGAAGCCGGATTTGAGTTCAAAGTTGTTGGCTCCAATCTCGGGTATGACAATAGCATCGGTGTTGCCTTCTACTTGCGATTACAAAATCTCGATCATTGGTCGATTGTCCATGGAGACAATAGGTGGAGTTTCTACTTCGGCTTAAATTGCTTTCTTCTTACGAGCACGGGTACGCATACACACCTACAAAAAGAAAAGAAAGATAGACAAGAAATATTTTTGCTTTTTTTTGAAATTTTTTAATTTTTATGGATTTTTGAAAATTTTAGCAAGAAAAATAACGTTCAAAGATGAAAGGATCCCAAAATCCAACGCGTCTCTCACTAAAAAAACGTTAATCTTAATGAAAAGAGCTGGCAGCAGCGCCATTTAATAACTAGATTTTACTTAGTTATAAAAGAGTTATCGTCCGATCTTTTCGAATTGATTACTAGTTATTAGTGCGACTCAGTCGTTCTTGGTGGAAAAATAAAGAGAGGTAGTTATCTATTTTAGACTAATAATAAAATGAAAGTGTCGTTGAGTAAAAATAAAAGCTTTAAAAATTAGACTAAAAATGACGAGTTAGAAATAAATGATTAAAAACGTAAAGGTAAAGTTAAAACTTGAAAACGTAATTAAAATAAGCTAAAAGAAAAGCTAGAAAAGTTAGATCGTAACACGATCGTAACTCAGATCGCAGTGGTGGATCACACTCAAGAATGAGGGATCGCACTATTGGATCATACTTGGTGATGGCACCAAGTGATCGTAGCGTACGATCGTAGTACTCGATCGCAGCCTAGATCGTAGTATAAGGGATCACAGTCAATGCGATCGTACCCAAGAGTTTGACCCTCGATCGCATCCAACGATCGCAACGCGTGGATCGTAATATTTGATCGTAGTCAATGAAAGAAGTATGGATCGTAATCAATGCGATCGTATCCAAGGGATCGTAACTATGGATCGCACCCAACAATCCCAACCACGATCTCACTATGGGATCGTAGCCAGTGATCGTGATGTGGATCGTACTTGGTGATCGAAGTCAAGGATCACAAGTAGAAACCCTAGGGGTTTATGCAATCACACTTACTTGATCGTAACTAGTAAAACCCTTAGACATAACACGATGGGATTCAAAGGCAAATAAGCAGAACCGAATAAGCACAAATAAGCAAAGACAAATAAGCACTTATTTAAATCTTAAGAAAATGAAAACAAGAACAAATTTAAAAACTTTTAAGACACGAAATAAGCAAACTTTATGAATCAAACTTTAAAAAGACTAAAATTTTAGGAAAACTAAAAAGTAAATAAGCTAAACACAAAATAAGCCAATAAGCATGATAAGCTCAAAGCTTAATCCATATAAAACTTAAATAGAAACCAAAAGATAAACTTTTTGATCTCATAAACATAAAGATTAAATAAAATCAAAGAGGATTTCAGATCAAATATAAGTAAAAATCAACAAAGGTAGAAAGAGATTGAGAATGAAAAACTTAACTTGAACTTATAGATTAATGATTCAAAAATACAAGATCAAATCAAAGCTTAAACATGAAAAGAAAGAAAAGATGAAGTTCTAGTGAGAGAAAGTTAAACACTTTCTCTCTCTAAAGATAAAACTAAAGAAAGAAAAATAATGAACTAGCTAAATTAACTAACACCCCCCTAATGTGTCATTAGGAGGGTATATATAGGAGGTGGGGAGTGCATGTGTTGCTTCCTTCTTTCTTTATTCTCGTCTCGACTCGATTTAAATTCTTTGTTTTTCTCGACGTTGTCTCGGGATTTGTCGATATAAATTGAAATTGTCTTATAATTTTCTTCTTCTATTAGACTTGAGTTCTTCAACTTCATTAAACTTCCGTCTTTAGAGTTTTTCTTCGATAAATCTTCAGAATAGGCCTTGGACTTCCGTTCTTTTTGCACTCTTGATCTTTTGACTTCGTCTTTTGTCTTTTTCTTCGATGAAAGCTCGTGATAGCCCATGTTTTCTTCCTTTTTGATATTTTTACCCTGAAACACAATAAAAACACAAACCACGCATAATTCCGACTTTTACGACATAAAATACACGTTTTGGTCTTGTTAATATTTGAAATAAGTGGTAAAAGGATAAGTGTTTTCACACTTATTAGGTATCTAATAACTAAGATTTTGTATAGTTAAAAAGTTCGTTGAAATCGGTGTCTAATCGGATTGATTACTGGTTGAAAGTGCGACTCAATCATTCTTGGTGGAATATAAAGGGAAAAGGTTATCTATTTAAACTAAAGTAAAACGTAAATTAAAATGTAAATGAAAATGTAAAAGCAAATGTAAATATCGTTAAGTAAAAGTGGAAGCTTGAAATTTAAAACTAAAAATTAATAATTAAAAATAAATGACGAAAAATGAAACTTTGAAAAGTGAATTTTTGAAAACTTAGTAAAAAGGAAAACTTCAAACTAAATCTAAGATAAGATAATTAAAATAACACTAAGTAAAAGTGCCGGAAAAAAAATTGGAAATTAAACCAAAAGAAAGTAAATATATAATAAAAAACTCAATCCGTCAGAATACCAATTACGGAATCCCATAGGAATGCTCTTAATCGGAATATGATCGGAATGTTGCAGTCGGAATGATAAACATGAAACCCTATTTGAATAAGTCAAATGAAATCCTATCGGAATACCTATTATCGGAAACACTCTATCGGAATATATGATAAAGACAACTATCGGAATAATGGAAATCAAGTCCAATCGGAATATCCAATAAACACCTCCGTCGGAATTCCAATCGGAATACCCGTCCGAATCCCAAAACCCTTTTCCGATGTTGTGATCGGAATGCTGGTCAGAGAGGGAAACCCTTTTCCGATGGCTTTTAAATTCGTAGTAAGCTAAGTTTATAAGCTACTTTTTACTAAGCTCAAACCAAAACTTAACCAAATTTTTAATGAAAAGAGCAAAAATGAGAACTTTTAAAACTCTAAATAAGCAATTTTTAAATCAAACTTTAAAAAGACAAAACCTTTAAGAAAACTTAAAAGTTAATAAGATAAATACAAAATAAGCCAATAAGCATGATAAGCTCAAAGCTCAAATGGTATTAAAACTTTGAGATGAATAAAAAGATAAACTTTTTAATCACATAAACATCAAAATGAAATAAAATCAAAGATTAACGTGAATCAAAGATAAACAAAATCAAGAAAGGTAGAAAAAGATGAAGGTTTAAACAAGATTAAGCTTATAAAGGTAAATATTAGATTAAAACTAGAAAGGAAGATAAAAGATGAAGTGCTAGTGAGAGAAAATTAAACACTTTCTCTATCTAAAAATTAAAACTACAAAATGGAAAATGAATACTAACTAATAACTAACTAACACCCTCCTAATGTGTCATTAGGAGGGTATATATAGGAAGTGGGGAGTGCATGTGTTACTTCCTTATTTCTTTCTCTTTCTCGTCTCGACTTGATTTAAATTCTTTGCCTTTCTCGACGTCGTCTCGGGATTTGTCGATATAAATTGAACTTGTCTTATAATTTCTTCAATAATTAGACTTGAGTTCTTCGACTTCATTAAACTTCCGTCTTTAGACTTTTTCTTCGATAAATCTTCAGAATATGCCTTGGACTTCCGTTCTTTTTACAATCTCAATATTTTGACTTCGTCTTTTCTCGTTTTCTTTGATAAAAGCCCGTGAAAGCCCGTGTTTTCTCCCTTTTTCACCTTTTGGTCCTAAAACACAATAAAAACACAAACCACGCATAATTCCGACAATTATGACATAAATTACACATTTTGGCTTGGTTATTATTATAATTAAGTGGTAAAAGGATGGGTGTTTTCACACCTATCAAATCCCCTACCCTTGACCATTGCAATGCCCTCATGCAATGCATTAGTTACAAAAGCAAGATTTACATTTTTCATCATAAATAACCCACCTTGGCCTTTATTAAATACTAAACACTAAGGAAACTAAAAGATAGAAATATATACAAAACAAGTAAAGAAATCAAAGACTTACATTGGGGTTTCGGCTGTTAATAACTAGATTTTACTCGTTGAAAGTTCGTTTTCTCGATATCTTCTCGAATTGATTTCCGGTTAATTGTGTGAGATTAGTTGTTCTTGGTGAAACAAAGATTTTTGGTTTTTGAAAAATAAATGTGCAAGACTTAATAATAAATGACGGGAAATTAAAACTAAAACTAAGTGAAACGTAAACGGTGCAATATTTAAAACGTTAAAAGTAAATGACGAGAAATAAAATGACGTAAAATTAAAACTTAGCAAAAAGTAAATCGACAATTAAATAAAAATGCAAAGCGAAATTAAAATAGACTAAAAATAAAATGAGAACAATGGACACTTAAACAAAATACTAAAACAAAACAAAATACCAATCGGAATACACCCGATCGGAATCCATAAGGATCTGATCGGAATGAACCAATCGGAAAGGGCATGATCGGAATAATAAAGAAGGGCCAGATCGGAATGTATAAGATGATGGTGATCGGAATAAATGAAAGGGTACAGTCGGAATGTTCACAAAATGCACTAATCGGAATACTTTAAAAATGCTATAATCGGAATAAAGGGAAGAAAACACAATCGGAATAAGAAAATACTAATCGGAATATTAAAGGGCAAGATCGGAATAAATAGAAACCCTTTTCCGATCATACGATCGGAAAAAGGGATGCTGCCTGGTCGGAAAGTACGATCGGAAAGGGGTTTTCCCTTTCCGATTTGGTTCTTTATCCGAAATATAAGCTATGGTGATAAGCTTAAACTCAAACTAGAACGAATCAAAACTGAAGCGGACTTAATAAGCACGAACATAAACTTATCAAACTTAAAATTAACAAACTTTAAAATCAAAACATAAAAAGATGAACTTTTTAAGAAACCTTTAAATCAAATAAGCATTAAGATGAAAACAAGATCAAAGATGGACATGAATCAAAGATAAGCAAGATAAGAAAGGTAGAAGAAGATGATTAAAAAAAATAAGAACTTGATTAAAAGAAAAGATTTCAAGATTAAAAGACTTACTAGAATTGAAAATTAAAAGTGCTTAACAAGAATTTAAAACACAAGGAATGAAAATGGTGGAAAGGGTGGTTTGTCAAACCACCCAACAACTTGAAAATGAACTAGGCCTAATCTATTTATAGGGGTGATTAGGGAGGAGCTTAGGAAGCTTCCTCCCTCTTTCCTCTTTTCCTTAATTGCAAAGTTAAGTCCTTTCCTTCTTTATCTTTTGTTAATCTTGAACTTAATGACTTTGTCTCGGGATTTCTTTGAACTCGTCTTGAATTTTCTTCATAAATAAGACTCGAGTTCTTCGGATTTTGGTAAACTTCCGTCTTTTGACTTTTTCTTTGATAAATCTTCAGAATTGGTCTTGGACTTCCGTTCTTTTTCCACTCTTGATCTTTCGACTTCATCTTTCGTCTTTTTCTTCGATAAAAGCCTGTGAATGCCGTGTTTTCTCCACTTTTCACCTTTTCGTCCTAAATCACAACAAAAACACAAACCACGCATAATTCCGACATAAATGACATAAAATACACGTTTTAGCTCGGTTATTATTGTAATTAAGTGGTAAAAAGGATGGGTGTTTTCACACCTATCAAATCCCCTACACTTAACCATTGCAATGTCCTCATGCAATGCATTAGTTACAAAGCAAGATTACATTTTCCATCATAATCAATCCATATTGGCCTTTATTAAAGAAATAGAAAATTACAAACATACAAAGTAAAGAAATCAAAAACATACCTTGGGTTTTGAAAATGTCGTGAATGATCATCATCCTCAAGTTTTCACTTCCTCCAAACCAAGCTTAGAAACGAGATCATTGTTATTATAAGTTAGCAAACTAACACGAACTCATGTGGGTCAATTATTCACTTAGACTCCCTTATTCCTAGGTGTACCTCTTATATTTTATTTTTGTCTTGAATGATCACGAGGATGCATTGTTTGACTTATTTCGATAGTTATTTAGGCCGAAAATAAAGTGAACGATTTAATCAATAGTTAGCTAAAGGACCAAATCTATTAAAACTGCTTCTCGGGACCTCATAAAGTTCATATCTTGGCATAACTCGCTTCGCGATTTGAGACCTTTCTCGGACCGATATTTGGCAGCGACTTCATACTTCAAATCTTTGAGAAACGTTCTTAAAATAATGGTCTTCTCTTCATAATAGGAATTTCTTCACTTGAAGTTTTGAGAGATTCTTCATCTTTGGACCACGACTTCTTCATTTTTCTCCAATCTTTATTTTGGACTTTGATATACAACGATCCGCCTCCTTTTAGGACTTGGATCTATTTATCCTCATACCTTGTTAGGGTCTTTTTGGATAGACTTCTCCATGACTTTTGGGGAGTTCTTGCTTTTCGTCGTGTGTCTTGATCCTTCATATTGATTTTCGATAAATGATTCTTCACATCACTTTTGGATCTTTAGCAACAAAATGTAGCCCTCATGCCTTGTTAGGGCCTTTTCGGACTCGCCAATCTTCGCATCCCGCTTCAATAAGTTATGCCTTGGCTATGAACTCTAATCCGTACCGAGCAACTTTTAAACGATCTGGGGCTAGAAGCTAAGTAACCTTTTAAATCGTACAACCTTATTTATTGCAGATAAATTTATTAACAAGCGGAGAGAGAATAGGCTCATAATTAACTCACATAAATTCACTAAAGATTACCGAACTTATAATTGACTCTATCATCTCTCGTTCTCCACAGTTTAAAATCTCAAAGAATGAGACTCGTGGATGCTTAGCCTATTAAATCAAAGTTTTGGGTTTTCGAGTCGCCTATAGGATCTTGCAAATTCTTAGACTTTTTCAAGTTTAGAAATCGCATTTTAAAGTTCCCTTGATAAACAACTCTCTAGGATCAATTATAGGAACTTGTGAAAAGTTGTTGTTCTTAACCCGTGAGAGTTAAGACTTTCGCGTTTTATAGCTCCCTAAATAAAAGCCTAGCAAAACTTGACTTAAACATGTTAAGGATACTAGCTAGAGTAACTTAGATAAGTAAACTCGGGTTGAGTCAAAAGATTCACAACGTTTGAAAATTAAAACCACTTTATTAAAATTTTATTCTAATAAGGAAAGAAAATAACTAAACAGAGGTAAAAACAACTATACAACTAGGCCAAAATAGATTAAAAATTTTGAAAAATGTCGAAAAATCAAATTTTCCGGTTAAAATAAGGACAAATACAAGGAAAAACCACTTAACTTCGATAGAAGTCCCCCCTACACTTGAGATAAACATTGTCCTCAATGTTTAAGCATGTCGGATTAAACTCCCCTACACTTAGGACATTGTGCACGTTGTTTAAATCTCGCTAAGAAAGAGACAACTAAAGAGATTCCTATTTTAATATTGAGAAATATAAAATAGTGAATCGAAAAGAGTTTAGGATAGAACCGGGAAGAAGGGAACACGGAGTCACGGTTCGTCAAAAGTCATCAAGAGTGTGTCTTTGAAGCTCTAATCCCTGCACATGATAAGAAAGAAAGCAAGAAACACCACGGGGCTCCCCCCTACACTTATGGTGAAAACAGGTAAAGATAGATAATTGGGTTGCCTCCCAAAAAGCGCTTGTTTATATTAACCGAGTCACGAGCCTGACTCGTCCCCGAATTAAATGGTCCTTGGGGAAGCCTCGAATGCAATACCGGGATCAAAGACCTTGTCCTCGTTCCCGGTTGACATCAACAAAGGAGAGGCGGGGGGATAAGTCATGTATGGGAGAAAGTTTCTTTCAACATACGTAAAGTATGTGAAATCAAGATCCACGGGAGGTGGGGTGGGTAAAGTAAGCACATTGTCCTCCCCCAAAGACAATGGATGCTGAGCAAGCGGCAAAGCCGTATTGTTATCAATCATAGCAAAATCAATGTCACCTCCCGGGTCAAAGTACTCATCCTCCGTAATAGTGGCTAAAGGGGAGGATGAAAGGTGCTCGGGAGGGGGACTTGGGTCAATACTTTCAAGTAGCAAATTATCAAAAATAATATCCCCCTCCATGTCATCGTCATCATTACCTGGTGGTATGGAGTGAATGTCAATTTCTTCCAGCAATGGGTCATTATCTTCAACGGGAGGAATAGATGGAGGCAAAGACTCGCAAAGAGGAGGAGAAGTCAACGCTTCGATTTGAGCAATAAGAAGGTGCACTTTCCGTAATCTATCACGAAGAAGCACGTCTTCCACCTCATCCACAAGATCAAGTTCATCGGTGAACTTCTCGTAAGCCGGAGAGAATAAATCGTCATCGCCCGCATCTCCCGGTGGAGATTGAGAAACTTCAAAAGTGAAATTCTCATAGCAGAGAGAAGAATCGTCATCACTAGGATCGACCTCTTCCGTAAGAGCAACGTCGTCCTCAGGCTCCATAGCAGGTAAGTCACAAACCTCATCATCCAATAATTTGTCGACATCAACATCACTAAGCTCATTCAACGAATCTAGATCCTTAGATGCAGTAGGAACATCAAGAGTAGGAGCAGCAACGTCAGAAGATTGGTTGAAAGTGTAGACATCATCGTCGTCGTCATCATCATAATAGATGGGACGAGTCCAGTTAGGAGTGACGTAGTCGGCTAACTCTTCCTTGATAACCTCCACATCTTTAAGAAGCTCATGAAGCAACTTTTGTTGTTCATCTCCCCGAGTATGTTCAATTTCACCAATTCTATCCCACGCTGTCATTAAACATTTTGGAGTAGAAAAGAAGGGAAAACGACTAAATTGGCTCAAAAAGGTGTCGGTGGTTTTCAAGGTTTCGTCCACATCAAGCAACGGTTGCCTTTCCTGATGCAAGTCAGCTCGGAGTTGAGCTAGACTTTCTAGAATGCCATTTAAAGAAGTGAGTAGTTGATCAAGACTAGTTTGCTCATTGGATTGATGATTGAGGGTGTGATGTGGGGGCTCACGGTTATAGACACTAGGATGAAAGCACGGTACCTTCTCAAAGATTTGCGACGGATCACAAGAAGAAGCATCGTGAGGGCCCCCACAAATATAGCACCATGGGTATGGAGAGAAACTGGGTGCCTCTTGTTGATAGCTATTGTCATTGTCATAATTGTACCCCGGTTCTAGCCCGTGTCTATACGGGTATTGAACCGGGCACGAAACATGCCAATGAGAATCGCTTCCACAATAGATGCACGGGGGAACAGGGGGTGGGTTCAAAAAGAATGAATTAGTCGAGTTGCACAAGGGACAAAATCCGGATTGTGTGTAGTCGATATCGTTACCGCACCGCTCACATGTACACCATTGGCAAGAGTTGTTCCTAGATAATTGCTTCCCACACCGGACGCAATGGATATAAAAATCCATAAAGAAATATAGATAAGCAAGAAGAATATTTTTGGTGCAAAACTTTGAAAAATAAATGCTTTTTATGATTTTTCAAATGTTTTGGATTTTTGAAAATTTTTGAATACGAAAAATAACGTTCACGAGTGAACGGATCCCAAAATCCAACGCGTCACTCACAAAAAACCTTCGATCCTCACGAAAAGAGCCGGCAGCGGCGCCATTTAATAACTAGATTTTACTCGTTGAAAGTTCGTTTTCTCGATATCTTCTCGAATTGATTTCCGGTTAATTGTGTGAGATTAGTTGTTCTTGGTGAAACAAAGATTTTTGGTTTTTCAAAAATAAATGTGCAAGACTTAATAATAAATGACGGGAAATTAAAACTAAAACTAAGTGAAACGTAAACGGTGCAATATTTAAAACGTTAAAAGTAAATGACGAGAAATAAAATGACGTAAAATTAAAACTTAGCAAAAAGTAAATCGACAATTAAATAAAAATGCAAAGCGAAATTAAAATAGACTAAAAATAAAATGAGAACAATGGACACTTAAACAAAATACTAAAACAAAACAAAATACCAATCGGAATACACCCGATCGGAATCCATAAGGATCCGATCGGAATGAACCAATCGGAAAGGGCATGATCGGAATAATCAAGAAGGGCCAGATCGGAATGTATAAGATGATGGTGATCGGAATAAATGAAAGGGTACAGTCGGAATGTTCACAAAATGCACTAAACGGAATACTTTAAAAATGCTATAATCGGAATAAAGGGAAGAAAACACAATCGGAATAAGAAAATACTAATCGGAATATTAAAGGGCAAGATCGGAATAAATAGAAACCCTTTTCCGATCATACGATCGGAAAAAGGGATGCTGCCTGGTCGGAAAGTACGATCGGAAAGGGGTTTTCCCTTTCCGATTTGGTTCTTGATCCGAAATATAAGCTAAAGAAATAAGCTATGGTGATAAGCTTAAACTAAAACTAGAACGAATCAAAACTGAGGCGGACTTAATAAGCACGAACATAAACTTATCAAACTTAAAATTAACAAACTTTAAAATCAAAACATAAAAAGATGAACTTTTTAAGAAACCTTTAAATCAAATAAGCATTAAGATGAAAACAAGATCAAAGATGGACATGAATCAAAGATAAGCAAGATAAGAAATGTAGAAGAAGATGATTAAAAAAAATAAGAACTTGATTAAAAGAAAAGATTTCAAGATTAAAAGACTTACTAGAATTGAAAAGTAAAAGTGCTTAACAAGAATTTAAAACACAAGGAATGAAAATGGTGGAAAGGGTGGTTTGTCAAACCACCCAACAACTTGAAAATGAACTAGGCCTAATCTATTTATAGGGGTGATTAGGGAGGAGCTTAGGAAGCTTCCTCCCTCTTTCCTCTTTTCCTTAATTGCAAAGTTAAGTCCTTTCCTTCTTTATCTTTTGTTAATCTTGGACTTAATGACTTTGTCTCGGGATTTCTTTGAACTCGTCTTGAATTTTCTTCATAAATAAGACTCGAGTTCTTCGGCTTTTGGTAAACTTCCGTCTTTTGACTTTTTCTTCGATAAATCTTCAGAATTGGTCTTGGACTTCCGTTCTTTTTCAACTCTTGATCTTTCGACTTCATCTTTCGTCTTTTTCTTCGATAAAAGCCCGTGAATGCCGTGTTTTCTCCACTTTTCACCTTTTCGTCCTAAATCACAACAAAAACACAAACCACGCATAATTCCGACATAAATGACATAAAATACACGTTTTGGCTCGGTTATTATTGTAATTAAGTGGTAAAAAGGATGGGTGTTTTCACACCTATCAGCTGTCATGAATGTTTATCATCCTCAAGTTTCACGTTCCCCACACCAAGCTTATAAACGAGATCATTGTTACTATAAGTTAGCAAACTAATACAAACTCATGTGGCCCAATTATTCACTTAGACTCCCTTATTCCTAGGTGTATCTCTTATATTTTATGATTGTCTTGAATGATCACGAGGATGCATCGTTTGACTTATTTCGATAGCTTATTTAGGCCGAAAATAAAGTGGGACGATTTAATCAGTAGTAGCTAAAGGACAAAATCTTTTAAAACTGCTTCTCGGGACCTCATAAAGTTCATATCTTGGCATAACTCGTTTCACGATTTGAGAGCTTTCTCGGACTGATATATGGAAGCGAATTCATACTTCGAATATTGAGAGACGTTCTTGAAATAATGGTCTTCTCTTCATAATAGGAATTTCTTCACTTGAAGTTTTTGAGAGATTCTTCATATTTGGACCACGACTTCTTCATTTTTTTTCCAATCTTTATTTTGGATTTTGATATACAGCGATCCGCCTCCTTTTAGGACTTGGATCTATTTATCCTCATACCTTGCTAGGGTCTTTTCGGATAGACTTCTCCAAGATCTTATGGGGAGTGTTAGCTTTTCGTCGTGTGTCTCGATCCTTCATATTGATTTTTGATAAATGATTCTTCACATCACTTGGGATCTTTAGCAACAAAATGTAGCCCTCATGCCTTGTTAGGGCCTTTTCGGACTCGCCAATCTTTGCATCCCGATTCAATAAGTTATGCCTTGGCTATAAACTCTAATTAATACCGAGCAACTTTTAAACGATCTTGGGCTAGAACCTAAGTAACTTTTCAAATTGTACGACCTTACTTATTGCAATTAGATTTATTAGCAAGCAATGGGAGAAAAAGCTCATAATCAACTCACATAAATTTATGAAAGAATACCAAACTTATAATTGACTCTATAATCTCTCGTTCTCCACAGTTTAAAATCTTAAGGAATGAGACTCGTGGATGCTTAGCCAATTAAATCAAAGTTTTGGGTTTTCAAGTCATCTCTAGGATGTTGCAACTTCTTAGATGTTACAACCCAACCCCGAGGTCATTTATTTAATATTATATAATATTATTTTTACGAATAATTTTGAAATTTTTGATGAGTTGAATAAAATGACGATTGATGCTTTTATTTAAAACCGACGTTGAAGATCTTATTTTTATCTTTTACTAATAGCGAGGATTATTAGTGACAACGATATCGACGGATGCCCGAGATTTATGTTTTATCAATTGTTGTCTCGATGTTTATATTTTTGACGTTTTTATTTTAAGTTCGTATTAAGTTGAGTCGAGAGTTGATATTATTATTTTTGAGGTACGTTTTAAATTTTTAAAAAGTATCTTTATGAAACCTGAGCCCCGTAAATATTTTGAAAATTGACTAATAGTTATTTCCCGCTTTTTAGCTAACTATTTACATTTTTAGCCACAACTTTTTCTAAATTGCAACTTTGGTCCCTTATATATAAAGCTTAAACAAACACACACTTCCATTTTCTTCACTTTAAAAATTTCATCTTCTCTCTCTTTCTCTCCATTTTTGCCGAAACCCACCACCATCACCAAAACACACACATTTTCAATTTTATCTTGAGTTTGAAGTTGAATCCAAATAAACCAAGCATAGACCCAATCTTATATTTGATCAAGGATCATTTTGGTGTAAGAAATCCTTACATGCAAGCACATTTTTTTTTCTTGATGTTGGTAGGTAGGAGCTATGATCATGCATGGCATTTTCATGATGATCCATGGTAATTCGTGCTAAAGATCGTGTTAAAACTTCTTTTTGATCTAAAGATTTTTATTTTGATTATGATTTTGATGTTATGGTTGATGTATGATGATATTAGGGTATAGAAATGACCATTTCTATGGTTGGTTTTTATCAAAAAGTTGATTTTGTACAAGATTTTTATAGTCATTTAATAACAGTAAGTAAAGTGTAAAATCCAAATTTTTATGTTTTGAAAATGGCTAAACTTATAGCCTAGGGTTGTAGATAATTTTCTTAGCTTCGATTTGATATAAGGTAGAGTTTCTAGCTCCAAACGAGCGCGAAGTTATGATGTTTTGAATGATCGTGTACCGGGAGACGAGTATCGACATTACAAGTAGTTGTTGTCGATATTTGGATCGAATCTCGGGGACTCTAAATGGATGTTTAAAAAAATGTAACCTACTGATAATGAGGTGTTTATTTTATAGGTTTAGTTTACTTTAAAACCCGAGTGTCAGTTTTGTAAACGGAGTCGTTTAAATAAGTTAAAACGGTTGTATGAAAAATTAACGTAAATCTGTCTGGATTTTATAGTTTGAAAATGAGTTGGATAAAGTACTTTAAAAGTAATTTCATTTGATAAACTTGTAAGAGTACTTTCTATATATAGTAAGTTAGTTTATCGAGTCGTTTCATAAACGGATGACAAGTTTAAAAGGGGTAAATAAGCTAGTACATGTAGTATGTACCGGCGGACTTTGTAAAAAGTGTAAAATGGTTAAGTAAATGTGTAGTAAAGTATAATGAAGTTATTTATATCATTTTCTCTTGAGTTTATCATGACTTTATGAGTTTGAGTTTGATGTTATTATGTATGATTTAATTTTCGAGTTTATTATTGATGAACGCGCCTTATTTGATAGGTTGCGGTTTTTGTGTTTATCGGGCATCAACTATCGTTGAAGATCGTCTTACTACTGCTATTGCTCCAGGTGAGTATATAGCCTCGCTTCTGTATTTGTTTGGAATGATTTTAAAACCCGCGAGGGGGATACATGCTATTTGAAAGTAAAATGAACACAAGTCATGATTGATTGTTTAGACCAGAATGTTGCTTTGTTGCCTTTGTTGTTTTGAATTGTATAAGTACCCTATTTGCAAAAGACCCTAAATTCATGAGCCGTTAACTATATTCTGACTTGATGTTGTGAGTTGGGAATAGCCGCTTATTCTAATAATAGTACTATTGGGCTAACGACCCTATCCGAGACCAGGGCTTTACGCTGAGTAACCCGCTGGGAAGGATAATTTTACGAGAATGAGAATTAGTATCCTTGCAAATTATACCCTAGTAGGGGCACTGCATTTTCATCTAGTCATGCCGGCTTTAGGCGTGGGTGACTAAGTTAAGGGGTCTGTGTCATGAGCTTAATACAGTTCAGTAGCTGTTGTTATATACCAGAATGTCTGACTAATAGATTGTATGCGCACAATTCTATTAAATGATCTTGATTGATTTTTCTCTTGTGTTCAAATGTTGATTTGGAAAACCTATAGACTCGCTCAACCGTTGTGTTGATGATTTTAAGCATGTATTTCAGGTACCGAAGATGATGAATTGCGGATCTTGCTGGAGAAGGATTGCGGGATTGCTTTTGTGGTGATGGTCTAAAACGGATTTCTTTTCCCTTTTGTCATAAAAATAATACTGTATGGTCGAGTACTTTGGTAAAGTGTTTGTGAATTTGATAAAGTCTTTGGGGGACCTAAATATTACTCTGATATTTCTAAAATTATTTTACTTGGGATTGAATGTTTTAGATAGTGGTTAAATTATATTCTTTTATATGTCAAACTTATCAATTTGAGTTTGTTCAAAATGTCTTGTGTAACAATGTTTTTATTTAGCACCCAAATGTGTATTTCTGCTGCGCAATGTAATTTGGGGGTGTTTAAGATTGGTAATCAGAGCTTTTTAGTTATAGCGAATTAGATCGATTTTTTTTTGAAAAATGTCCTAAACTATAACTGTGGTGTCGAAAATATTTTACAAAAGCAACGCAACTTCTCCGCAAGGCTCCGGTATGATTATTGTTTTGTATTGTTTTATAATTGATGTATCCCTTAAAATTGAAATGATTTCTACAGTATTTATTAAGTAAATACTATGATGATATATAATGATGTATTGATGATATATTGATGTTGTTGAAAGTACGTTGAGTACTTGTTATCGTAATTTTCTTTATGTAATATATATGTATATAATTTTAAATAATGACCTTGTATAATGTCGAGGGTCTGGGACAGTAGACCAGATGTTGAACGATTTTACAACTGATTGCTTGCGAATTGTATCGAGTATGAGAAAGTTTGATTAGTTGATGTATGATAGATATGTGGTTGAAATTGGTGTGATTAGAGGGTTGATATGAAAGAAAGGTGGTTTTAAAGGTTGTATTTGGTATGTGGAGATTTGAGTTTGTTAGGACTTGGAAGATGGATGAGATTGCTAGTCTTGGGTCGATTGTGATGAATTGGTGTGTTTGAATTGAGTGATTTAAAGAGAAGTAGGTAAGTTTTGAAAGAATGAGTGAGTGGAGCCTCAGGTGGGATTGATTCTAAGTATTGCTTGGAAGCTTAGGAATGTTGAAAGTCGTACTAAGATTTGCCTTGTGATTAATCTGCTATGTAGCAGTGAGTATTTGGATTTTGAGAATGAGCTGCCATCAGGTTATGGATTTGACCTTGAGGTGGGAAAAGAGAAGTAGGTAAGTTTTGAAAGAATGAGTGAGTGGAGCCTCAGGTAGGATTGATTCTAAGTATTGCTTGGAAGCTTAGGAATGTTGAAAGTCGTACTGAGATTTACCTTGTGATTAATCTGCTGTGTAGCAGTGAGTATTTGGATTTTGAGAATGAGCTGCCATCAGGTTATGGATTTGACCTTGAGGTGGGAAAAGGGAAATAGACAAGTGTGATTAAGCTGACAACAATGTTAAGGAGGATGAGGAGCTGCTGTCTAAGGAACTAATCGTGTAATGGATTTCTTTGTATCTTATTTTCTTTTATGATCGGACTTATTTAAACCTTGTGTCGTAGCATTGTGATGGAACTTATCATCCTTTAAGTTTGTTCGGTAGATGATTGTAGTGACAGACAGTGCCACTGCCTTGTTGAATTTTCAACGCAATCTGAATTACCCTCATGACCTATGATGTGCCTTTGTTGACTCTTTTGAGTTTTTGTTGATGAACCATTGTAGTTTGTGTTGTTCGTGCATGTAGTATCCATGAGACATCCTGATAAAGAATTCCTTCTTTTATCTTGCTATGTATACCTAACATGTTTCTTTCTTCCGTGATGATGGAAGAAGGAGTAGGGGAATCATATTTCTGTCATTAGTAGATCGCTACGTGACTAAGTTTCTTGAAATATATTGCCAAAACTAACAACTGCTACTGTAAACACTTTGAACGAACAAGTTATTGCTAGAGCATTTGGAGCTGATCGTGCTGCCAGGAATTAAAAGATGCTGGAGTTAGTTGTGCTGGAGATAATGATGATGCTGTTGAGAATAATGATGATGCTGCAGTAGATGCTGCTGAGAATAATGATGATGCTGCTGAAAATAATGGCGATGCTGCTAACAATAATGAGGATGCTGCTGGTCCAGATGATTGTATTGCTGCTATTCTACAAGTTCGAGTGAATATACTTATGTTAGTTTTCAGAAGTGTGGTTCTGCGCTGTTTGGTGGTATTAGTAGTGCATTGGAATTGCATAGTTGCATTGATAAGATAGAAAGTACTTTGAGATTATTGGGTGTTCAGAAACTAATAAGATGAAATTTGCTGCTGCTATATTTCAGGATGGTACACTAAGATGGTAGAATACTAAGTGACTAATTTAGGATTAGTTGTGACTAATAGTAAGGCATGAACCGTGATGAAAGGACTATTGACTGCTAGGATTTGTCCCGAGAAGGAACTAGGACAGTTGGAATCCGAATTGACATAATTAGTGCTAAGGGACGATGATATTACTGCTTACTGGGAAATATTCTGAGCTATATTTGCTATGTCCTGATACTATTGTGAATGACCGTAAAACAACGAAGCAGTACATTAGAGGATTGTCTAGTAATACCAAGAGTGAGGTTATTTCTTTAAGACCTAAATCTTTCGATGAAGCTGTTTAGAGGACGTTTGATTTAATGGACGTGAAAGTGCAAGTTAGGAAAGATAGCATTGTTGAAATAATAAGAGATAGTGGGAATCTGCTCAGTCTAACCCGAATCAAGGACAGAATTGTGAGGATTACAGTAATAACAATAACCAAAGACAGGACCGAAATCAGTATTTAAACCATGGAAGGAATGATGGAAATTCGTGCTGCCACGTTGGCTGGATGTAGCCAGATAAATCTCAAGTGTGTTTGCTGTACTCTATACCATGTAGGTGATTTTACCCAATTGCGACTAGAGTTAGGAAAACTTGGTCATAAAGCTGCTAAGTGTAGAAAAAGAGGATTAGTTAATATAATTAGTATCCCTGGAGTAGTGATGTGTTTTAGCCGTGGTGAGAAAGAATACAAACAAAGGAATTGTCCAAGGAAAGGAAATTGACAAGATAGGAATGCTGCCGCTCCGGTTTACGTTTGAGTGATGCTGACGAACCTTAAGGTCTGGATGTTGTAAATGGTATATTCTTACTTGAGATTCTTTATGTCAGTATGTTGTTTGGTTTCAGATCGGTTATAAACTGTAGAAATGTAAAGATTTAGTTGTTTTATCAACGGAGAGTCAATAAGATTGACAATTAACTATGACGTGGAGTTAACCGATGGAAAGGTTGCTAGTGTTAGTTTTACACTGAGAGTGTGTTCCTTGAATTTAGGAAAGCATGTGTTTAGTATCGACTTGATGCTCAAGGAGTTGGAATCTTTGGATGTGGATTATTGGTATGAATTCGTTAGTGGTGCGAAGTGATGATGCTTGAGATTGGACTAATCTTCACTATAAATTGATAGCTGTTGGTTTAGATTTTGCTGCAAAAGCTGAGTGTTGACTATGAGAGGTGATGAGTGAATTTTCCGTTTAAAAAGTATCTTGTTTGGAAACTAGGAAGTATGTGGAAGAGGAATGTGATGTATTCCAAGCTCAGGTAATTAGTGATAGGGTAGTTGAGGAGAAGTTTGGAAATCTGTTAATGACTCGAGAGTATTCTGAAGTTTTCCTGAAGTTTTGCAGAGTTGCTGCCGCCTCATGAAGTGGAGTTCGTGTCGATTGAGTGTTGTAAACAATAGGTGTAGTGCTTCTGCGTTTCATTGTGTAGTGCTGCTGCGTTTTGTTGAGTAGTATTTGTATGCCTTATCATTTGGCACTGTCAGAGTGGAATGAGTTATCGGATCAACTACGAGAAGTATGGATAAAGGATGTATTAAATTAAGTTTCGTTACAGTGATGATCGTCTATGTTGTTTGTCAAGAAGGATGGATTGTTTCGGATGTGTATTGATTATCGGGAGCTTAACAAATTGACAACCAAGAATCGGTATACATTACCGAGGATTGATGATTCGCGTGATCCTTGCAACTTGTCTGGATCCAGTGTGTACTCAAGGATTGCTTTGAGATCTGGTTATCATTAACTGAGAGTTAGGAAGGAAGATATTCCTATAGTTGTTTTTCGTACTTGATGTGGGTACTTTAAGTAGCAAGTGATGTTTTTAGAATAGACGAACGTGTCTACCGTATTAATGGACTGGGTGAATCTTGTGTGTAAGATGTGCTAGGAGGAGTTATTCATTATATCTATTGAAGATATTCTATTTTATGCCAAGGGGAAAAGAAGGAACATAAATAACATGTGAGGATGATTTTTGGGATGATTGGAAAAAGAGAAACTGTATGTAAGGTTTCCTATGTGTGAATGTTAGTTGAAATATTTGCGTTTTCTAAGACAGTTGATTGACAACAAAGGTATTCGTGAAGCTCTTGCCAAGATTGAAACGATTAAGGATTGGTCGGTACCAACGACGCTGACGGAAATCTGTTAATTCCTTGGTTTAAGCTGGGAATAATCGGAGGTTTATCGAAAGGTTTTCACTGATTGTTAAACCATTGATTAAGCTGACTAAGAAGAAATGGGTGTGTGAGTCCCACTTATACATCTAAATTGTAAGTTTCGAGATCTGATCCTTATCAGATGAGGAAGTTGTATACTGAACACTAAAGGATAGGCTGTGTTCTGCACCGATGTTGTTGTTGTTGAAAGGGGTCAGAAGTATTAATAGCTTGTAGGTTGCTGTGATGTATCTCATAAAGGTTATGTAGTTGTGGTGTTTGCTTTGAGATTGTAGGAATATTACTTGTATGGAATCAAGTGTGTAATGATAAAGGATCATAGAAGTTGCTCCATAATTAATTTCTTGGGATGATAAAGGAAATGAGTAGAGGATCACCAGTTATATTGTTTTGAGTACTTGAGTAGGTTGATGGTTATGACTGTGAGTGATTATGACTACGAGATTCGCTGCCATCCGAAAAAGGCGAATGTGGTAGCTAATGCACTTATCAGGAATAAGAAAGGGAAAATCTATTAAGATTTGAGTTTTGGTAATGACAAAAAGTGTGGAATTGATAGAAAGGATATTGAATTTTTAAGTTATTGGTCTGATAGGGAAGGATGTAAAGGTAAGTGATTTCGACATTTTGTCAACTTATAGAAAGGATTTTGTTATAAAGTCAAGTGAGACTTGGAATATTGAACACTCCTAACATACCTAAGTTGAGAGAGTGAGACTTAGTGATAAAGGAATCTCACAAGTCAAGTAATCGATACGATTTGGTTTGGATAAAGATGAAAGTTGAGTTGAGTACTGTGTGTTATATAGAGACTGATGGACAGAGTGAAAGGATGCTTCGAACATCGAACGGTATACTTGTGCGTGTGTGATTGACTTAGGCCTTGTTTGAATTCTTATACGACAATGATTGTCATGCTAGTAATGAGGCTGTACTATTGATGGTACATAAAGAACTTCAATTTGTGAAGGTTAAAGATAGTGAGTTATGGACATAAGTTAGTTTTTCGGTGTATTGCAGAAATGTAGGTGGAATTGAATGACTGAACTAGAAATAATGTTGGTAATTAATGATGAGATTGTATGGGTTAAGGATCGTTTATTAGTAACAAGGAGTTGTCAGAAGAGTTATGTTGGCAATCGAAGGAAGTCGATGGAGTTTGAAATTGGGAAACGTGGTTATGCATAAGGCGTCGTTATGATAGGTGAAATTTGTTTTCAAAACAACAAGGAAAGAATTCAACTTGAAGATAAGTTGTTTTTCATAGAAAGAACTTTGAAGAGTTCTTATGAGGTCGAAACATAGTAAGGATTATATTGTGAAGATACAAGTATTCGAGACGTGGAATTTGAAATTGTGAAAGAAGCATGAGGATTTCTTTAAGGAAAAGAGTTCTCATTTGTTCTGGAGGTATGGGATGTGAGTATAAGAGGGGCAGAGCGCTGGGACGTCTCTATCTTTTAGGAGGGTAGGATGTGACAACCCAAACCCGAGGTCATTTATTTAATATTATATAATATTATTTTTACGAATAATTTTGAAATTTTTGATGAGTTGAATGAAATGACGATTGATGGTTTTATTTAAAACCGACGTTGAAGATCTTATTTTTATTTTTACTAATAGCGAGGATTATTAGTGACCACGGTATCGACGGATGCCCGAGATTTTATGTTTTATCAATTGTTGTCTCGATGTTTATATTTTTGACGTTTTTATTTTAAGTTCGTATTAAGTCGAGTCGAGAGTCGATATTATTATTTTTGAGGTACGTTTTAAATTTTTAAAAAGTATCTTTATGAAACTCGAGCCCCGTAAATATTTTGAAAATTGACTAATAGTTATTTCCCGCTTTTTAGCTAACTATTTACATTTTTAGCCACAACCTTTTCTAAATTGCAACTTTGGTCCCTACCCCACTATATATAAAGCTTAAACAAACACACACTTCCATATTCTTCACTTTAAAAATTTCATCTTCTCTCTCTTTCTCTCCATTTTTGCCGAAACACACCACCATCACCAAAACACACACATTTTAAATTTTATCTTGAGTTTGAGGTTGAATCCAACTAAACCAATCATAGACCCAATCTTATATTTGATCAAGGATCATTTTGGTGTAAGAAATCCTTACATGCAAGCACATTTTTTTTCTTGATGTTGGTAGGTAGAAGCTATGATCATGCATGGCATTTTCAAGATGATCCATGGTAATTCTTGCTAAAGATCTTGTTAAAACTTCATTTTGATCTAAAGATTTTTATTTTGATCATGATTTTGATGTTATGGTTGATGTATGATGATATTAGGGTATAGAAATGACCATTTCTATGGTTGGTTTTTATCAAAAAGTTGATTTTGTACAAGATTTTTATAGTCATTTAATAACAGTAAGTAAAGTGTAAAATCCTAATTTTTATGTTTTGAAAATGGCTTATCTTGTAGCCTAGGGTTGTAGATAACTTTCTTAGCTTCGATTTGATATAAGGTAGAGCTTCTAGCTCCAAACGAGCGCGAAGTTATGATGTTTTGAATGATCGTGTACCAGGAGACGAGTATCGGCACTACAAGTAGTTGTTGTCGATATTAGGATCGAATCTCGGGGACTCTAAATGGATGTTTTGAAAAATGTAACCTACTGATAATGAGGTGTTTATTTTATAGGTTGAGTTTACTTTAAAACCCGAGTGTCGGTTTTATAAACGGAGTCGTTTAAATAAGTTAAAATGGTTGTATGAAAAATTAACGTAAATCTGTCCGGATTTTATAGTCTGAAAATGAGTTGGATAAAGTACTTTAAAAGTAATTTCATTTGATAAACTTGTAATAGGACTCTCTATATATAGTAAGTTAGTTTATCGAGTCGTTTCATAAACGGATGACAAGTTTAAAAGGGGTAAATAAGCTAGTACATGTAGTATGTACCGTCGGACTTTGTAAAAAGTGTAAAATGGTTAAGTAAATGTGTAGTAAAGTATAATGAAGTTATTTATATCGTTTTCTATCGAGTTTATCATGACTTTATGAGTTTGAGTTTGATGTTATAATGTATGATTTAATTTTCGAGTTTATTATTGATGAACGCGCCTTATTTGATAGGTTGCGGTTTTTGTGTTTATCGGGCATCTACTATCGTCGAAGATTGTCTTACTACTGATATTGATCCAGGGGAGTCTATAGCCTCGCTTCTGTAATTGTTTTGAATGATTTTAAAACCCGCGAGGGGGATACATGCTATTTGAAAGTAAAATGAACACAAGTCATGATTGATTGTTTGGACCCGAATGTTGCTTTGTTGCCTTTGTTGTTTTGAATTGTATAAGTACCCTATTTGCAAAAGACCCTAAATTCATGAGCCGTTAACTATCTTCTGACTTGATGTTGTGAGTTGGGAATAGCCGTTTATTCTAATAATAGTACTATTGGGCTGACGACCCTATCCGAGACCAGGGCTTTACGCTGAGTAACCCGCTGGGAAGGATAATTTTACGAGAATGAGAATTGGTATCCTTGCAAATGATACCCTAGTAGGGGCACTGGAAATTCATCTAGTCATGTCGGCTTTAGGCGTGGGTGACTAAGTTAAGGGGTCGGTGTCATGAGCTTAATACAATTCAGTAGCTGTTGTTATATACCAGATTGCCTGACTAATAGATTGTATGCGCACAATTCTATTAAATGATCTTGATTGATTTTTCTCTTGTGTTCAAATGTTGATTTGGAAAACCTATAGACTCGCTCAACGGTTGTGTTGATGATTTTAAGCATGTATTTCAGGTATTGAAGATGATGAATTGCGGAGCTTGCTGGAGAAGGATTGCGGGATTGCTTTTGTGGTGATGGTCTAAAACGGATTTCTTTTCCCTTTTGTCATAAAAATAATACTGTATGGTCGAGTACTTTGGTAAAGTGTTTGTGAATTTGATAAAGTCTTTAGGGGACCTAAATATTACTCTGATATTTATAAAATTGTTTTACTTGGGATTTAATGTTTTAGATAGTGGTTAAATTATATTCTTTTATATGACAAACTTATCAATTTGAGTTTGTTCAAAATGTCTTGTGTAACAATGTTTTTATTTAGCACCCAAATGTGTATTTCCGTTGCGCAATGTAATTTAGGGGTGTTAAATTAGAGTTTTTCAAGTTTAGAATTCGCATTTTAAAGTTCCCTTGATAAACGACTTTCTAGGATCAATTATAGGAACTTGCGAAAAGTTCTTGTTCTTAACCCGTAAGAGTTAAGACTTTCGCGTTTTAAAGTTCCCTATATAAAAGCCTAGCAATACTCGACTTAAACACGTTAAGGATACTAGCTAGAGTAAACTTGGATAAGTAAACTCGGGTTGAGTCAAAAGATTCATGATGTTGAAAAATTAAAACCACTTTATTCTAGCAAAGAAAGAAAATAACTATAACAAAGGTAAATACAACTAGGCCAAAATAGATCAAAATTTTTGAAAAGTGTCGAAAAATCAATTTTCTGGTTAAAATGAGGACAAATACAAGGAAAAGCCCACTTAACTTCGATAGAAGTCCCCTTACACTTAATATAAACATTGTCTTCAATGTTTAAGCATGTGTGAGTAAACTCCCCTACACTTAGGACATTGTGTACTTTGTTTAAATCTTGCTAAGGAAGAGACAACTAAAGTGATTCCTATTTTAATATTGAAGAATATAAGATAGAGAGTCAAAAGAGTTTAGGATAGAACCGGGAAGACGGGTACACGGAAGCACGGGTCGTCAAAAGTCATCAAGAATGGATCTTTGAAAGCTCGAATCCCTCCACATGATAAGAAAGAAAACAACAAACACATACTAGGGTCTCCCCCTACACTTATTATAAAAAACAGATAAAAAGGATAAATAATGTGGGTTGCCTCCCGAGAAGCGCTTGTTTTTGTTAACCGAGTCGTGAGCCTGACTCGACCTTGATTATCATGGGAAGAAGCGTGAAACATATCCACCGGGATCAAAGACATGGTTTTCATCCATCAAGTAGCACAAGCTTAAGGCGAACAAGGCCAAAGAAGAGTAGGAAAGGTTCCCTTAAGCAGTTGTTGAGCACGGTGGTAGCAAGGGTGATGAGGTGCAAGCATATCTCCATTGTGTCCAAAAATCTTTCCTTTTATTTCATCAGATGGATATTGAGATGGCTTAAAAATTGCAATACCAGGATCGAACACCTTTTCCTTTAGGGGAAAATAACACTTAGGCTCAGTAGACCTTAAAGGGTGGATAGAGAGGGTGGATAGAGAGGTGTCAAGACATAGGTACTGCGGATATCGGTGTCGGCCGGCTTCTTCTCCTTTGAAACAGGTTTCTTCATATCCGAAGGAGGATAAAGAGCATCATCAAAGTCCAAAGGAGGAGAATAATTCTCATTTGGGAAGTAGGTATTGAGAAAAGTAGCAAAATCTTCCTCAAATGAGTAATTATCCAACATATCAATAGTGTTTGGTGGAGAATCTTCATCAAAAGTAGGAGTAAGGTCATCATGAGAAGAATCACTTGAGAGAGTATCAAAATTATCATATGTTGGCATGTCTGGATACTCTGAAACAAAAGAAGCATAATCATCCCCATCATCTTGGAAAAGTGGATTATCATGGGAAGATTCGAAAAGAGGATTATATATACAACAAAATCATCAAGCTTAAACTTTCCAAAGTAGAAGTAAGCTCTTCTTGAAGCACATTAATCATTTTCGCGGATTCTTTTCCATTTGTCTTACTGGGAATCTTCCCCATCATAAAAACTTGAGCATCATTCCCGACCCTTAAGATTAATTCACCTTCGGCAACATCGACTAAAGCTTTTCCGGTTCTCAAGAATGGTCGACCAAGTATTAACAGAATACGAGGGTCCATTTAATAATTAACAACAACAAAGTCGACCGGAAAAATGAAGGTACTAACTTTAATAAACACATCTTCGGCAATACCAACGGGGTAAGCGAGAGTGCGATTTGCTAGCTCAAGAGTCATCTTCGTCGGTGTAAGGTCGGGTAATGATAGCTTTTTCCACACACTTAATGGCATCAAATTAATACTTTCCCCTAGATCAGCTAAGGTAGTAAATTCTTCATCTTTGTTAAAAATGCAAGGCAACACAAAACGACCGGGATCTCCAAGTTTTTCCGGAAGTTCTTTAAGAATAACTGCAGAACAGTTTTCATTTAGGCGTGTGTTGACAAACTCAGCCATCGTTTCCTTCTTGTTAAGCAATTCCTTGAATGCTTTGACGAATTATGGCATTTGGACAAGTGCTTCAACGAGGCTAATGTTGAAATTCATTTGAGAGATAATCTTCATAAAAGAAGTGACTTGAGCATCCTCTTTAGTAAGAAATTTGAACTTGTCTAACCGAGAAGGATAAGGGATGTTGGGTTTAGGTGGTGTGGTTGTAGTAGGTAAAGGTGGAGATGTTGAAGGTGGAGAAGTAGAAGGTTTACAGGTGGTAGGTGGGGTTGGTGGAGGGTTTTGTTTGGGTACTTCTTCAGTAAGAGGTGGAGACGGTAATGGAGAACTAGTACTAGGTATGAAAGCAGGAGGGATAAATGGGGGTGGAGGAGGTGTAGATGGAGTAACGGGTGGAGGGGTCGCAGGTCCTACAAGAGTTGCTCCACTTCGTGTAGTAATATCACTCACATTCGCTCTAGGGTTTGTTTCGGTGGTAGAAGGAATAGCACCTTGGGGACGAAGGGTTTGTAACATTTGAAGGAATTTCCTATCCATGGATTCTTGAATTTGTCTAGTAGATTCTTGCATTGCTTGCATGATTTTCTCATGTTCATTTAACTTTTGCAAAACCAAGTCTATTGGCGGATGAGGTAAATTGAACCCTTGTTGTTGAAAACCTTGGTTTGGGTATTTGTTATAAGGTGGAAAACCTTGAGGATTGAAACCTTGGTTTGGAAAGCCTTGATTTTGCATTTGGTAATTTCCCTAATTTGCATTTAAGCCCCTCACATTGGCATTACCTTGAAAATTTGCTCTTGGCGGCCCTTGGTTGTTTTGGTTAGGTTGTGGTGGTCTTTGTTGAAAACCAGGTGGAGCCAAATAATTTGTCGAGTTGTTAGGCAAATGATTAACATTGACATTAGGCTTGAAATGAACTTTCTCGATGTTGTTGTAAGCATACACTTCCCCGTGATATTGATCATAAGCTTTATCACAATTAGCATAAGAGTGTGTCCCACCACAAGTTTCACAAGTTATATTAATAGCATTGTTGTTTTTGGCATTGTTAACGGCTTGTAAAGAAAGTGCTTCAACAACCGTAGTAAGCTTATCAAGTCTCCTTTCGGTGTCACCAGTGCTAGCACTAGCCACATTAGCCCGAACACTTTTGGTTTGCACTTTAGATTTATTCTCAATAATATCCCATGCGGCATTAGAAGACTTAACCAAAATGTTACCCCCCGAGGCACTATTTAGTGAATGTTAGTCATTCATGCTTAAACCATTGTAAAAATTATTAATTTCATGCACTTTTGTGAAACCATGTTGTGGACACTTTCTTAAAAGTTCCTTAAAACGGTCCCAAGATTCACTAAATGTCTCACCATACTTTGTTCAAAGTTAATGATTTCATTCCGCAAAGCGGTAGTACGTGAGGGTGGGAAAAAGTAGTTGATGAATTTGGTCTCTGAATCCGACCACGTAAGAATACTTTATGGCGGTTCCTTATCAAGCCAATGCTGGGCTTGTCCCTCTAAGGAGAAAGGAAAAAGTTGCAAGCGAATTACCTCTTGTGAAACCCCATTAAACTTTACCGTATTAGTAAGTTGAAGAAACCTTTTGATATAGTCATGAGGATCATCAAGTGTACGTCCCAAGAATGGTTGAGCAGAGACCATTTGAATGAAGCCGGATTTGAGCTCAAATTTGTTGGCTCCAATCTCGTGTATGAAAACAGCATCGGTGTTGCCCTCTATGTGCTATTGCAAAAGCTCGATCATTGGGCGATTGTCCATGGTGACAATTGGTTGAGTTTCAACTTCGGCTTGAGTTGCTTTCTTCTTACGAGCACGGGTACACATACACACCTACAAAACGAAAAGAAAGATAGACAAGAAATATTTTTGGTTTTTTATGTTTTTCTATTTTTTTGTATTTTTAAAAATTTTATATTTTTTTAGGATTTTTGAAATTTTTGAGCAAGAAAAATAACGTTCACGGGGAACGGATCCCAAAATCCAACGCGTCTCTCACAGAAAACCGTTAATCTTCACGAAAAAGTCGGCAGCGGTGCCATTTAATAACTAAGATTTTGTATAGTTAAAAAGTTCGTTGAAATCGGTGTCTAATCGAATTGATTACTGGTTGAAAGTGCGACTCAGTCGTTCTTGGTGGAATATAAAGAGAAAAGGTTATCTATTTCAACTAAAGTAAAACTTAAATTAAAATGTAAATGAAAATGTAAAAGCAAATGTAAATGTCGTTAAGTAAAAGTGGAAGCTTGAAATTTAAAACTAAAAATTAATACTTAAAAATAAATGACGAAAAATGAAACTTTGAAAAGTAAATTTTTGAAAACTTAGTAAAAAGGAAAACTTCAAACTAAATCAAAGATAAGACAATTAAAATAACACTAAGTAAAAGTGGCGGTAAAAAATTGGAAATTAAACCAAAAGAAAGTAAATATAGAATAAAAACTCAATCCGTTAGAATACCAATTATCGGAATCCCATCAGAATGCTCTTAATCGGAATATGATCGGAATGTTGCAGTCGGAATGCTAAAAATGAAACCCTATCGGAATAAGTCAAATGAAATCCTATCGGAATACCTATTATCGGAAACACTCTATCGGAATATATGATAAAGACAACTATCGGAATAATGGAAATCAAGTCCAATCGGAATATCCAATAAACACCTCCGTCGGAATCCCAATCGGAATACCCGTCGGAATCCCAAAACCCTTTTCCGATGCTGTGATCGGAATGCTCGTCGGAAAGGGAAACGCTTTTCCGATGGCTTTTAAATTCGTAGTAAGCTAAGTTAATAAGCTACTTTTTAATAAGCTCAAACCAAAAATTAACCAAATTTTTAATGAAAAGAGCACAAATGAGAACTTTTAAAACTCTAAATAAGCAATTTTTTAAATCAAACTTTAAAAAGACAAAACCTTTAAGAAAACTTAAAAGTTAATAAGATAAATACAAAATAAGACAATAAGCATGATAAGCTCAAAGCTCAAGTGGTATTAAAACTTTGAGATGAATAAAAAGATAAACTTTTTAATCACATAAACATCAAAATGAAATAAAATCAAAGATTAACGTGAATCAAAGATAAACAAAATCAAGAAAGGTAGAAAAAGATGAAGGTTTAAACAAGATTAAGCTTATAAAGGTAAATATTAGATTAAAACTAGAAAGGAAGATAAAAGATGAAGTGCTAGTGAGAGAAAGTTAAACACTTTCTCTCTCTAAAAACTAAAACTACAAAATGAAAAATGAATACTAACTAATAACTAACTAACAGCCTCCTAAAGTGTCATTAGGAGGGTATATATAGGAAGTGGGGAGTGCATGTGTTACTTTCTTATTTCTTTCTCTTTCTTGTCTCGACTTGATTTAAATTCTTTGCCTTTCTCGACGTCGTCTCGGGATTTGTCGATATAAATTGAACTTGACTTATAATTTCTTCAATAATTAGACTTGAGTTCTTCGACTTCATTAAACTTCCGTCTTTACACTTTTTCTTCGATAAATCTTCAGAATAGGCCTTGGACTTCCGTTCTTTTTACACTCTCGATCTTTTGACTTCGTCTTTTCTCGTTTTCTTTGATAAAAGCCCGTGAAAGCCCGTGTTTTTTCCATTTTTCATCTTTTGGTCCTAAAACACAATAAAAACACAAACCACGCATAATTCCGACATTTATGACATAAAATACACGTTTTGGCTTGGTTATTATTATAATTAAGTGGTAAAAGAATGGGAGTTTTCACACCTATCAAATCCCCTACCCTTGACCATTGCAATGCCCTCATGCAATGCATTGGTTACAAAGCAAGATTTACATTTTTCATCATAAATAACCCACCTTGGCCTTTATTAAATACTAAACACTAAGGAAACTAAAAGATAGAAATATATACAAAACAAGTAAAGAATTCAAGGACTTAAATTGGGGTTTCGGCTGTCATGAATGTTTATCATCCTCAAGTTTCACGTTCCCCACACCAAGCTTATAAACGAGATCATTGTTATTATAAGTTAGCAAACTAATACAAACTCATGTGGCCCAATTATTCACTTAGACTCCCTTATTCCTAGGTGTATCTCTTATATTTTATGACTGTCTTGAATGATCACGAGGATGCATCGTTTGACTTATTTCGATAGCTTATTTAGGCCGAAAATAAAGTGGGACGATTTAATCAATAGTAGCTAAAGGACAAAATCTTTTAAAACTGCTTCTCGGGACCTCATAAAGTTCATATCTTGGCATAACTCGTTTCACGATTTGAGACCTTTCTCGGACCGATATATGGCAGCGAATTCATACTTCGAATCTTGAGAGACGTTCTTGAAATAATGGTCTTCTCTTCATAATAGAAATTTCTTTACTTGAAGTTTTTGAGAGATTCTTCATATCTGGACCACGACTTCTTCATTTTTCTCCAATCTTTATTTTGGATTTTGATATACAGCGATCCGCCTCCTTTTAGGATTGGATCTATTTATCCTCATACCTTGTTAGGGTCTTTTCGGATAGACTTCTCCAAGATCTTTTGGGGAGTGTTAGCTTTTCGTCGTGTGTCTCGATCCTTCATATTGATTTTTGATAAATGATTCTTCACATCACTTGGGATCTTTAGCAACAAAATGTAGCCCTCATGCCTTGTTAGGACCTTTTCGGACTCGCCAATCTTCACGTCCCGCATCAATAAGTTATTCCTTGGCTATGAACTCTAATTAATACCGAGCAACTTTTAAACGATATTGGGCTAGAAGCTAAGTAACTTTTCAAATCGTACGACCTTACTTATTGCAATTAAATTTATTAGCAAGTGATGGGAGAAAAAGCTCATAATTAACTCACATAAATTTATGAAAGAATACCAAACTTATAATTGACTCTATCATCTCTCGTTCTCCACAGTTTAAAATCTCAAGGAATGAGACTCGTGGATGCTTAGACAATTAAATCAAAGTTTTGGGTTTTCAAGTCATCTATAGGATCTTGCAACTTCTTAGACTTTTTCAAGTTTAGAATTCGCATTTTAAAGTTCCCTTGATAAACGACTTTCTAGGATCAATTATAGGAACTTGCGAAAAGTTCTTGTTCTTAACCCGTATGAGTTAAGACTTTCGCGTTTTAAAGTTCCCTATATAAAAGCCTAGCAAAACTTGACTTAAACACGTTAAGGATACTAGCTAGAGTAAACTTGGATAAGTAAACTCGAGTTGAGTCAAAAGATTCATGATGTTGAAAAATTAAAACCACTTTATTCTAGCAAAGAAAGAAAATAACTATAACAAAGGTAAATAAAACTAGGCCAAAATAGATCAAAATTTTTGAGAAATGTCAAAAAATCAATTTTCCGGTTAAAATGAGGAAAAATACAAGGAAAAGCCCACTTAACTGCGATAGAAGTCACCCCTACACTTAATATAAAAATTGTCTTTAATGTTTAAGCATGTGGGAGTAAACTACCCTACACTTAGGACATTGTGCACTTTGTTTAAATCTTGCTATGGAAGAGACAACTAAAGTGATTCCTATGTTAATATTGAAGAATATAAGACAGAGAATCAAAAGATTTTTAGGATAGAACCGGGAAGACGGGTACACGTAAGCACGGGTCGTCAAAAGTCATCAAGAATGGATATTTGAAAGCTCGAATCCCTGCACATGATAAGAAAGAAAACAACAAACACATACTAGGGTCTCCCCCTACACTTATTATAAAAAACAGATAAAAAGGATAGATACTTTGGGTTGCCTCCCGAGAAGCGCTTGTTTTTGTTAACCGAGTCGTAAGCCTGACTCGACCTTGATTATCATGGGAAGAAGCGTGAAAAATATCCACCGGAATCAAAGACATGGTTTTCATCCATCAAGTAGCACAAGCTTAAGGTGAACAAGGCCAAAGAAGAGTAGGCAAGGTTCCCTTAAGCAGTTGTTGAGCACGGTGGTAGCAAGGGTGATGAGGTGCAAGCATATCTCCATTGTGTCCAAAAATCTTTCCTTTTATTTCATCAGATGGATACTGAGATGGCTTAAAAATTGCAATACCGGGATCGAACACCTTTTCCTTTAGGGGAAAATTACACTCAGGCTCAGTAGACCTTAAAGAGGATCCGCTCATAAATCGCACAATCTCATCCTCAGAGGGTGGATAGAGAGGTGTCAAGACATAGGTACTGCGGATATCGGTGTCGACAGGCTTCTTCACCTTTGAAACAGGTTTCTTCATATCCGAAGGAGGATAAAGAGCATCATCAAAGTCCAAAGGAGGAGAATCATTCTCATTTGCGAAGTAGGTATTGAGAAAAGTAGCAAAATCTTCCTCAAATGAGTAATTATCCAACGTATCAATAGTGTTTGGTGGAGGATCTTCAACAAAAGTAGGAGTAAGGTCATCATGAGAAGAATCACTTGAGAGAGTATCAAAATCATCATATGTTGGCATGTCTGGATACTTTGAAACAAAAGCTGCATAATCATCCACATCCTCTTGGAAAAGTGGATTATCATGGGAAGACTCGAAAAGAGGATTATATATACAACAAAATCATCAAGCTTAAAACTTTCAAAAGTAGAAGTAAGCTCTTCTTGAAGCACATTAATCATTTTCGCGGATTCTTTTCCATTTGTCTTATTGGGAATCTTCCCCATCTTAAAAACTTGAGCATCATTTCCAACCCTTAAGATTAATTCACCTTCGACAACATCGACTAAAGCTTTTCCGGTTCTCAAGAATGGTCGACCAAGTATTAACAGAATACGAGGGTCCATTTAATAATCAACAACAACAAAGTCGACCGGAAAAGTGAAGGTACTAACTTTAATAAACACATCTTCGGCAATACCAATGGGGTTAGCAAGAGTGCGATTTGATAGCTCAAGAGTCATCTTCGTCGGTGTAAGGTCGGGTAATGATAGCTTTTTCCACACACTTAATGGCATCAAATTAATACTTGCCCCTAGATCGGCTAAGGTAGTAAATTCTTTATCTTTCTTAAAAATGCAAGGCAACACAAAACGACCGGAATCTCCAAGTTTTTCCGAAAGTTCTTTAAGATTAACTGCAGAACAGTTTTCATTTAGGCGTGTGTTGACAAACTCAACCATCTTTTCCTTCTTGTTAAGCAATTCCTTGAATGCTTTGACGAATTTCGGCATTTGGACAAGTGCTTCAACGAGGCTAATGTTGAAATTCATTTGAGAGATCATCTTCATAAAAGAAGTGACTTGAGCATCCTCTTTAGTAAGCAATTTTCATTTGTCTAACCGAGAAGGATAAGGGATGTTGGGTTTAGGTGGTGTGGTTGTAGCAGGTAAAGGTGGAGATGTTGAAGGTAAGAAGTAGAAGGTTTAGAGGTGGTAGGTGGGGTTGGTGGAGGGTTTTTCTTGGGTACTTCTTTAGTAAGAGGTAGAGACGGTAATGAAGAACTAGTACTAGGTATGAAAGCAGGAGGGATAAATGGGGGTGGAGGAGGTGTAGATGGAGTAACGGGTGGAGGGGTCGCAGGTCCTACTAGAGTTGCTCCACTTCGTGTAGTAATATCACTCACATTCGCTCTAGGGTTTGCTTCGGTGGTAGAAGGAAGAGCACCTTGGGGACGAAGGGTTTGTAACATTTGAACGAATTTCCTATCCGTGGATTCTTGAATTTGTCTAGTAGATTCTTGCATTGCTTGCATTGCTTGCATGATTTTCTCATGTACATTTAACTTTTGCAAAACCAAGTCCATTGGCGGATGAGGTAAATTGAACCCTTGTTGTTGAAAACCTTGGTTTAGGTATTGGTTATAAGGTGGAAAACCTTGAGGATTGAAACCTTGATTTGGAAAGCCTTGATTTTGCATTTGGTAATTTCCCTAATTTGCATTTAAGCCCCTCACATTGGCATTACCTTGAAAATTAGCTCTTGGCGGCCCTTGGTTGTTTTGGTTAGGTTGTGGTGGTCTTGTAGAAAACCGGGTGGAGCCAAATAATTTGTCGAGTTGTAAGACAAGTGATTAACATCGACATAAGGCTTGAAATGAACTCTCTCGATGTTGTTGTAAGCATACACTTCCCCGTGAGATTGATCATAAGCTTTATCACAATTAGCATAACAGTGTGGCTCACCACAAGTTTCACAAGTTATATTAATAGCATTGTTGTTTTTGGCATTGTTAACGGCTTGTAAAGCAAGTGCTTCAAAAACCGTAGTAAGCTTATGAAGTCTCCTTTCGGTGTCACTAGTGCTAGCACTAGCCACATTAGCCCGAACACTTTTGGTTTGCACTTTAGATTTATTCTCAATAATATCCCATTAGAAGACTTAACCAAAATGTTACCCCCCGAGGCACTATTTAGTGAATCTTAGTCATTCATGCTTAAACCATTCTAAAAAGTATTAATTTGATGCACTTTTGTGAAACCATGTTGTGGACACTTTCTTAAAAGTTCCTTAAAACGGTCCCAAGATTCACTAAATGTCTCACCATACTTTGTTCAAAGTTAATGATTTCATTCCGCAAAGCGGTAGTACGTGAGGGTGGGAAAAAGTAGTTGATGAATTTGGTCTCTAAATCCAACCACGTAAGAATACTTTGTGGCGGTTCCTTATCAAGCCAATGATGGGCTTGTCCCTCTAAGGAGAAAGGAAAAAGTTGCAAGCGAATTACCTCTTGTGAAACCCCATTAAACTTTACCGTATTAGTTAGTTGAAGAAACTTTTTGATATTGTCATGAGGATCATCAAGTGTACGTCCCAAGAATGGTTGAGCAGAGACCATTTGAATGAAGCCGAATTTGAGCTCAAATTTGTTGGCTCCAATCTCGTATATGACAATAGCATCGGTGTTGCCCTCGATGTGCTATTGCAAAAGCTCGATCATTGGGCGATTGTCCATTGTGACTATTGGTTGAGTTTCAACTTCGGCTTGAGTTGCTTTATTCTTACGAGCACGGGTACACATACACCTACAAAAGGAAATGAAAGATAAACAAGAAATAGTTTTGGTTTTTTATGTTTTTCTATTTTTTTGTATTTTTGAAAATTTTATATTTTTTTAGAAATTTTGAAATTTTTGAGCAAGAAAAATAACGTTCACGGGGAACGGATCCCAAAATCCAACGCGTCTCTCACAGAAAACTGTTAATCTTCACGAAAAAGCCGGCAGCGGCGCCATTTAATAACTAAGATTTTGTATAGTTAAAAAGTTCGTTGAAATCGGTGTCTAATCGAATTGATTACTGGTTGAAAGTGCGACTCAGTCGTTCTTGGTGGAATATAAAAGGAAAAGGTTATCTATTTCAACTAAAGTAAAACATAAATTAAAATGTAAAAGCAAATGTAAATGTCGTTAAGTAAAAGTGGAAACTTGAAATTTAAAACTAAAAATTAATACTTAAAAATAAATGACGAAAAATGAAACTTTGAAAAGTAAATTTTTGAAAACTTAGTAAAAAGGAAAACTTCAAACTAAATCTAAGATAAGACAACTAAAATAACACTAAGTAAAAATGGCAAGAAAAAAAATTGGAAATTAAACAAAAAGAAAGTAAATATAGAATAAACACTCAATCCGTCGGAATACCAATTATCGGAATCCCATCGGAATGCTCTTAATCGGAATATGATCGGAATGTTGCAGTCGGAATGCTAAACATGAAACCCTATCGGAATACCTATTATCGGAAACACTCTATCGGAATATATGATAAAGACAACTATTGGAATAATGGAAATCAAGTCCAATCGGAATATCCAATAAACACCTCCGTCGGAATACCCGTGGAAATCCCAAAACCCTTTTCCGATGCTATGATCAGAATGGTCGTCGGAAAGGGAAACCCTTTTCCGATGGCTTTTAAATTCGTGGTAAGCTAAGTTAATAAGCTACTTTTTAATAAGCTCAAACCAAAACTTAACCAAATTTTTAATGAAAATAGCACAAATGAGAACTTTTAAAACTCTAAATAAGCAACTTTTTAAATCAAACTTTAAAAAGACAAAACCTTTAAGAAAACTTAAAAGTTAATAAGCTAAATACAAAATAAGCCAATAAGCATGATAAGCATGATAAGCTCAAAGCTCAATTTGTATTAAAACTTAGAGATGAATAAAAAGATAAACTTTTTAATAAAATAAACATCAAAATGAAATAAAATCAAAGATTAACGTGAATCAAAGATAAACAAAATCAAGAAAGGTAGAAAATAATGAAGATTTAAACCCGATTAAGCTTATAAAGGTAAAGATTAGATTAAAACTAGAAAGGAAGATAAAAGATGAAGTGCTAGTGAGAGAAAGTTAAACACTTTCTCTCTCTAAAAATTAAAACTACAAAATGAAAAATGAATACTAACTAATAACTAACTAACACCCTCCTAATGTGTCATTAGGAGGGTATATATAGGAAGTGGGGAGTGCATGTGTTGCTTCCTTCTTTCTTTCTCTTTCTCGTCTCGACTTGATTTAAATTCTTTGTCTTTCTTGACGTCGTCTCGGGATTTGTCGATATAAATTGAACTTGTCTTATAATTTCTTCAATAATTAGAGTTGAGTTCTTCGACTTCATTAAACTTCCGTCTTTAGACTTTTTCTTCGATAAATCTTCAAAATAGGCCTTGGACTTCCGTTCTTTTTACACTCTCGATCTTTTGACTTCGTCTTTTCTCGTTTTCTTTGATAAAAGCCCGTGAAAGCCCGTGTTTTCTCCCTTTTTCATCATTTGGTCCTAAAACACAATAAAAACACAAACCACGCATAATTTCGACATTTATGACATAAAATACACGTTTTGGCTTGGTTATTATTATAATTTAGTGGTAAAAGGATGGGTGTTTTCACACCTATCAGTATCAGAGCGATAGTTATAGAGAACCAGACCAAAAATAAAATAAGTATAAAAATAAATTTTTTACATAAACTGGACTATATCCGCTTTAAAAATCTTTTGGGATTTTCGGGACTAGAATAGTTAAGAATATAGAGTGTAGAGCGTACATTTATTATGTGTCTAATTGTGCATCGATTATTAAAATCCGGTTGATTAATCTTATAAGTATTAACGTAACCTTTAACTTGTGATGTTAAACGACACTATTATATAATTTACAACTATGATTCCTAAAAAAACTTTTAACTTGAGTAAGCTTATACTTACGTCAATTAAAACGATATTACTTTTAGATTCATTATGACATCACCAACTGCTACTCCTGTTGCTTTATCACCGATGTCAGTTTTACATTGTTGGATATCAGCTAGCGAGTCTGACGACAGTCACACTTCCAGTGACGTCGCACTACTCGATACTCTCATCGTCACTCCACCCGCTACACCTGTATCCCCCGTTGGGGATGAGGTTCAGTCGACTGCAACCCTACCACCTTTACCACCAGCTTCCTCACTACTGGCTTACGCACCCGAGTCTCTGCCACCTCGTAAGAGGAGGTACGCGGTACCTCTCGACTCTACTTCGGTGAGGGTTCCGGGGTGAGACGAGTTGAGCCCGTCTAGGCCTAGATTGCTGCACTGGCCGCACGCTAGGCTCAGGACATAGCGGAGATTCGTACTCTGCTATCAGCTGGACAGGCTGGACGCACTGCTCTTCAGGAGCGTCAGGACCTACTATGTTAGAATGTCAGTGCCGAGGCACACGCTGCTCGGGGAGCATGGTCTACGACCTACCACTCCCTACAATGGCTGATGGATGAGAACGGGTTTCTCCGCCAAAAGATCTACACCATGGAGGGTCAGCAGTACGCGACTCATGCTGCTCTCATGTCCTTGGAGCAGACACTATCGATCTTCTACGATCATCAAGAGGTGCGCCACCAGGGTTTGACTGCCGAGACTGCCCATCTCAGAGAAGCCGACGAGACCTTCAGATCTCAGATTCTAGAGGCACTCTGACTCCTTAAGGAGACTCGATTCGTCATGATATCGATGAAGGAGGCTATGCGGGCTCCAGCTGTCTCATCACCACCAATAGCACCGGCCATCTTAGAGGAGTCTGTTAGGCATGAGTAGACTAGATGTACTAGATCTTTTGTATATCCTGATAAGCTTTTGGGTTGCATCCTAGCTATCATGATATAGGACCTCATGTTTTTTATTTCCTTTTATCATTTGTATCCTATCCTTGTACTGTACTATTTTAGAATAGGTATCCGTAGACGATGTACTCTAGATTATGTGTACCACTGTCCCATTTGGATTGGTTGTACATTTCGTATTGTTATTCTACTCTAGAAATGACATGTACTCATAATATTTTGTTATATTGTGTGATGTATTATATTATGAACTTTTAACAGGTTATCCAATTTGTTGTAAAGTCTATGCATGAATTTCTTTTTGTGTATTTAAATATAAAACTGTGCTAACGCCTAAAACTAATGATTTCATTTTTGTGTATGATTATAGACAAATGGCAATCACTAGAACGAAACCCAACAACGAACCCCAACAACGAACCCCAACAACGAACCCCAACAATGCCGACGCTACCCAAAACGTCACTGCCGCCCAACTAAGGGAAATGATTGATCAGGGCATCGTAACTGCGATGGCTTCCAGTAGGAACATGAGCGATAGCCAAAACTCCAATGCCCGCAGGAACAACCAGACCACCAGGGGTTGCTCCTACCCCGACTTTCTAAAGTGTAAGCCCTCATACTATAAAGGCAAGGAGGGTGTTGTGGAGCTGATGCAGTGGTTTGAAAAATTAGAGACCGTGTTCCGCATTAGCGATTGTGTTGAGGAGAACAAAGTCAAGTTTGCCACCTACACGTTGCTCGAAAGTGCTATTACTTGGTGGAACTCTATAGTTTCTACTATTGGACATGATGCTGCCTATACTCTCAACTGGACTGATCTGAAGGAAAGGATGACGAAGAAATACTGTCCAAGGGGTGAGATGAAGAAGCTTGAAATCGAATTATGGGATCTCAGATGCAGCAACAATGACATCATTGCGTACAACCAAAGATTCCAAGAATTGACCCTGATGTGTACCAGAATTTTCCCTAAGAAGGATGAAAAGATTGAGAAGTATATTGGTGGACTCCCAGACGCCATTCTTAATAGCGTACTTGCATCCCGACCCATTACTGTCGAGAGTGCCATTGAGGTCGCTACTGAATTGATCAACAAACGAGTCCGTACCATGTCTGAGCGACAAACTGATAACAAGCAGAAGGTAGATGAAAATTTCTGCAGTCAGCACCAGCAGCCTCCCAAAAGGCAAAACGCTAGACAACTTTACAGTACTACCACCACAGGAAATAAGCCATACGTGGGTATAAAACCCTTGTGCTCAATGTGCCGCTATCATCATACTGTTGACAACCCATGTCAGTCCTGCCACAAATGTGGATAAGTTGTTCATTTTGCCCATACCTGTCAAGTCAATGCTGTCACTCAGGTCCGACCCAACCACAACACCGGGAACCACAACAACAAGGGCAGATACAATGCTCGTGGGAACGGGAACGGACAACAGGGAAACTGCAATACTGCCGGAGGAAATGACAATAGACCCAAGAAGGGAGTTGTGTGCTATAAGTGTGGAGCACCAGGCCATGTGAGACCAGGTTGTCCCAAGTTGGCCAACCAGAACAAGAACAGTGGAGGAGCTGCATTACGAGTGTACGTGGTCGGCAATGCAAAAGCCAACCCTGATTCTAATGTCGTTACTAGTACGTTCCTACTAAACAATCGTTATGCATCTTTTTTTTTTGATACTGGAGCAGACCGAAGTTTTATAGCCACTAATTTTAGCAATGTATTAGAATTCGTCCCATCGATTCTAGATCACCGCTACTTCGTAGAATCAGTTGACGGTAAAACTATAGATGCTGACACTATCATTAGAGGTTGTAGCTTAAATCTTTTGAAACATCCCTTCAACATTGACCTTATCCTAGTAAACCTTGGTGATTTTGACGTTATTATTGGCATGGACTGGTTGGCAAGATACCATGCAGTCATTATTTGTGATGAAAAACTAGTCCTTATTCCATGGGAAACGAAACCTTGATCATTCGAGGAGACAGGGTAACACCGACCTCACTAACACTAGTGTTGGGAATAAATCTATGTATATATGTTACCCCTTCTAGCTGGTGATTTGTCCCCCTGCTAGAGTAAGTTCCCCCTGCCAAATAACAAAGGCAGGGGGATTGGTTCCCATGCTGAAGTCAAAGGCCCTGCCGCTAGAGATAAACTTGGAATAGATTTTTACGCGTTTCTGTTACTACTCCTTAATACTTTCCAAGTTTGTTAGTAGTAATCTTGTACGTGAGTCCTTATGCCTATAAAAGGACTCACTAGGTTATCATGCAATGTGTGTCTTTCTCTATTGTCTTTCATTTCATACTTTAAGGTTTTTGTAACCCTAATACAATTATTGGGTATTCGTATATCATTGATATATTAAAGTTCAACGTTTGCTTTAATCATTTTGTTCTTGTGCTAAACATTATATTCCGCATCTTGTTTAGTTACTTTGCCTTGCAAAGTTTCTCTAGTGTTAGATTGAATATTTCTTTCTATCACAACCCTTAAACAAGCTATTAAGGTTTAAGATCTGAGTTTGGGATCAACCAGTGGTATCAGAGCTTATGGAGAAACTTTGTCTAAACCAAGAACAAAACCCTCATTTCAACCATGTCTTCAGACTCTTCCTCAAACAGCAACAACCACAATAACCTCAAATTACCCATGTTGGATCCTGAAAACTTTGAACTATGGGAATTCAGAATCCAACAATACCTCAAAATGGAACACTATGTTCTCTGGGAGATCATAGAGTTTCGTGATCAATTCAACAAAATGATGGTGGTTGAAGATGGCAAGGAAGAAGAGAAAGGTGAAAGTTCCAAAGGTAAGGACAAGAATAAATATGTTGCTCTTTGTGATAAGGAAATACTGGCCAGAAGGCATGATGTCAGAGCTCACAGTTCACTGCTGTTGGCTCTACCTGATAGACATCAACTAAGATTCAGAAACTACAAAATAGCTAAGGAACTATGGGAAGCCATAGGCACAACTTTTGGAGGAAATGAAGCCACAAAGAAGAAGAAGAAGAATCAAATGCTTGATGATTTTGCTTCTTTCAAAGCAACTGGTGATGAATCAATTGGCGCTATTTACAATAGGCTTCAAGATATGGTGGCTCAGTTGGAGTTTTTTGATATTGAAGTGACAAGAGAGCAGGTGAATACCAGGTTCCTTAACAGCCTTCAGAAGGAATGGTTTGTCTACAAAGCTATTTGGCATAATAAGGATGACTTAGTTAACAAGAACAATGATGACATATACAATAACTTGAAAGTTTTTGAACCTGTTGTCAATGAGATGAAGTCAAAAGGAACAATTCCCACCAACTCATGTGGATCTACTGATTCCCCTGCTAACATGGCATTCATATCTCAAAGCAATGGAATCTCCAAAGGCAGTGGAATCAAAGTAAGCCCTGCTACTTATTCCCCTGCTACCAGGGCTGGATCATCTTATGATGAAGAAAGGCCTGCAACATTCAGTCTTGACACTGCTTGTGCTTTTATAGAATCCCAAGGGCCACAAGGATCTACTGTGTTACACGAAGATCTGAGTCAAATCAGTAAGCAAGGACTGGAGGAGATGTATATCAAGTGGAACATGGCTCTGCTTAGTATGAGAGCTAACAGGTTTTACAAGAAGTATGGGAAGAAGATCTCAATCAATCCCTCTGATGTGGCTGGGTTTGACAAAACAAAGGTTGAATGCTACAACTATGGCAAGAAGGGTCATTTTGCTAGGGAATGCAGAGGACCTAAGACTGGGAACAGCTATAGGAAGGAAACCAGAGATGATGATTTTGGTGCTAAAGCTATGGTAGCCATGCAGGGGATAGATGAAGCAGGTGGATGGGATTGGAGTGCCATGACAGAGAATGGGGAAAGAAATCAAGCATTGGTTGCTGAGGAAAAAGAGGAAGATTTTGCTCTTATGGCCATGTCAAGTTCCATCTCAAACAATGAGGTATATGATGATTCATATTGCACTAAAGCTTGTAGGAAAAACACTGAGTCATTGAATAATCAAATAAGAAAGATAAAAGTTGATTATATCAATTGTGACAATGACCTTGATAATTACAAACGTGCTTTAGAGCAGTTAGAGTCCACCATAAGAGAGCTTAAACAAAGAGAAAGTGATTATAGAGATCACATTGTGATTCTAGAGAGAGATGCTAAGGAAAATAATTATTCCATTAAGGAGTTGGCTGCTGAACTTGAAGTTTTTAAATCTAATAAAAAGATAGATGATGAAACTATCGATTAATTTGGAAAAGCTTCCAAAGACTTAACTAAAGCAGTTGAAATTGGTCAATCTCGTAGGGACAAAACAGGTTTTGGGATTAAAAATGAACATGCTACCATACCACCACCTCCTGCCAATATTCATGCACCTTTTCCTAGAAAAGACTTGTCTTGGACTGGTCTCTCTTGTTTCCAAAAACAGGAAGACATTGAATTTGACTTGAGTGCTTACATACCCAATAATCTTGAAACAGAAGAGCCACTAGTGAAAACTAGTATTATTAGGGACTTTGAAAAGGAACAGATTGCTTTAAAATAATGGAAAATTGATAACCCTGTTCTCTTTTCAATAGAAGGACTCTTTGGTAGTGATTCTAGTTCTAAGAGTAGTTCACCCAAATCTAAAACTAGATCAAAGTCCTCTAAGTCCACCATTAAATATGCTGGTATGTATAGGTCTGTCAGAGGTAATCAAAGAAATTAGAATGACCAAAAGTCTCACCAATTAGGAGAAGACTTTGTGATAAATACAAAGCCCTGCTTCATATGTGGAAGTTTTGATCACACTTATCAAGAATGTCAGGCACCAATGGAAGTTGTGGCTGCAAATCCTTTAAAGGATATGCAACCTAAAGCCATTCTTCTAAATGTAGGGGCAAAATCCTTTTCCCCTGCCAAGTATGTTGCCCCTGCCTTGAGAAACAGGGTTACTGACAAATATGTTGTTCCTGCTCTAAGAAAGGTGAGTGATGTTCATCCCAAGACCAACACTTCCATGACCAACCCAACACCTCATAATGCATATAGATATGGCCCTAGACCTTACCAACACATAAATAGAGGCCAAAACAAAAGATGGGTTCCCTCTGCTAAGCATAGGAATTCCCCTGCTAAACCTAGGGTATACCTGCTAGCAAAGTTTTTCCTTCTAGGAACATGGGCAGATGGGGGAAAGCTGTGAAAGCCTGAGCTCGTTGGGTTTGGATACCCAAAAGGGGTTCTTAGTCTAATTGTGTATCTCTAGTTTTTGATAAGCTATCCTACATTGATACACGAGGTAGATCCAAGTCTGTAATGGCTTGGGTCCCCAAGAAAAACTAATTTGTTTTTCTTTTTGCAGGTGACAAAGAAGACAAGGGATGATAGAGCATATTGGGACAGTGGATGCTCAAGAAGCATGAATGGACAAAAATCTTATATGTCTAACGTTTTGCTCCTGCATGACAATGATGGTGTTTCTTTTGGAGATGGGCATGGAACAATAACAGGAAAAGGAACTATTGTCACCAATGGGATGACCTTTGATAATGTCTACTTGGTGAAAGAACTCAAGTACAATCTATTCAGTGTGTCAAAGATGACTGATAACAAGAATTCTGTCTTGTTTACTGACACTGAATGCCTGGTGTTAGGAAAGGAGTTTGTCTTACCACCAGACACTCCTATTGTACTCAGAACACCAAGACAAAAGAACATGTACACAATTGATCTCAAAGACATCTCTCCTAAAGACAATGAAACCTGTTTCATTGCCAAAGCCTCAGTGGATGAGTGTAAGAAATGACATAGAAGACTTGGTCATCTTAATTTCAAGAACATGAACAAACTGGTGAAATATAATCTGGTTCATGGTCTTTCTTCCAAGTCCTTTGTCAATGATCATACTTGTGCTGCTTTTTTGAAAGGGAAGCAACATAGAGCATCTTGCAAATCAAAAACAAGTATGTCCACTACCAAGCCATTGGAACTCCTACATATGGACCTTTTTGGTCCTACTTCTATGGCAAGCATAAAGAAGAAATGGTAATGCCTAGTGATTACTGGTGATTTTTCAAGGTTCACATGGACATTCTTTCTGTTTGAAAAGAGTGACACAACTGATGTACTCATTGGGTTCATCAATCAGATTGAACTATCAAAAAGCATGAAGGTAGTGACCATGAGATAAGATAATGGTGGTGAATTCAGAAATCAGAAATTGGACACTTTCTGCATAAACAAAGGAATAAAGAGGGAATTCAGCATTGCAAGAACACCTCAACAGAATGGAGTTGCAGAAAGAAAGAATTGGACGCTCATTTAAGCAGTAAGAACTATGCTATCTGATTCTAGACTTCCAGTTATCTTTTGGGCTGAGGCTGTATCCATTGCTTGTTATGTCCAAAACAGGGCCTTGGTGGTTAAGGCACACAACAAGACCCCTTATCAGCTGTTCAATGGAAGACCTCCTTTAATTGACTTCTTTAGACCATTTGGATGTCATGTGATCATCTTGAACATAATTGACAATCTAGGCGAGTTCAGTGAAAAGGGGGATGATGGATATTATGTTGGTTATTCATTAAACAGCAAGGGATATAGGGTCTTCAACAAGAAGACAAGCAAAATAACAGAAAATCTTCATGTGGATTTTCTTTAAGACAAACCTGAAGATGTTCAAACGGGTCCTGATTGGTTCTTTGACATAGAGGTTCTTTCAAAATCTATGAATTATGTACCTGTTGCATTGCAGAATACTAACATTTTAGATACACAAGAACCAACTAGTGTTGAGAAGCCACCATTGAGGTACATGAATGTACCCTCACTATTTCCCATTGAAGCTGCTTCAAACACAGGTAAAGAAGATGATATCCCTCAAGGAAAAGAACATAAAGTCTCTTCCCCTGCTAAGTCACTTTCTGAAAGCAGTGGAACGGCTGCAAGTAGTGGAATCCAGGATTCCTCTGCTAGATCAATTGCTTCCCCTGCTACAAATGATCCAGCTGTCAATGACATCAATGATGAAGAAAAAGAATCCCCACTCATTTCCTCATCTACACCCATATCTGATGGTCCTCTTATATCCAGCAGTGGAAGCAGAATAATTAAGAGTGGAGGTCCAAGTTACTCAGAGCTACATTCAGCTCATCAGCAACCATCTCTAGGTCATGCTGTATCTTTTGGAAGCTCTTTTGAGGAGTTCTTTCCCAATCAAGATAGCCCCATCAATTCTGATTTGGAAGAGGATGAAGCAGAAGTAATCATGCAGCCTACTTACAGAATCAATAAGGATCACCCTATCTCTCAAATCATTGGTGATCCTGAAGCCCCTAGACATACAAGGTATACAGCAAAGGAGCACAACTTCATTGCTAACATCACCATGAAGTTTAACCATGACAACATGCAGTGTTGTCTGTTTACTGCATTTTTATCACAAGAAGAGCCAAAGAAGATTTTTCAGGCTTTAAATGATCCAAGTTAGGTTGAAGCCATGCAAGAGGAGCTCTTACAGTTTGACATTCAAGAGGTTTGGATTCTAGTAGATTGTCCAAAATGGGCAAGGCCCATTGGGACAAAGTGGGTGCTTAGGAACAAAAAGGATGAGAGGGGTATAGTTGTCAGGAACAAAGCAAGACTGGTGGCATAAGGATATACATAGGAAGAAGGCATTGACTATGAGGAAGTCTTTGCTCCAATTGCCAGGATTGAAGCCATTAGATTATTCCTTGCTTATGCTTCATTTATGGACTTCACTGTTTTCCAGATGGATGTAAAAAGTGTCTTTTTGTATGGCACCATTGATGAAGAGGTCTATGTTATGCAACCTCCAGGGTTTGAAGACCCAGAACATCCAGACAAGGTATACAAGGTGAAAAATGCTATATATGGACTTCACCAAGCTCCCAGGGCCTAGTATGGAACTATGTCTAAGTATCTATTGGATAATGGCTTCAACAGGGGGAAGATTGAGCAGACCCTGTTTATCAAGAAACAAAAGGGTGACCCTCTGTTAGTACAAGTCTATGTTGATGATATCATCTTTGGCTCCACAAACTCTATGCTTAGCAAAGAGTTTGCCAAGTTGATGCAGGATAAATTCCAAATGAGTGCCATGGGAGAGCTAAAATTCTTTTTAGGGTTACAAGTTCAGCAGATGAAAGATGGGATATTCATCTCACAAAACAAATATGTGGCTGAAATTGTGAAGAAGTTTGGCATGTCTGAGGGAAAGAAGGTGTCTACACCAATGGACAAGGATCATCCATGGGGCAAAGATGGTCCTGTAAAACTTATAGATGTTAGGAATTACAGGTCTATGATTGGGTCTCTTATGTACCTTACAGCTTCAAGACCTGACATCATGTTTGCATTCTTCCTATATGCAAGATACCAGGTGGCACCAACAGAGTGTCATTTATTTGCTGTTAAGAGAATTTTTAGGTATCTAAAGTGCCATCCAACCTTAGGACTTTGGTATCCCAAAGAGTCACCATTTGAGCTGATATCCTACTCAGATAGTGACTATGCTGGTGACAACAATGATAGGAAGTCTACAACAGGTGGATGCCAATTTTTGGGAAGCAGACTTATATCTTGGCAATGTAAGAAGCAGACTATTATGGCCACATCAACAACTGAAGCTGCGTATGTAGCAGCTGCTGCATGCTGTGGTCAAGTACTTTGGGTTCAGAATCAACTGCTTGATTATGGGTATAACTTTCTTAAAACCAAGATATTTATTGACAACAACAGCACCATTTGCATTATTAAGAACCCTGTCTTTCATAGCAAGACTAAACATATTGAAATAAGACATCATTTTATCAGAGATTGTTTTGAAAAAGGACTAATTGTCCCTGAGAATATTGATACAGAACTTAATGTTGGTGATCTTTGAACAAAAGCTTTTGAAGTGGGGAGGTTTCAGTACCTGGTTGCAGGTATTAGAATGGTTTCTCCCTAAAAATTGATGTCTATTATGTCTTGTATATCCAGGGTTGTTTTATTGTTGTTGTTGTATTAATGTTAGTCAGTTTTTCCATCATTTTTCATTCCACTGCTTTTGAACAAAGATCCCCCTGCTGGGGGTTCATTCCCCTGCTAAGAGAGTTTTTCTCTTTAAACCGGGTTTGTTCTTTTTAAAAGTGGTTATATGTGGTTTTAGACTAACAATGCAGAAGATCCAAATGGTGCATACTACATTCATGAGTGAATCAGGTATATGCTCTATGTTTCAGGGGAGGTTAGGTCACACCTTTAGGACTGAGGGTATCCTTAGGATGCTCATATATGATTTTAGATCATATCCATTGGTGAGTAAGGGTTCAAGGTGATGAAGACCTGCTGTAACGCTTGTTAGAACTCTGAAACCTTGAGGCACTGTAATGTGTACTTGTACTTCTATATCAAAACAGCTTGCTGTTTATGTGCAGATATGTGGTACACATTGCCAAGACTAAACTGACCATAGGTAAGGGATAAGGTAGGGCTGGTGACTAGGGTATGCTTATTTCTTGGGTTGACCAGGTGCAGGGTGACTTATGTGTTAACTTTTTGTGCTTAGATCATTGCTGAATAGAGGACTCTTGAGTTTCTGTGTATCTCCCTTTTATATACAAGGATGTGCATTAGAGCAGAGCTAGTTAGCATTGGTCTCTTCATGATTAGTCTAATACCCCTAGGAAAGTTTCCCCTACTTTCACCTTTTGCTTCCCCTGCTTAAACAACATTCCCCTGTTTTACCGTTGACCGACAATACCCTTACCCTGTTCATAGCCGTTGGGCCTGCTTGCTAAAATTTTGGTTAGGGAATTTTTTATTGTTTTCAAAAGATATTTAAGGTGCTTTCTTCGCTGATTGGTAATCTTTTCTTTATTATTTCAAATAAATTACTTTTTTATCAAGATTTATCTTTGATACTTTTACAATTTGAAAAATTGGTCCAATCACAGCTCTTCAATTCGCCTATAAAAACTTAGTTCCCTTCACCAGCAGGTCCATCTTTCTCCCTCGACTAAATCCCACCTAACTTTCACCGTTATAAACCTTTATAACGTTTTCAACCTTTATCATGCCTCTCAAAATTGTTTCTAATCATAATCAAATAGCTTTATTACATGATGAACTAGCAGAGTTTGTTGATGTTGTGGCTTTTCTAAAATCCTCGTATTTTAGAGTGGCCCTTCTCATCAACCCTAGGATTTACACCTCACACATTCAGCAGTTTTGGTCTAAATCCATGACCAAAACAGTGAATGGAGAGGTCACAATTCAAAGCACAGTAGATGGTCATCCCAAGGCGATTTCACTTGCCTCCATCAGAGACAAACTCCTTCTTGATGATGAGGATGGGATAACCAACCTACCTGAGGCTGACATCTTTGAGGGTCTTGTTAAATTGGGGTATACTCTTTCTGCTGACCAAAAATGTAAGTTTGCTAGAGGTCAGTTTGCCCCACATTCGAAATATTTGATTCATACAATTTTACAATGTTTGTCACCTAAAACCACTACTTTCAATGAATTTGGTAGTGAGATAGCTTCTGCCCTAATTTGCTTAGCAACAGGGAGGAAGTATTGTGTTTCTCAAATGATTTTCAAAGGAATGGTTAAAATGTTTCAAGCAATTCAAAATTTTGTATGTACCCAAGGTTTATAGAACTTCTGCTGAATATGAGTGAACATGGTCCAATCACACACAAAAACTAATTTTCAGCAACCAAGCATACTACCAAACTGTTCACCACACTTCTTGCACCATCTCCACAATTTTCTAACAGGTCCATTCCCCTAACTTCAATCATAATGAAACAAATCAGACAGGAAGAAGCCAAGACAAAAACAGCCATACACAAACCTTCTGATTCACCTGCCAAGAAACTACCCCCTGCCAGTACTCTACCCCCTGCTGATCCACAACATGAAAGGAGATCTAAATCCAGGTTTGCCAGGTCTCCCTTGCCTGGTGAATCCTCACAAGTAGCAGAGAGGAGAGCCTCCAAGAGGTTGGAGCACACTGAGGGTTTGGCTGCCACTACTGTCTCATCCTCAAGGGGTGAGCATGATAGTGACACCATCAGTAAGTCCTCTCCCTCACTCAATGATATCCAAAAAGGGGAGAAATCCCCTTCTAGGGTTGAGAGCAGCATGAAACCTATGACCATTTTGGAATTGACGAAAATGTGCATGAGCTTGAAAAAGCAGAATGCACAACTTGTACAAAATGTCAAAAAGCAAGGTCTGGTTATCAATAATTTGGAAACCAGACTTGCCACACTTGAGGGGAGGAGAAAGCCCAGACTTATAATATCCACAGATGAGGATGCTTCCAAAGGGGAGGAAGTTCCTAATACAGAAGAGTCTACTCAGTATTATTCATATCCTGGTGGTGTACAAGGAAAGATAGCAAGTGTTGAGAAAGGGATTGAGAAAGGAACTGCTGATAAAGGAAGTGATAAGTGGAGTGCAACTAAAGAGATTGCTCAAACATTGCTAACTATGGGCAATCAAGAAGAAGCCCCTACTTCAAAAGTTTCCCCTGCTATTGCTGATCCTACTGCTGTAAGTCATTCCCCTACTAAGCCTATTACTCAAACTTTTGTTAGAAAGAATAGAAGGCAACCAGCTCAGAAGGGAATTACAATTAAAGAACCTGCACCTAAAGCCAAAACAGCACCAGCAGTGGATCCAAAAGACAAGGGAAAAGGGATCATGGTTGAACAGCCCAAGAGGAAATACAAGCATAGAACTCCTGCACAGCAAAGGGCTCAAGAAGCACATGATGCACAGGTAGCTCTCAAGCTACATCAAGAGGAGATTGATATGCAGAATTAGAGAATGCAAAAGATGAGGCCCAAAGAAATGCTTAAGTAGGTTGAAACTATGCATAGAGAGTTGGATGAAAGGGTGCCTCATGTTCAAGAGTTTCTAGATCAATGGGAAAAGGAGTTAATCAATTCTCCTTTGGAAGACAGGTATGAATTGATTTTCCTTGTTTACAAATATCAATCTGAATATCTGGAAAGGAGGGCAAATCAAATTCAGAAAGAGAAATATTTGAAGTCTAAGAAGGGGAGACTTGAACACTACAAAGTTTTGCTCAAGAGACATAAGAAGTGGAAGGATGGTGATTTCACAGACATGAGTTTTGAGGCTATACAAAGGGCAGTCAGACCAGTTTTAAGAGAATATGATGTGGATGACTTCATGACTATGAACTCTCTTGAGGAAGTTGAGTATCTTAGGAGGCAAAGTGAAGTGTTATAAAAAGCTAGGGAATCTAGAAAAAGAAAGGATGAAGGAACAACTTTGGAAACTACACAAGCAGGTGCATCATCTCAAGTAGGTGCATCATCACAAGCAGGGGTATCACATCAAGCAGGTGAAAGTTTTCCAGTAATTGAGAGATCTGTACTCAATGCACAAAGGGCAGCCAAAAGACTCAAGAGAATGGAGAAAGTTGGCATAGTTACTAAGGAGTCTCAACGTCCTTCAAATGAAGAAATTGATAAACAGCTAATTGTGCAGGAAAATGATGCTATCTCACCTAGTGAACTTGGGAAGAAGTTTGCTATAATAGAATATGCTGTTTATGAACATAAGGGGAGGACTTGGTGGAAGCTTACAAGAGCTGACAATATAGTACATACATTTCTAAGTCTAGATGTCATGTTTCAAACCTTGGATAGTGAGGACTTAGAAGATCTATGGAAGATTTTGAAAAAGACTTTTGCTGCAAAACCTCCTACCATGGATGGTGTAGAGAAGGATTGGGTGATCTGGGAGTGCATGCATAGGATGTATGAGCATGAGTTATTTGATCCCATATTTGATGCAGTGAATAAAGGAAATTTGTTGTATTGGAAGTTGTTTACCAATTCTAGGGTCTATGAGATAGTAATGGAAAGAGTAAGTGTGTATTTGATCAACCATCATTATTATCCCTTCACTCAGGAGACCTTGAAGAAATTAGCACAGGCTGACTTGATTGTAGATGTTAAAACACTTGTTGCTTATGATCTGGTAAGGATGATGCATAGTCAGATTTGGCCAGAAAGTTTGTAAGCACCCTCATCAACTAGTATTTATTCAGAAACTTGTCTTTAGGAGAAAGCACAAGTTTAGGGGAGGATTGTTGGGAATAAGTCTATGTATATTTGTTACCCCTGCTAGTTGGTCATTTGTCCCCCTGCTAGAGTAAGTTCCCCCTGCCAAATAACATAGGCAGGGGGATTGGTTCCTCTACTGAAGTCAAAGGCCCTGCCGCTAGAGATAAACTTGTAATAGATTTTTACACGTTTCTGTTACTACTCCTTAATACTTTCCAAGTTTGTTAGTAGTAATCTTGTACGTGAGTCCTTATGCCTATAAAAGGACTCACTAGGTTATCAGGCAATGTGTGTCTTTCTCTATTGTCTTTCATTTCATACTTTAAGTTTTTTGTAACCCTAATACCATTATTAGGTATTCGTATATCTTTGATATATTAAAGTTCAACGTTTGCTTTAATCATTTTGTTCTTGTGCTAAATATTATATTCCACATCTTGTTTAGTTACTTTGCCTTGCAAAGTTTCTCTAGTGTTAGATTGAATATTTCTTTCTATCACAACCCTTAAACAAGCTATTAAGGTTTAAGATCTGATTTTGGGATCAACAACTAGACTTAGTGTTATCTCTTGTACTAAAGCCCATAAATATTTGTTGAGAGGGTGTCCTATCTTCTTGGCCCATATTTCTCAAACAGACGAGGAAGACAAAACCGAGAAGAAACAAATCAAGAATGTACCTATCGTCCGAGATTTTCCCGAGGTCTTTCCTGATGAGTTGTCAGGCTTACCACCAACCCGACAAGTGGAATTTCAAATCGGTTTGATTCTCGGAGCTGCAGTTGTGGCTAAAGCTCCATACCGGTTGGCACCATCAGAAATGAAAGAGCTAGCTGAACAACTTCGGGAATTGTCTAACAAAGGATTTATCCGACCCAGTTCCTCGCCTTGGGGAGCTCCTGTTTTTATTTATCAAAAAGAAAGATGGTTCCTTCCGAATGTGCATCGACTATAGAGAACTGAATAAGTTAACCATGAAGAATCCTTATCCACTTCCTCGCATCGACGACCTATTTGACCAACTGCAAGGGTCAAGTGTGTACTCCAAGATTGACTTGAGACATGGATACAATCAACTAAGGGTCAGGGAGGAAGATATTCCAAAAACAGCTTTCATAACCCGTTACGGTCATTACGAATTCCAGGTTATGCCATTTGGCTTGACCACTGCACCAACCATTTTCATGGATCTTATGAATCGCGTGTGCAGACCCGGCCAGGATAATTTCATGATAGTCTTCATTGATGATATACTCATTTATTCCAAGAACGAACAAGAACACGGGGAACACCTTGCACAAGTACTAAAGGTACTCAAGGAGGAACAAATTTATGCTAAATTCTCCAAATGTGAATTCTGGATTCCCAGAATGCAACTCCTCGGTCACGTCATCGATTGTGACAGTATTCACGTAGATCCATCAAAGGTCGAATCTGTCAAAGATTGGGTATCTCCTAAGTCGTCGTCGGAGATCCGCCAATTTATAGGCCTTGCCGTGTATTACTGTAGATTTATCTTAGATTTCCCCAAAATAGCCAAACAATGACAAAACTCACTCAGAAAGGAATAAAGTTCGATTGGGGAGAGAAGGAAGAATCAGCTTTTCAACTGATCAAGCAGAAGTTGTGTAGTGCACCTATATTAGCCTTGCTTGAAGGAACGATGAATTCGTTGTATATTGTGATGCTTCACACAAAGGTTTGGGTGTAGTACTGATGTAGAGAATGAAAGTGATCACCTATTCTTCAAGACAAATGAATAAGCATGAGAAGAACTACACCACTCACGATCTAGAACTTAGATCTGTAGTATTTTCTCTCAAAATCTGGAGACATTACCTGTACGGAACAAAGTGTACAATGCATATTGATCACAAAAGCTTGCAACACATATTGGATCAGAAGGAGCTGAACATGAGACAACGCCGTTGGATTGAGTTGTTGAGTGACTATAACTGTGAGATCAAATACCACCCCGGTAAAGCAAATGTTGTTGCTGATGCTCTAAGTCGTAAGGAAACGGACCCTCCTATGAGAGTTCGGGCACTAATTATGAAAATTAGTTTGGACCTACGCAGGCAGATTTTGGAAGCTCAGACTCAAGCCCATGTACCTGAAAACCTCGTGAAGGAAGACATCAGGGGAATGCTCAGAACCGACCTTACCAAGGAGAAGTTAGAACAAGAGCATATGGAACCCGGTGCCTTTACGGGAGAAGTTGGTTTCCTTGTTATGGAGATTGAGAAACGTGATCATGCACGAATCTCATAAGTCTAAATATTCTATACATCCCGGATCTGAAAGATGTATCAGGATATGAAGAAATTATACTGGTGGCCAAATATGAAAGCTGACATCGCCACCTATATGAAAAAGTGCTTGACATGTTCACGTGTCAAAACTGAACACCAAAGACCATCGGGTTTACTTGTACAGCCCGAGATAACGAAATGGAAGTGGGACAACATCACCATGGACTTTGTCACCAAACTCCCAAAGTCATCTCACGGTTACGATACTATCTGGGTAATCGTCGACCGACTCACCAAGTCCGCTCATTTCCTACCAATTAGGGAAAATGATTCCCTGACAAAACTAGCAAAAACGTACCTGAAGGAGATAGTGACCAAACATGGAATACCAGTCCTAATAATCTGTGATCGAGACGGCAGGTTCACGTCAAACTTTTGAAAAGCTTTCTAACGAGCTTTAGGTACCAATTTGGACATGAGCACTGCTTATCATCACAGACTGACGGTCAAAGTGAACGAACCATCAGACTCTAGAAGACATGCTACGAGCATGTGTGATTGACTTTGGAAATGGATGGGTTGACCACATTCCTTTAGTCGAATTCTCCTACAACAACAGCTATCACGCAGTATCAATGCTGACCCTTTTAAAGCACTATATGGTCGAAAGTGCCGTTCGCTTGTGTGTTGGGCAGAAGTAGGTGAATTTCAACTCACTGGACCCAAGTTAATCAAGGAGAATACAGA